>CM065686.1:64910064-64947450 GCA_017654935.2 Phymorhynchus buccinoides | reverse complement strand
CAAGACTTGAAAGGGCAGTGGTTGAAGAAGTGGGCAGCACTGGGATGGAAAAGTGATTACAGTTAACAGTGGGGAAGTTTGGGGAGTAGTGGGATGGGAAAAAAGGGGGGTGGGGGTGAATAGAGTTCTCAAGTTGGGGGCAAAAAGAAAGGGTCAGGGTAGGGTGGGAAGGGAGGTTGAAGGAGTAGAGGCGTGGGGGGGGGGGGGAGGGAGGGGGGAGTGGGAGATGAAGGTTTGGATGAGGTGTTACTCCCTGACATTGAGTCCTTGTGGACTCAAGGTGCCAAGGCGTTGGATCAGCTGACTCTCCATGAATTTTCTGTATTGTCCCTCCTTACGTCCATTTCGCCATAGGACTGCTACCCTGATGAATGACAAGTTGTGGTGGTCGGAGTTGAAATGGTTTGCCACAGGAGTGTGTCTTCTTGTGAGAATGCTGTCTCTGTGCTCTTTGAAACGTTCATTGAGAGTTCTGTAGGTTTCGCCCACATACATCATTTGGCAAAGAGTGCAGGTTAGAACATAGACAACATTTGGCGTCTGGCAGGTAAAGTGAGATTTCACGTGAAAGGTATGACTGGAGGGGCCCCGAACCGTAGTTGTTGGGTTAAGGAAGGGGCAGGTTTTACATTTCGGTTTCTTGCACGGGAAGTTGCCTGGCTGGATTATGGGGCACGAGGGATGGAAGGCGGAGTGCACTTCCATCCCTCGCACAGTTTGAGGCCCCAAAAAGGAGGTGTAGTGGGCTGATACACGGTATTTGCTCTTGTGCTCGAAACATAATTGTAAAAGGAAAGATACACAGCCTGTTACAGGGTGCTGCGGATTTTTTTTTTTACCCTTAAGGGCCTGCTACACTACATGTTACATCCCCAATGCCCGGTGAATCCATTCACGCAGGCACGCGCGCGCACACGCACACACGCACGCACGCACGCACGCACACATTAGAATAAACATATTGTTTCAGTTGTAAGAGAAGAAAGACAAAACAAAGGGATTAGGTTGTACTGTCTTTTCTAGTGCTGCAGCCAAATGGATTAGGTTGTCTTTTCTAGTGCTGCAGCCAAAGGGATTAGGTTGCACTGTCTTTTCTAGTGCTGCAGCCAAAGGGATTAGGTTGCACTGTCTTTTCTAGTGCTGCAGCCAAAGGGATTAGGTTGTCTTTCTAGTGCTGTAGCCAAAGGGATTAGGTGGCACTGTCTTTCCTTGTGCTGCAGCCAAAGGGACTATGTCGTCTTTTCTAGTGCTGCAGATTAAGGGATTAGGTTGTCTTTTTTAGTGCTGCAGCCCAAGAGATGTCACCCTTTTACAAGGTATTTCACCCTTTTACAAGGTATTTCACCCTTTGTATAGTGTTTGCCTCCAAATGGGGGGTGGGCTTATACTACTAGATGGGCTGATACTCGGTATTTTACGGTACATAGTTAAAAGATCTTTTCTTTTAGACACTTTGAGTTTACCATGGCTCAACTCAACACTGATGGCCAGTCATAACATAACTTGCATTCTCGCTGTTTTGCCATGGAAAAGAGTGAGCATTTTTCATAGTCTGGTAAAATTTCATCCACTGGACCGGCCCTTTAAGAAACGTCTTTACTGTATAATTATATTCTCTCTCTCTCTCTCTCTCTCTCTCTCTCTCTCTCTCTCTCTCTCTCTCTCTCTCGTCTCTCTCTCTCTCTCTCTCTCTCTCTATTCCTGGTATAAAAACACCTACCTACCTACCCCCTACACACACACACACGCATGCACGCACGAACACACGCACAAAGAGTATAAGTCAACATTATCTTCTGAAAGTGTCTTAAGTCGAGATATCCGACTGACGGATAAGTCGACATTTTTTTTGGAAAACGTCTATAAAGTCGAGATATCCGACTGACGGATAAGTCGACATTTTTTGTTGAAAACGTCTGTGAAGTCGAGATATCAGACTGACGGATAAGTCGACTGACGCATAACTCGACATAAAATCAATAGAGTTGAGAACCGGTTTAAATTTTCGAACCGGTTTGTAACCGGTTTTTCCTCTCCGAACTGGTCTTTTAGAGCCGGTTTTTTTAACCAGTACTCACATCAGTAGTTTCACCTATGCAAACACATATTTATTTGTCAGAATATTCACACACGCGCGCGCGCACACATACACACACTCAACTAAAAACTCAGCTCAACTCCAACAAACATTTTAATGACGGGGCCATCTGCCCGTGTCAAAGGAAGGTGAGAGTAGGGGTGTAGTTGAAAAATATAATAATCATAGGGAAAATAATTAAACCAAAGTAAAGACAAAACGACATGTGGCGGTTGGAGTGTGAAGGATGGTGGCACATTCACAACGCAATGAACTAGCTTTGAGAATAATCAGATATGTAGCGGGAGGATAAGGAATACAAAAGTATAATAATCTTAATTATGTACCTGAACAGATAAACAAAATGAGAAGAGAAAATCTTTCACAATGGAAAGAAAAAATATCACACACGAGCGCGCGCGCGCACACACACACAATCACAAGCGCACAACCGCACACACACGCGCTTGCACACGCACATGCACGCACACACACATTCTCTCTCTCAGTCCCAGGGCTGGGTGGAGAAAAGCTGTTATTGCTAATCTCGTGTTCCCTGGTTAAATAATATTTCGTTTTCGTTATCTCTCTCTCTCTCTCTCTCTCTCTCTCTCTCTCTCTCTCTCTCTCTCTCTCTCTCTCTCTCTCTCTCTCTCTCTCTCTCTCTCTCTCTCTCTCTCTCTCTCTCTCTCTCATTCTTACAACAGTAATGACATATTCTACTTTTAGACAATATCTTCAGTAAGCGCATTCATTTTAATCGAACAATAACTACCGAATGTACATTAAGCAGCTTATGAAGCTACTCCCAATCCCAGTTATAACAATGAACACCCCCTCCCCCTCCTCCAAAAAGAAACCCGCAAAACAAATCAAATTTAAGACAAAACCTACATCGTTTGGATTTAAGAGGTCAATACACAGAGTGAGACGGGGGATGCGGAGGGGGAGAGAGAGAGAGAGAGAGAGAGAGAGAGAGAGAGAGAGAGAGAGAGAGAGAGAGAGAGAGAGAGAGAGAGAGAGAGAGAGAGAGAGAGAGAGAGAGAGAGAGAGAGAGAGAGAGAGGAGAGAGAGAGCGAGAGAGAGGGGAGAGAGAGAGAGAGAGGGAGAGAGAGAGAGAGAGAGAGAGAGAGAGTATACATATTTACGTATGAATAAAATACAATGCAAATATCACAGCAAGTTCATGTCCGTTTATTGATTAAAAAAAACTTGTATTTAAGGGCCGGAAGAACGATCTTCTCTCAAAATTAAAAGACTCAAGAAAACATCTTCATCTCATAGAATGGTTTAATTTGATATGTCATCGTTCAATTCAAGCGAAGAAATCATCGATACGACCAATTTCATTCGCGTTAATTTGGGCTGAATCACCCCCACCCCCCCTTCGACAAGTTGCAAGTAAAGTCCAATCAGTTTGTTCAGGTTTAGTACCTGGTGTGGCCACCATTTGCTGCGAGGCATTCCACTACCCGTTGCCGCATTGAGTTCACAAGGTTCTGCAGCATCTGATGAGGGATGGCGAGCCACTCCTGCTGCAGGAACTGGAACAGTTGAGCAACATCAACAGGCGGAGGATGGTTGTCATTGACACGGCGTTCAAGGATGTCCCAGAGGTGTTCAATGGGCGCAAGGTCCGGGGACCGGGCAGGCCAGTCCATACGGACAACCTGCTGACGTTGCAGGAAGTCCCTCACCACCAGAGCGCGATGAGGCGTGGCATTCTCATCCTGGAGGATAGATCCTCGTCCCATGGCCCGAAGAGTGGGGATAATGAGAGGCCTTACAATCTCGTCTCTGTACCTGACGCCGGTCAGATTGCCTTGGATGAGGTACAGAGGGGTCCTCCCATGAAGGTGGAAGCCCCCCCCACACCATCACAGACCCGCCTCCATACCGGTCATGCTCCTGAACGCAGGCGTCGACAAATCGCTCGCCTACACGTCGCCACACACGCCTCCGGGCATCACTGTTGGACAGAGTGAAGCGGGACTCATCGGTGAAGAGGACTCTGCCCCACTGCTGCCTGTTCCAGCGCTGGTGGTTGCGGCCGAACGCCACCCAAGCCCGGCGGTGACGTGGTGTGAGAGGCACACAGACGGCAGGTGCCCTGGACTGGAGGCCCACCTCATGAAGGCGTCGGCGTACAGTGGTTTGGCTTATGTTGACGTTAGCTGCCATCCCTGAGGTTGCTTCTTAACGTCCTGGCGGACACGGTTCGGTTACGTAGCGCCAACAGCTAGAGGAATCGATCGTCACGTCCATTTGTTGCTCTTGGGCGTCCAGAGCGGGGCCGTTCATCTGCACATTTTAAGCGTACCTGAAAACGCTGTTGCTGTCCTGCAATGTCTGCAAAACTGGTTCAGGCACGTGCAACAGGAAGGAAAGTTATTGAGTAGCCTAAGTTTTGCCATTTTCTTCATTGTTGTTTTTGTGTACAATAAATAGATATCAAGCTACTGAAAACAGAAGCCGGCCCTTAACTTTGGGAGACCAGTATATATGTGTGTATGTGTGTGTGTGTGTGTGTGTGTGTGTGTGTGTGTGTGTGTGTGTGTGTGTGTGTGTGTGTGTGTGTGTGTGTACAGATCAAAATCTTTTCGAACATATTTCCTCATCTTCTTAGCATTAGAATTTATAGAAATGAAATTAAATAAACTTAAAAAGACATTGTTTTATTGTTGATCCATTCACAGTTCTCTTGTTGATTTAGTCATGTTTGTTGTTCCACTACCCCGATTGATCGCACTGCCACATTGCAAGCACAAAGCAATACTTTCTACAATCACTCCATCACTCTTTCGATTTTTTTTCCCCAGGAGAAAATGCCTCCAAATGTTCGTTACTGTAGTGTAGGCCTAATCATTGGCCATACTTGCTCCTTACAACACCAGACAACTAGAAACAGCTACTCTTGGTTTACAAACACCCAATCTGTGCTGAGATTCAGTGTTGTTTTTCGAAAAGAATGCGTTATTCTAAGATAAACTTACTTTCAGTTTGCAGTTTAAAAAAACCGGTTCACAGCAACTCGAACCGGTTTTTCGAACCTCGGAATTTCAGGACCGGTTTTTCGGTTCAAACCGGTTTTTTTCCCAACCTCTAAAAATCAATTGCCGCTGGCACGTCGACTTAAGCGTATTCAACTGTATTAGCCCAACTCGTAAGTATACAGCATGTGGTTGTGTGTAAAATAGGGGGAAAATTGAATTAACCGAGAAATGCAGGGGGGGGGGGGGGGGGGCACGTTCGTTTTATTTTGTGGGCAATTGTCATGTGAGCAAGTATCTTGTGAGCATTTGTCTTGTGAGCATATATCTCAACACCATGTGTGTGCATGTGGTGTACTGGACATCTAAAAACGCATTGGTTAAAGACCCCCAGAGCTGAAGAAATTTCTTTTCAGAAATGCTTTGTGATTACTGAGAGAAATTGTTTTGCATAAACCACATCACGCAGTTTCCTTTGGGTACCCACAAATCGAGCATCACAGACCGTCGTTTTTACTTTGATTTTTTTTACCAGTTAAGCAAGCCGTACAAACAGCCTCATATAAAAACGAGGTTCCTCTTTGAGCTATATGAGCCTCGTTTGTATATGAGGCGGTTTATCTTTGGACAACACCTGGCCGGAAAAAAGAAGGGTGTTAATTTTGTTAGCTCTGGAGGCTTTAGCTAAAAAAAAGATTCAAGCTAAAGCAGGGGAGGTGGAGGGGGAGGGGGGGGGGGGGGGGGGGCTTTTACAAGGTATGTCACCCTTTGTACAGTGTATAGTGTTTGCCTCCATATGGGGGGTGGGCTTATACTACTAGATGGGCTAATACTCGGTATTTTACGGTACGTAGTTAAGAGAGATCTTTTCTTTTAGACACTTTGAGTTTACCATGGCTCAGCGCAAGTTGAAAACGCTTTGTTTGTTTCTTTGTCTGTTTGTCTCTTAGCATAGCAACCTAACTCATAGGTATGCGCGCGGATTTTGAAGAAATCTTTAGGATAACTTAGAAATGATACAATGGATTAGATGTTGGGCATGATCTACATAATCTCTGCCAAGGACGTTAGGTTTTACTGACTGATAATCGTCTTCTGGCAATACAGTGTCTCGGGCATCTTTATTTGGCTTATGTGGGAGGAGGTTATCGAGATCATCCCCCAAATCTAATCCATTACATTAGGGAGACCCGCCATTTTTTTGAAGGCGTGGAGAAGATTTGTTTTGGTGATTAAAGCACCGTTTTTGTTTTGTTGTTGTAATGGTCTCAATGCACGTGGTCACGTTTCACTCCTTTTCCAAGGCAGCTAACACTGATGGCCAGTCATAGAATAACTTGCATTCTCGCTGGTTTGCCATGAAAAAGAGTGAGCATTGTTCATACGTCTGGCAAAATTTCATCCACTGGACCGGCCCTTTTAGAAACGTCTTTACTGTATATACTCTCTCTCTCTCTCTCTCTCTCTCTCTCGCTCTCGCTCTCGCCCCCCCCCCCCCTCTCTCTCTGTCTCTCTCGCTCTCTTTGTCTCTGTCTCTGTCTCTCTCATATTCCCGTCTTATCTTATAATGTTGTTGCTTTTTGTTTTGTTTTTATTTGTTGTTCTTCCTTAAAAGTGGTTTTATTCTGAAAAATTGTCATTGCCTAAACATTGTTTCCCTTCGTTTTTGTACTCAATTTAAACTACCAACTCAAGTTCACAACTGTATTATCCATGTTTGCTTTAATTCTCATTTTGTATATCTTTTTCAATTACTTCATGTGCCAAATTTTGTTCCATTTTCTTGACTTGATTGTTTTATGTCAAATTTTCTTTGATTGATGCATGGTATGAATGTGTGAGTGAGAGGGCAAGGTGTAAAGAAGCTATTGTAGCTTATCTTTTTTTACACTCAATAAAAATTCGTATTCGTATTCGTATTCGTATCTCTCTCTCTCTCTCTCTCTCTCTCTCTCTCTCTCTCTCTCTCTCTAGTACAAGTATGTATGTGAGCCTGTATGTATGTGTGTGTATGTGTGTTTCGGTGTGTACCTGTAAGTGAATGGGTGGGGATGGGCAAGGGTTGTGGATTTTTTTAATTATTTACTTTTTTCCCTTATTTTTTGCTTTGCTTCTTGCTTTTTGTTCTTTTTATGTATTTGATTTTGTTCATGAGGGCACGGTGTAAAAAAGCGTAATATGCTTATCTGTTTACCCTCAATAAAAAAATTCGAGTTCGAGTTCGAGTTCGAGTTCTCTCTCTCTCTCTCTCTCTCTCTCTGTGTCTCTCTCACTCTTTGTCTCTCTCTCTTACAGGTACACACACTTATGCATGTACACACACACACACTCACACACATCTACCTACCTACCCTCTACACATACACGCGGATTCACGCACGAACACACACACAAAGAGCATAAGTCGACATTATCTTCTGAAAGTGTCTGTGAAGTCGAGATATCCGACTGACGGATAAGTCGACATTTTAATTTTTTAAACGTCTATGAAGTCGAGACATCCGACTGACGGATAATCGGTGGTCCGCCGTGGTCTGAGGGTTATCGTACAAACCGCAGAGATGCGTGCCTACCCTCACGGGTGGGTTCGTTCCTAACACCTCTCCACACTTTGACTACCTTTACTTTCATCATCATCATTCCCAACCGGGGGTCCGTGGCGAGAGGGTCTCTCTCTCGCTACGCGATGACACCGATGCAATGGTGGCAGTTGTATCGAAGTCTTGCTGTGTGGCAGCCAGCAAGAGGGGCGACGCCGGATCTCCTCCCTCACCATGGGAGTTGAACGACTTGCGGACTGGATGGATCGACGAGCAGCAGCTTGGGCCGTCTCTACAGTATGCCGATGCCCAGTAGACATTTCAGGCGGGAGTTTTTGGGTCGCTACCGCTTGTCTACTGGGAGTATTCACATCTGCCTGCAGAGAGGGCTCGACTTAGCTGCGTGTCTACCAGCCCGCCCGCAACGACATCGACTCCCCGGTACGGAGCAGGTCGCCCTGTGGTCCTGACGACGGCCTTAGGAGGAAGAAGATCATCTACAGCAGGAGCACTTTGACGCCAACGCCAACGGCAGCGACAAGTTTCATCAGATGCTCGCATCTATGCACCAAATTCAACGATGCTAACATCAGCATCACGCACAAGTTCCAGACTCGGATCCCGTCCGAGATGTTCCCACAACCAACAGCGTTATCCGCGATTCCAGGATGCGCAACGTGTTCGAGTCATCGAAAGACGACGTATGCCATGTCACGAACTCCACTTTCAACATTCTACGGCCCCCATCATCATCATCATCATCCAACGAGAAGACTATCCAGACTTCATGCAGAACGTCCATAAGGACCTACGGTCAATTGGACGGAAATCTCACCCTCTACTGACGGATAAGTCGACTGACGCATAACTCGACATAAAATCCATTGCCGCTGGCACGTCGACTTAAGCGTATTCGACTGTACTAACCCAGTAGAGCCGAACTAATACCATAATTTTTTTAATTTTCTAACAGAGTAACAAAGTTTTGGGATACTCTTCCTGCACATATTAAACGAGCACAGAATCTAACACATTTTTTAAAAACTCCTTGATAATACACCAACATATCAAAACTACAATATGAGCATGACTAAAAGGCACATTTGCCGAAAACAAAATATAAAAACCTCTCAGCTGTACAAAAGTTCAAACACAAATGACAGGACAGTGAAGAGGCCGCGAGGCCAAATGTCCTAACTACCTGACCTGACCATACCACTAGTAATGGGAGTGTGACTGATTCTGGAAGTCTTGACAAAGATTAATAAATCGAAATGCTGACAAATGTTGAGCTTTTTGTTTTGTCCCCCCCCCCCCCCCCCCCCCCCCCCCCCCCCCCCCCCCCATTAACTCAGATCTGTTTAATTGCATATGGGTTAGGTGCATGGGTTTCACATATCTAATCCACTTATTTCTGACCATAATTGCATATGGGTTAGGTGCATGGGTTTCACATATCTAATCCACTTATTTCTGACCATAATTGCATATGGGTTAGGTGCATGGGTTTCACATATCTAATCCACTTATTTTTTACTATAATTGCGCATGGGAGATGTGCATGGGTTTCCGCACATATGTGCACACTGCCTTAGTGGGGTGGTGTGGTGTGGTGTGTGTGTGTGTGTGTGTGTTGTGTGTGTGTTTGTGATCGTGAGTGATGGTATAAAAATTAGCAATAGAATGAAATTGAATTCCTTTTTTATGATTCAAACAAATATAATTCAGAATGTATTTGCATATATATCCGTTTATTTCACTCTTCTTCTTCTTTCCTGTAGAGCAACCACAGTCACTTCTGACTATTCTGTCGCTGTAACTTTAGGGAAATATACGGAAATGCGCACTGAGGTACTACTGAGAAGAAAAAAGTTGACAGTAGAAGAAGAAGACAGAAAGCCTGGCCCAGCCAGCCAGGTTCCGCTGATCGGCCCCTAACGTGATGCCGCGCCAAGCGAGAGAATGACCCAGCCAGCCAGGTCCTGCTAATCGGGCCCCAACATGATGCCGCGCCATTGGGGAAAAAAAAAAAGGAGAGGTGGGGTGGGGTAAGTTATTGTGATTTGGAGACCCAGGACACGAAGGTGCCCAAGGTCCCCGCCTCAACAGCCTGCCCTGGGAGGTTGTTCCATGCCTTGATGGTGCGTGGCAGGAAACTGGCCTGTCTGTATTGTGTGCGGCAGTAGATCTGGGCCAGCTGCTTGGTGTGGGCTCGACGCTGGCGTTGTGGTGCCGGGGTCAGTTTGTTTTTCATGGTCTTCATGGTAACGAGTTCGTGATGGAGTTAGGGTTAGACAACTCTTGCTGTTTCTCTTCTTTGTTGCAGTGAGGGCCACTTCAGTTGCTCGAGCATAGATGACACGCTTGATGTGTTTCTGAAGCGGCGAAGTACGAATCTTGCCACTCGCCGTTGTACTGCTTCGAGCCTGTCGATGTCCTGTTGCTGGTGAGGGTCCCATACTGTGGAAGCATATTCCAGTATGGGACGTACAAATGTCTTGTATGCTCTTTCTCCGATGGTCTGGGAACTGATTTTCAGGTTTCTTCTAAAAAAACCTGGGGTCTTATTGGCCTTTGAGGAGATGTTTTGGACGTGCTTTTTCCAGCTCAGGTCTGTACTGATGGTGACTCCTAGGTTTTTCGCAGAGTCCATAGTTTCAAGCAAGTGGCGATGGAGCACATACCTGCTTTCTTGCGTCTGCCTCTTTCTGGTGACAGGTAAGGTGGTGCATTTGCCAGGATGGAACACCATGTCCCAGCTCTTCTCCCACTCAGTAAGCTGATGGAGGTCATGTTGTAGCTGTTCATGGTCCTGGGGCGCCGCTACCACTCTGTACACTGCTGTGTCATCCGCAAAGAGACGGGCTGGTGATGTCAATCTTTCCGGCAAATCATTAATGTAGGCTAGAAAAAGGCAAGGCCCAAGAACGGATCCCTGAGGCTCTCCTGAGCATACATCAATCTGTGCGGAGCTGACGCCATTGACAACAGCTGCCTGCCTTCTGTTGCTGAGGAAGTCTTTGATCCAGTCAATGATCTCCCCCTGGATGCCATAATGGTGAAGCTTATGTATAAGCAAGCTATGATTCACCTTGTCGAAGGCTTTTGCGAAGTCCATTATCAGGATGTCAGTTTGCTTGCCTTGCATTAACGCATTTTCAAAGCACTCTTTGAACACACAAAAAGCAAATCAGGAAAATCACATTATTTCTTTTATTGCTGTTTTCGCTCATTACTAAAAACATGTTATGTGACACTTTGTACCTCTGCAATATCTGGTTAAAAGTTAGATTGGAATCGGATTTCCGATGCATAAGAAAACCAGGCCTAAATAAACCACAAAGCATGCATGATAATTGAGCAAAAGCAAAAAAATAACTAATTAAAATGTCAAATTTCTGATTGAAACACATGCATACTTGGCTCCATTTTGCGTATTAGGCATACACCAGAATTATGAGTTCATTGTATATTTAGACAAAATTCTCTTTCATTTTTTTACCTGTTTCTTGATTTTTTGCAAGACGTTTACTTTGAAAGTGAAAGTTGACAAAAGAATCAAAACTAGTCAAGATTCTCACAGGATTATGGCAGAAAAATAAAAAAAAACCCAGCTTATGTGAAATAGTTTGTCATCCAAACTTTCCATTTAGCATGTGTAAAAAATGTTTTGTAATCAATTGTTTCCAATTTAGCACGTGTAAAATAGTTTGCAATTGTGAAAATAGTTTGTAATACAAAAATTCCCCCTTTTTCTATAATTATCACACACAAAAATGTTCTTTAAATATCACATTAACAGGTCTTTTCATAGTATCACACAAAACTTATTTCATGATTCATATTACACTACAAATGGTGCATTTCATAACAATATTAACACACCCATACAGAATACAAACAAGTCTAAAATGATGGCAGAGAAAACTGTTAATGGTATGGTTATATGTTTTAAAAGATGTGTGTGTGTGTGTGTGTGTTGTGTGTGTGTGTGTGTGTGTGTGTGTGTGTGTGTGTGTGTGTGTGTGTGTGTGTGTGTGTGTGTGTGTGTGTTTGTGCATGTTGAAACAATATTAACACACCCATACAGAATAGAAACAAGTCTAAAATGATGGCAGAGAATGAAAACTGTTAATGGTACGGTTATATGTTCTAAAAGATGTGTGTGTGTGTGTGTGTGTGTGTGTGTGTGTGTGTGTGTGTGTGTGTGTGTGTGTGTGTGTGTGTGTGTATGTGTGTGCGTGTGCGTGTGCGTGTGCGCGTGTGCGCATGTCACAACAATTTTAACACATCCATACAAAATAGGAACAAGTCTAAAATGATGGCAGAGAATGAAAACTGTTAATGGCATGGTCATAATTATGTTCTAAACGATGTGTGTGTGTGTGTGTATGTGTGCGCATGTCATAAGAATATTAACACACCCATACATAATAGAAACAAGACTAATGGTATGGTTATAATTTTGTGTGTGTGTGTGTGTCTGTCTGTCTGTCTGAAACACAAAATGGGCCTTATAACTCCGCCGTTTTTCGACCGAATCGCTTCAAATTTGCTGTGAGCCCTAACGGGGCGATGGCAACGGCAACCGAGGCGGCCGTGTCATTTGCGCGGTTCTGCAAATGCGTGAAACGCGCATCTGCTGACCTCTCGGCGCCCGTATCTCCGGTGTTTCTGGGCCGATTGCCTTCGAATTTGGCAGGTAGATGACCGGGGACGGTGACTATCGATGTGCCAAACCAGAAGCGAATCGATGCAGAAACGCGCGCGATATACGCCGCTTCATCTTTTCACAAATAACTCCGCCGTTTTTTAACTGAATCGCTTCAAATTTGCTGTCAGGCTTGCTGTGGCAGGGGCAAAGCCTGGCAGCAAATGTTAAGAGAATCGGGAGAGCGCGTCACTCTCAGAGCAGTGCCAACGGGAAACAGGGCCTTATAACTCCGCCGTTTCTTAACCGAATCGCTTCAAATTTGCTGTTCTCAGCGTTACCAGTACTTGGCGTTACCGTTACTAGGGAGAGCGCATCACTCTCAGAGCAGCGCCAACGGGAAACGGGGCCTTATAACTCCGCCTTTTCTTAACCGAATCGCTTCAAATTTGCTGTACTCAGCGTTACCAGTACTTGGCGTTACTGTTACTAGGCGTTACCTTACTAGGGAGAGCGTGTCACTCTCAGAGCAGCACCAACGGGAAACGGGGCCTTATAACTCTGCCGTTTCTTAACCGAATCGCTTAAAAAATTTGCTGTACTCAGCGTTACCAGTACTTGGCGTTACCGTTGCTAGGCGTTACCGGTACTCGGCGTTGCGCTAGTTTGGATGAATTTTTAAGGTCTTATAACAGAGGTTCCACTGTATGTTCTAAAAGATGTTCGCCCATGCATTTGTGTGTGTGTGTATGGGTGTGTGTGTGTGTTTTCTGGAGTAGTGGAAGAATAGGAGAAATGAATAGCATTAAAAAAAAAAAATTGAACATCCATATATATAACAAAAAGCATGTGTGCTTTATTTGCTAACAAATTTTTTTATTAATATCATTTGGTGCTATAAAGATCATAAAGAGATCGATGAACAATCCGCAGGATACTTGTTAACTTATGTTCTAATGAAAATGATGTTTAAAAAACAACTGTGGAGCATACATATAACGAACGATCTACTCACTGCTTTGGATGAAAGCAAGGTTTCTCTTCTCTCTCTCCTCGATCTTTCTGCAGCGTTTGATACTATTGACCACACTATCCTCATTTCTAGACTTCACACCTCCTTTGGTCTATCTGGGGCTGTTCTTGCCTGGTTTTCTTCCCACCTCTCTGATCGCACACAGACAGTTGTTGTCAATGGTTCTTCATCTCTTCCATAAGGTCTTCAGTTCGGTGTGCCCCAAGGTTCACTCTCTTCTACATCATAGCTTTTCTGATGATAATCAGCTGTACATTTCTGCCCACCTGAGTCAGCTAGATCAAATGATTTATTCTTCTAAGTTGTGCATTTATGCTGTTAAAACATGGATGTTCTCTAACAAACTGCAACTAAACGCTGAAAAGACAGATGATTCTTGTAGCCTCTAATCACACAATTAAAACTCAGGTTCTCCCAGGTTCTGTCGACATTGATGGCACTGAGATCAAGCTATCAACATCTGTCCCGCAATCTAGGTGTTACTTTGGACCAAACCCTTTCTTTCAAACAGCATGTTTCCAAGTCTTGCTACCTAGAACTTCGAAGAATTAGTTCAATCCGCCGTTTCCTTTCGCAAGATGCCCTAAAGACTCTAGTCTCTGCTTTTGTTCTGTCTCGCCTTGACTACTGTAACTCACTTCTTGATGGCTGTCCATCAACTCTCATCTCTAAGCTCCAACGGGTCCAGAATAATGCTGCTCGTCTCATTTCTCGCTCCCCTAGGTACGATCATATTACGATATTACTCCGGTTCTTCGTTCCCTACACTGATTGGCTCCCAGTTCAATCACGTATTGACTACAAAATTCTCCTCCTTGTCCTCAAGTCACTGAATGATCAGGCTCCCTTATATCTCTCTGATCTTCTTCATCTCTATATGTCCTAGCTCGCCAACTACGTTCGTCTTCTGATTCTCGTCTCCTTTCCCTTCCCTCCATCCGTCTCAAATCTGCTGGCCAATGTTCTTTTTCCTGTTAAGCACCATCTCTTTGGAATTCTCTGCCTTCTCCTCTCCGACACTCCAACTCAGTCTCCTCATTCAAAACCTCTCTTAAAACCCATCTTTTTCCCGCTGCACCCTAAATACTTGATCAGTTGTCTATCGTTGTGTGCACGTGAGGGAAGATTAAATAAGAGGTTTGTGCTGTGTGTGTGTGCGTGAATGAGTTGTGTATGTGTGTGAGCACGCATGTGTGCTTGCGTGTGTTTTGGTTTTGTGGGTTATGTGTGCACGCATGTGCGTGTGTGTGTCTGTATGCATGTATGTCTGTGCGTATGTTGTGTGTGAGTGTATTTGTATGTGTATCTGCTAACGTTTGTGTGTGTGTGTGTTGGTGTATGAGTCCGTGCAACTCAGTTGCTATGGCTTACTGAATGAAAGATGAATAATGTGTGTGTGTGTGTGTGTGTGTGTGTGTGTGTGAGAGAGAGAGAGAGAGAGAGAGAGAGAGAGAGAGAGAGAGAGAGAGAGAGAGAGAGAGAGAGAGAGAGAGAGAGAGAGAGAGAGAGAGAGAGAGAGAGAGAGAGTTGCTTTGCATATGCGTTGTTGCTGGTTTGTCCTTAAAAAACATTTAAGTTAAATACTATTTTTGCTATCTACTTATTGATGAATAATTGATTGTAAAGCGCTTTGGGCTCATCTGAGGTAAAGCGCTATATAAATGTACTATTACTTACTCACTTACTTACATTATCTTCTTGTTCGATAGCTCAAACAATTTCCTGTCAATTATGAGCGCAGATGCGTCATGCTGCCATTATCCTGCCATTATGCGCCTAACTAAGAAATAGTTAGGCCCAGCAAGTCTGACTTCAGCTGGAGGAAATGTTTTTGAAAGTGTTTCGTTAAAAAAGGCAGATAGAATGGACCAGTAAGGCAGAAAGATAGCAGATGACAGCAAGCAAAGGGAAAAGGCAGAGTCAAAGAGAGTGACAGATTGGAGGAAGTTACAAGCACAGAACTTCCAGAAGGTGGGGGAACTATTTATACAAAAGACCCCCCGGTATCCCCACGGGAGGAGGGGGGGGATACATATCAATATTATGATCCAATGGCAAGAGGCACTTAATAAAAAATAACAATTGGGAAACTAGATGAAAAAGTGGGAGGGGGGTAAGCAATGGTGTGTGTGTGTGGTGATGGGTGGGCTTTGTAAAAACTTGATAGATGAATTACCAACATGAAATGGACACCATTTTTGTTTGATAAAAGAAAATAATTCAAACAAGCAACCAATGTAATATCTCACAGAAAGACTTTCACATTCTGTAGTGTGTGTATATTTCTAAAGGATCTTAGCTGTTACTAGCAGTTACGCCCCGCAGGAGCTACGCCCTGGGGGCTTCATCCCAGGAGTTCTTCCCTGGTGTGACGGGATGTGTTCCCCACGACCCACTTTCTCCTCTACACCCCCCACCCCCTAATATTCTGGCCCGCCACTCTAATTGCCATCGTGTGACATCAAACAATTCACCGATTCCAGGTGGCATCCCTTTGTTCTCTGTTTTCCCCCCGATAGTCGTCTAGCTTGTAACACTGACATCACCGAACACCCCGTTCGCAATTGCAATCGCTGCCCTTTGAAGTAATTTTGACATGCGTCACGCGCAGTATAGGAATGTTCGACATGTAATGACGACGTAATAATAAGCGCATGATGTAGTGTCCTCTCTACTCGTCAACTGCTACTAACCAATCATAGGCCCCTATAGATTTAAACTCAAATTAGTGGGAGGCAAACCGCCTAACATTCTCTTACTCACAAGACTACCAAAACCTGGCTGAGTCAACACTGTAGAATCAACCTCTCTGCTGTTACCTGCCAGTCATACTATTACTAGTATTATTAGCCCAACTCGTGAGTACTATTGAATGTGGCAGTTGTGTAAAATACTTGATTGAGATTTGTTTTTGTTAGTCCCTGAGCCGAAGGTTCGGGGAGCTATTGTTTTTGTCTGGTCTGTCCGTCCGTCCGTCCGTCTGGCGTGCCTCCGTCCGGCTATTCGTCCGTTTTTCTCAAAAACTATTCAGTCTATCAGCATCAAATTTGGTATACTAGTTTGCCAAGATGCAAGCTATCCACTGATGTATTTAGTTTTACATTATGGTCAAGGTCACGCCAGTTACGGGGTTCAAACCCCGAAACACATAATCGCTAATATCTCGCAAAGTTTTGCATGTATTTTAATGCAGTTTTTTTGCCATCGGATTTCCTTGTTTTTCATTCATATTTTGTTTTGGCGCCATTGAGCTGCTTTTCTTATTGCTGCATACCTTGTTATGCAGATTTGTGAGTAAATAAAATACAAGTGTACAAATAATTCTGAACCCTTTGGTCAGACTGATGAGAGTGAAAGTTTTGTAACGTTCATGTAAAAACCTACTTCACTCTGTCTGTCATTTAGAGCAAATCTACCACTTGTATTTCATTCAGTCATCAGAGCCAGAACCCGGGCACAAATATAAATTTATTAGATGAAAAGGGGCCGGGAAAGTTGCTCACCTCCCACACCCTAGAGAAGTGGGCTAAAGGAAAATTTTCTATTTGAAAATTTAACACACTAAAAGTCTTTCCCTAGAGACTTCGCCTTTAGCTCATTCCCTCGTCACACCTGGCGGAACTTTGCACTGGAGTTTTAAAATGTTCCCTGGTACCTTCCTTGCTTTTAAAAAAGATCAAAAATGTTCAGACAACTGATCGCTTCTCAGCCTTTTGGCTAAGACAGTGATTCAGGAACATAATTTTTTGTTTATACTGGTTGGTTTGTTCAGCCCGTCGTACATGGCGAAAGCCGATACACGACGTTAAACTGAACTTCCATTCCTTGCTTTACACTGACGCTACACCTCAATACCTAAGATTCAACAGGCAGCAGCTTGTCAATTAACAAAAAACATCTATTCATTAAGATCTATTCCAGACAAATAGTTTGTTTAACGACGTCATGATCGAATACTGGGCACAGTACATGAATAGCCTGCAGAAGTTAGTGACATGCGTAATGGTACAGTTAGAAATCTAAAAATAGACTAACACAATCTGTTGCCCACACCAGCGAAGAAAGGCCAAGAAGAGAGCCAAGTTAGTTCAGTGAGAGGTCATCTTGCCTGTAACTTACTAATAGGACTATAGTATGTGAGGGCGACCACTCTAAAGGGCGAATTTCTTTCTGAACGTATCTCATTAGGCCCTATTTTAACTGAGAAAAAAACATTCTGCTGTTGTCAGGAAAGTGATAGGGCTAGGATTAGCCTGGGGTTGTTATGAAACTGAAAGAACTAGACTTTGAGATTGCAGTTACTCACACCATTTCGCCCCTTTTTTCTCCTCAAATGTTTGCATTGACATTTTTCACTAAAAAGCAACATTTTGCTGTTCTTTGGAAAGGGATAGGGGTAGGACCAGCCTAGGGTTATTGCTATGAAACAGAATCACGGGTTGTCTAAACTACAACTGTACATAAAGGGATAGGGGTAGGACCAGCCTAGGGTTATTGCTATGAAACAGAAAGAATCACGGGTTGTCTAAATTACAACTGTACAGAAAGGGATAGGGGTAGGATCAGCCTAGGGTTATTATGAAACAGAAAGAATCATGAGGGGGGTTGTCTAAACTACAACTGTACATAAAGGGATAGGGGTAGGATCAGCCTAGGGTAATTGCTATGAAACAGAATCATGAGGGGGGTTGTCTAGACTACAACTGTACATAAAGGGATAGGGGTAGGATCAGCCTAGGGTAATTGCTATGAAACAGAAAGAATCATGAGGGGGGTTGTCTAAACTACAACTGTACAGAAAGGGATAGGGGTAGGATCAGCCTAGGGTAATTGCTATGAAACAGAATCATGAGGGGGGTTGTCTAGACTACAACTGTACAGAAAGGGATAGGGGTAGGATCAGCCTAGGGTAATTGCTATGAAACAGAAAGAATCATGACGGGGGTTGTCTAAACTACAACAGTACAGAAAGGGATAGGGGTAGGATCAGCCTAGGGTTATTGCTATGAAACAGAATCATGAGGGGGGTTGTCTAGACTACAACTGTACAGAAAGGGATAGGGGTAGGATCAGCCTAGGGTTATTGCTATGAAACAGAATCATGAGGGGGGTTGCCTAAACTACAACTGTACAGAAAGGGATAGGGGTAGGATCAGCCTAGGGTTATTGCTATGAAACAGAATCATGAGGGGGGTTGTCTAAACTACAACTGTACAGAAAGGGATAGGGGTAGGATCAGCCTAGGGTTATTGCTATGAAACAGAATCATGAGGGGGGTTGTCTAAACTACAACTGAAAGGGATAGGGGTAGGATCAGCCTAGGGTTATTGCTATGAAACAGAATCATGAGGGGGGTTGTCTAGACTACAACTGAAAGGGATAGGGGTAGGATCAGCCTAGGGTTATTGCTATGAAACAGAATCATGAGGGGGGTTGTCTAAACTACAACTGAAAGGGATAGGGGTAGGATCAGCCTAGGGTTATTGCTATGAAACAGAATCATGAGGGGGGTTGTCTAAACTACAACTGAAAAGGATAGGGGTAGGATCAGCCTAGGGTTATTGCTATGAAACAGAATCATGAGGGGGGTTGTCTAAACTACAACTGAAAAGGATAGGGGTAGGATCAGCCTAGGGTTATTGCTATGAAACAGAATCATGAGGGGGGTTGTCTAGACTACAACTGTACATAAAGGGATAGGGGTAGGATCAGCCTAGGGTTATTGCTATGAAACAGAATCATGAGGGGGGTTGTCTAGACTACAACTGTACAGAAAGGGATAGGGGTAGGATCAGCCTAGGGTTATTGCTATGAAACAGAATCATGAGGGGGGTTGTCTAAACTACAACTGAAAAGGATAGGGGTAGGATCAGCCTAGGGTTATTGCTATGAAACAGAATCATGAGGGGGGTTGTCTAGACTACAACTGTACAGAAAAAGTTTCTATTACGTTCTTTAGTTGATGTTGATGAATGATGTCCAAACTCATATTAGTACTGCTTAAAAAAAAGAAAGAGAGAGAAAGCCTGTGTTTAAAAATCAAGGTCAATAATCCATAACCAATACTTTCCACCACACATGACGTTGGGCCAGTCTCAACCTGCCAACTTTGAAACCTAACTGTAAAAATGGATAAGAAATTGCCCCAAAACCAATTTAAAACTTCTAAGGTCTAGGTCCTTGTCCTTGACCTTGTTCGGTACCTAATATTTGGAATTACTTTTAGCCAGTGCACTCCTGTAACAGGTTTGGACATTGTAAGGCCAACGATGTAAAAGATATGGCCTCAAGAAGAACTTACGGTTTTCAAGGTCAAACTTCAAGGTCAGCACATTTCTATTCTTTTCTATGGGACCACCCCTGCACTGTGTTACACCACCATGGAAAATTTGAAGCTTTTCTGTCAACCAGTTCATGAGAAACAGCTCAGACATTAATTATATAGCTAAAAGAAAAAACCCCATTGGTTTTGTGAGTCTTTCTTGGTGGAGGTTTGCACTGAAAAATGCAAACTTCAGGATCTGAATAGGTTGAGCAAAGCTGACCAAGAATATATGGGCATATGGGTTCTGTACACCAGTTCATGAGATACAGCTTGGAGATGAAATACATAGCGTAAAGAAGAAATGCTTGGTTTTCAAGGTCAAACTTCAAGGTTAAAGTCAGAACGCCAATAATTTATGTTTGGGCGTCTTCTACTAAAGGTACAACACCCCCACACAAAATTTAAAGTGATTCTGTCAAGCAAAAATGTGAAAGATAAGGCTAAAACACGAATTTATAAACCCTAACCACTTTCAAGGTCTACCGATGTCCTTAACCTTGACCTTGCTCGGTACCCCATATTCAGAACTACCAAAAGTCAATGCACATACATACCAAGTTTGAAGTTTGTAAGTCCAATAGTGTGGAAGATACAGCCCCTAAACGAAATTTAGGTTTTCAAGGTCATACATCAAGGTCAAGGTCAGCACAGTCACAATTGTTATATGGGACCATCTGTGTACCATGATACACCACCACAAAAAATTTGAAGCGATTCTGTGCACCGGATTATGAGTTACAGGGCGAACAGGCAGACACACACACACCGCAAGAATTTTATTATATTAACACACTGCAAGAATTTTATTATATTATAGGTATAGATTGTACACTGGCACTATTGTCTGTGCGTTTTCCAAAGTCATCAATAAGTTATTATGAATAAGACTTTGACATTCGGCAGTGTGTGCATGTATTTCTAAAGGATCTTAGCTGTTAATGAACATCGGCACGAGTGTCAGTGTGTCTGTGTGTTTTCCAAAGTCATCAATAAGTTATTATGAATAAGGGAGCATAATCCAGATGGCACCATGCAATCATTTTTAATGTCAAAGTGATTACAAAAAGCTTACATATACCCAAAAAAAACTTTTTTAAATAAAGAAAATGATAACTCAAGTCTTGATATTTTCAAGCAACCGGGAATATCTACAAAAATGAAAATGCTTACTGTCCAATTATAATCTTGTTTCAAGCAATGGGATATTTTTCTAACAAGCTAAAATCTTTTGTTCTAAATCTCAATCTCCCAGTTTTGCTTCGCCTCTATATCACAGTATTCATTCATTCAGGCAATTTGCTATAGCACTTATCCTTAAAGGTCTAAGCACTTTAGAGAAACAATCATTATCAACACTGGAGTTGATCTAATATTTAAAAACAAAAAACAACTATAATTAACCCATTCAATTGAAATTGCTTAGAATGTTTGCAGTCAATGAGGATGCCTCTTGAAAGTGATTGATTTCTTGGAGACTTGTTTCTAGACTATATCATGCCCATGTTTTTACTTACATCCTTTGTACGTGATCACAATAAAGTGATTGATTTCTTGGAGACTTATTTCTAGGCTGATCACAATAAAGTGACTGATTTCTTGGAGACTTATTTCTAGGCTATATCATGCAAATGTTTTCACTTAAATCCTTTGTACGTGATCACAATAAAGTACCCATTAAGCATTATCCACAGAGCATCCAAATATGCACAACAAATTATATAAAAGATGTGGATGGAAAGGCATTAGGTCTATTTGATGCCAGTAAAAACAACAACAAAAAGCACAAAAACCTTTTGTCAATATAAATTAGGTAATATACATACATTTACAAACATTAACATTTACAAACAATACTAAAAATATATTGAATACCAGCCATAAAATAAAAAAATCACAGTCACTTATGGAACAAGACACGGAACATTTTCATTGTGTTAAAATGTACACTGAAACAGTAAAGATAAAATGGATAACATCCAACAACAACAAACAACGTTTTTTCACAACATTACAAAAAGATGAAGTTGCTTCAAAAAGTTCTCTTCAATACCCAACTGTCCATGACAAAACACTTTAAAAGCTTTATATCACAAATTTTCTAAAATATTGCATTTTTGCAAAAACTTAACCCATAAAAAGCTGCCTCTAGTATGTCTCTGGTGAGTATCTAACACACATACGCACAATGACAAAAAGAAATTTCAAGGCCAAGGAAAAGGCAACTCTGTCCAACTTCTTTCCTACTTCTTTCCCTTGCCTTTCTTGCCTTTGCCCTTGCCCTTGTCGCATTTCAGGAAGCTCTTGCCTTCCTTAGCCGTGTTTTGCATCGTGCCGGCTCGCTTCAGCGCCGGCTTTTTGGCGGGTGTTGCTTTCTTCGCAGATCCCCTCGTCCTTTTCCCTTTTCCTTCATCGGCGAATGTCACTTTTCCTTCCAGCAATTGATTGGCTGTAAATAGAATAAATCATCAACATTTAATCTTTTTTACTTTTCCTTTGTCCATGAATGTCACTTTTCATTCCAGCAATCGCTTGGCTGTAAATAGAATAAATCATCAACATTTGATCTTTTTTACTTTTCCTTTGTCCATGAATGTCACTTTTCATTCCAGCAATCGCTTGGCTGTAAATAGAATAAATCATCAACATTTCAAAATGAAATTCACCCATGGGGATACTGGGGTGTTGTCTTTCATGCAAACAGTTCCATCACCTTCTGGAAGTTCTGTGCCATGTTAGATGGAGTGTGTTGTTGCTTGTGAATGTGTGTGTGCATGCATCTAAACTGTGTTGCGCTGTGTATGTGCATAAGTATGTACATGTGTGCACATGCACAACTCATTTTCTACAGCTTATCTTAGGAAAGAAAAAGAATTTTATCAAGCCTGTGAAATGTACAATTCAGTTTCCTCAGGGAATAATAAAATCATTATATTGTGTCACGTCTAGGGTGAAAGTGGCCTAGGTTTCAATCACTAAAGGTATGGCAACAGCACAAATCACCAGGGCACACTCAAACTCACTCCAAACGTTGTTTACAAAACAAGACACATTTTATTCACACACTCCATATTTCATAAAAAATTCATTCTAACACAGGGCTCTATCTATAAACTTCCCATATTCCCTCCCCACCTTCCTTTTGACCTAAGCCCACTACCGCGATGCTTTTTCTGGGGAAAGGGAAAAATAATCTTACAATAACATCAGAAGAAAAGGAAAAAAAAAGAGGAAATCCTCAAGACACATGACAAAACTCAAAGATGATACTTAAAACTGAAGTTTCGATTTGATGCCTGTTGATGTATTGTTCGTAATTTCAGGCTCTACTCGCGACGAAGTTCAGCCACATTGTAGTGGCCCATATCTGCATGATGCTGTCTATGATTGAGGATGGGCCACGCACATTGCTCTGTCGGATCCCAGAAGAACCCCGAAAAACACCAGGTTGAAATCAACATCATGCTCAGCACCAGTGTTCATGCTCGCCAACAGCGCCAGAAGGATGCAAACACCGGGAGCGACAGGAACAAGCTCATACACAGCCTGTGACTACGAAACGAAGAGCAAGGCAAACCCTTGGTAGAACCTGCATAATTAGGTATAAAAAGTTCGTCTCTAATGACTTGGACTGGGCAACACCACCTTGAATTAACCAGTGACGGTCAACATTTATTCCAACCTATCCTCTTCTGTCCCTCGACGAAAGATAATATCTGTTCTCTTGCAGGCCTTGAATCCTTAAGCTACAATCGGAGACGATTCAGCAGCTTCTCAGAGAAAGATCAATTCAGGTCCTCTCTCCTCCAAGTCCCAGTCCAAAGTGTCTCACAAAACTCCGACCAAAATCAAGAAACTTACAGCTCAACCCAAACCGGTTTTCTAATAACCTAGACCTTGCTACCTGACACGCAATGTGCTGTCTCACAAAAATATCATGTCACAATATTACTGTGTCAAGAATGTCAGGTAAGCCAATGAAGACTGGAGGGAAAAGAAAGAAAAATCCCTCGGGGGAGACAACCTACTAGAGAAAAAGAAACGATTGTATCACTGATAACCAGAAGTGTGACATATTGAATAGGGTCTAATTGAACTGAATTGAATAGAACTTAATTCAATTCAATTAAATTGAACTGAAGAAAAAAGGATAAACACTTCTAACTGAAAACCCCACCTTCGGCCACAGTCTTAGCCATGGTACTGTCCCTTTTCATGGTGGGTTTGCCTCCCTTCTTGCCCTTACTGCCTTTGGCTCCCTGCACAGAAAGGAATAAGTGTTACATCATCTTTCTACTTTGGCTCCCTGCACAGTAAGGAACAAGTGTTAAATCATCTTTCTACTTTGGCTCCCTGCACAGAAAGGAACAAGTATTAAATTATGTTTCTACTTTGGCTCCCTGCACAGTAAGGAACAAGTGTTACATCATCTTTCTACTTTGGCTCCCTGCACAGTAAGGAACAAGTGTTAAATAATCTTTCTACTTTGGCTCCCTGCACAGAAAGGAATAAGTGTTACATCATCTTTCTACTTTGGCTCCCTGCACAGTAAGGAATAAGTGTTACATCATCTTTCTACTTTGGCTCCCTGCACAGAAAGGAATAAGTGTTACATCATCTTTCTACTTTGGCTCCCTGCACAGTAAGGAATAAGTGTTAAATCATCTTTCTACTTTGGCTCCCTGCACAGTAAGGAACAAATGTTAAATCATCTTTCTACTTTGGCTCCCTGCACAGTAAGGAACAAATGTTAAATCATCTTTCTACTTTGGCTCCCTGCACAGTAAGGAATAAGTGTTAAATCATCTTTCTACTTTGGCTCCCTGCACAGTAAGGAATAAGTGTTAAATTATCTTTCTACTTTGGCTCCCTGCACACACATACACACACACACACACATAGGAAATAAAATTGACGCCATTAAAAATGTTCAAAGCCGAGCTGCAAGATGGCTGGCCCGAGACTACCATCAGGCAAGATCAGCAGGCCTCAACAAAAAACTTAAAATGGCCTCTTCTGCAGACTCGATGAACTGAAGCCCGCCTCACTACTTTCTACAAATTTCATACAGGACTTCTCACTATCAACGCTAAGCAGCTTCCTACAAACTCTCGGCAGAAGAAAAGTCCCCGTCAATCCCACTCAGCATCATATGACATTCCCACCATAGAACTCAGTACAGAAAATCCACCTTCTTTCCCAGTACTATCCCTCAGTGGAAGTCTCCCCGGGCAAGTTGCCTCCAATCAGTCACTGGAGGCATTCAAAACAGCCCTAAATAAACACCTCCAACAAACCACCCTGTCTCAGTCACCTCCCCCTCCCCCCCCCCCTTGCCCCAACCTCACATCAAAACTAAATTAGGGAACTAGGGGCCATAGATCAAAGTAGTGGTAAATGAAAGGCAGGAGCTGTGCCGGTCGGGGTTCGACCCCGGGGGCCGCTACGGTAGCCGGATTGGTCCTGCCTAGATACTGCGAAAGGTCTGTGGTCCTTCTCTGCACGCAACATGTGTGGCCTTACTGTCATGCATGTCCCCTACTCCTTTGCATGCATCATGTGGGGCCAAAGTTTCCCCAGCTGATCCGGGGGGACTTAACGGTCGTGCATGACACACTCTGCATGCATCATGTGTGGCCCGGGTGTCTCCGGCTAGACCGGGGCATTTAACGGTCGTGTATGACTTTTAACTCATCTTTCCATCACACGTCTCGCCCCCCCCCCCCCCCCCCAATATTTGACTGATTCCATTAATGTTATAAATCTATCTCATAAAATTATTATCCTTCTACATAGTAAACGGAGTATCAAAAAATACTTAAATTATTCCTGACTATCTTGGGCTCTATCTTTTCCCCATAATATCTCATCAGTTCATTTTATACCCTATCTTTGCTGAACTTATTTTCTTTCTTTTTCGTACTACCCCCTAAAGTGCAACAGAATCTTCAACGTGATGAAGTTGGCTGCCTAAGGCGAAGAAGAAGAAGAAATACACCACAACATTAAATACACCACGATATGGTGAGCGTCAATAAGGTCAAGCTAGAACTCCAACCAGAGCGGCAACGCAGGGGGCACTAACTGCAATTTCTAGTTCCTCAGTGTCGAACACAATATTGACAGAGTTCCTGCTTCCCACATACCATCAGGGAATGGAAAGTCCTGCCACCAGCAGCAGTTGAGGCCAGAACCCCTGAGGGTTTCACGACTAGAGTCTGGCACTCTGGGGTCGTCAGACTAAAGCAACAACAGCCCGCTCCCCCCCCCCATCTCCCCCCTTCTCCCTCTTACCCCCCCCCCCTCCCCCCTTTTTTCCAACAACCCAGCAGATCAACAGTCAACTACGATTATAGTTCTCTTTTATCAGTCCTCTCTTTTGTCCTATTTCTTCTCAGGCCTTGAGCCTCAAAAGTGGTCTAGAACCTCCCCGGTTTCGTGGTAAGATAATCAAAGTGTTGATTGTGGCTACGTACAGCCAAGAAGACACACACACACACACCTGAGCTGATCCACTGCTGAGGTCGGGCACATCCACTCCCATGGCTTTCAGGTTGTCCACATCCTTGCCTTTCAGGTAGCTGTAGTAAGGCTTTTTCTTCCCCCCTTTTTCGCTGGGGTACAGATAAGCCACTGCATCCTGAACAGACACATAAATATCACTAGTTTGAACAAATGTAAGGCTCTATAAGGTTTACGCCCCATTTTTTAGGCATTAAATATGAACCAAATATCTCATGCAATAATGTCCCCAGGTCAGAGGACATGATATATAAATGAAGTATGTCAGGCAATAATGTCCCCAGGTCAGAGGACATGAAATATAAATGAAGTATGTCAGACAATAATGTCCCCAGTTCAGTGGACATGAAATATAAATGAAGTATGTCAGACAATAATGTCCCCAGGTCAGTGGACATGAAATATAAATGAAGTATGTCAGGCAATAATGTCCCCAGGTCAGAGGACATGAAATATAATTGAAGTATGTCAGACAATAATGTCCCCAGGTCAGAGGACATGAAATATAAATGAAGTATGTCAGGCAATAATGTCCCCAGGTCAGAGCCTAGAGAGGACATGAAATATAAATGAAGTATGTCAGACAATTATGTCCCCAGGTCAGAGCCTAGAGAGGACATGAAATATAAATGAAGTGTGTCAGGCAATAATGTCCCCAGGTCAGAGCCTAGAGAGGACATGAAATATAAATGAAGTATGTCAGGCAATAATGTCCCCGGGTCAGAGCCTAGAGAGGACATGAAATATAAATGAAGTGTGTCAGGCAATAATGTCCCCAGGTCAGAGGACATGAAATATAAATGAAGTATGTCAGACAATAATGTCCCCGGGTCAGAGGACATGAAATATAAATGAAGTATGTCAGACAATAATGTCCCCAGGTCAGAGGACATGAAATATAAATGAAGTATGTCAGGCAATAATGTCCCCAGGTCAGAGGACATGAAATATAAATGAAGTATGTCAGACAATAATGTCCCCAGGTCAGAGGACATGAAATATAAATGAAGTATGTCAGGCAATAATGTCCCCAGGTCAGAGGACATGAAATATAAATGAAGTATGTCAGACAATAATGTCCCCAGGTCAGAGGACATGAAATATAAATGAAGTATGTCAGGCAATAATGTCCCCAGGTCAGAGGACATGAAATATAAATGAAGTATGTCAGGCAATAATGTCCCCGGGTCAGAGCCTAGAGAGGACATGAAATATAAATGAAGTATGGCAGGCAATGTCCCCAGGTCAGAGGACATGAAATGTGTGGCAACAGACCTGATTCGGCCACCACTAAGCTGCCAACGCCTGACATCAACCAACACTGGGTTGGTCGACACGCCTTGCCTGTCTACCCCCCTCTACCTTCCTCTCACTGCCATCCTGTGGAACAATCCCTGGACTGTACTAGGCCTAATATAATCTGTACAGCCAAGTGTTCCCCTGACAACCTGATACGCATTCCAACTACCCATGGGCCCTCCAGCACAACACAACGTAACGATTCCAATAGTCTACAACTGGCACTCTTTAATGCAAGATCTGTCAGCGACCCACTGAAACGAGCAGAGATCAGCTCTTTCATTACGGACAACGACTGTGACGTATTCGTAGTAACTGAATCCTGGCTTCAAAAGCAAGGCGATGAAGCAAAGTGTGCTGACCTGACACCGTCTGGCTACACACTCTCTTCCTTCCCTCGCCCTTCACGTGGTGGGGGGATTGCGCTCATCTCTAAGAACTCTCTGGCCAAGCATGTTTCCACCTCCACTGCCTTTCCCTTCCAACACCCAAGCTTCGAAGCAATTCGCGTTACCCTGGCAACGTTGTCTTCTCCTGTCCACTTCATCTGCGTGTACCGACCTCCACCAAGCCGCAAAAATAAACTGACTGATGCTATGTTTCTCAGTGAATTCCCTGACCTTTTAGAGTACTGTAATAACCTTTCTGGAAAGTGTATTATATTAGGAGACATTAATGTTCATTTTGATACTCAGCATAGCCCTGTAACTACTAAGACGATTAATGCTTTGGATATGTTTCACTTTAGTCAATCTGTTACCGAGCCAACTCCTGAACGTGGCCACATTCTGGACTGGGTAATTTATAGACCAGATGATTTGCTACGCTCTACTCATGCTCTCTTGCTTCTGACCATTTCTGTATTGTTTGTGAACTATGTTTGTCTGTCCCGTCTGACACCCCATCGTACAGACAGTCTCGTAATGTACGCGGCATGGACAGATCAGCATTTCAATCAGAGTTGCGCGCGACTATCTGCCCCACGATCAACGAACTTAACAGCGCTCTCACTCGCGTTATCGACACACACGCGCCGCTATGTCACCGCCAAGAGCGTGCCGATAGACTGGAGCCGTGGTAGGGGTAACTCACCAAAATTCGGACGCTTAAGGAAAACACGCACTCACGGCTAAAAAAAATCAAAACCAAGCTCAATGACGTAATTATTTATTTAAACACGTCACAACGATGTTCCAAACAAGAATTCATGACGAAATTCTAAAAAACATAGGCACTGGAGAACTTTGAAAAAAATACGAAAGTGTCCGATAATTGGACTTGTGCTGCCTAATACTAGGTAGGGCCACGTCTCTAATGACGCTGTGAAACACTGTCCGACTGCTACAAATGTCACTACTTTTCAACTTCTGATTTCTTACTGAGTACATGCCAAAGAAACACATGTCGATAAATAAAACAATCTTTGCTGCTTACGTCGATAGGGATTCTGTGTGGAAGAATGTTGGTTACTTTGAACAATTAGCGATGACAGGAGACGGAGGTGACGATAAAAATCACGGCATGACCAAAGTTTTGACGCTCGCTATGCCCGTACTAGAAACGGCTTCTCTTGACAAACGGGTTTAGCGTTTTCGCTTGTGGACCAATGGAAATATCCGTTACACCAACAGAAACTTAACGCTTTCCGCTATTAGTCGATGTTCATATCAAAGAGATAGGGGTCGATTAAGACCGCAAGATCAAGGATTCAAAACATAGCAATGTGTTTCAAAGCCAATCGAAGATTCATTTCGAAAGAATACATTTTGATGAGCACATGCTTAAAAAGTTCATTTTTTCCTCTTTTAAACGATGTACTGCATGACTAACCACTATTGTAAGCGAAATCGCTGTTTGAAGCAAAAGGTGGTAGACCGCATTCAGAGCTTGCCATTTTGGCTGACGTTCGATGGAGGCCTTTTTCAGTGATTAGAGTCTCAGACTCGGCCAGTAAATGCTTTTTCATTCGTTATTTACTGAAACAAATATCATTATTTTGATCTAGATTTGTTCTGTGGAGTTTCGCGGAGTTAATAACAACAAGAATATCGAAGTTTCTTTTTTTTAAAATACAATAGATGTATCGGAAGCAAAACAAGTAGATCTATAAAACATTCGGAGATTCCCTGTAGGCCTATGCTTGGTCTGATAATCATCAAGATTTGTTGGTGTTTTTGAGGTATGGACCCGCTCTTGTCACTAAAACAATTAACAGAATACTCACGTTTTTCGCCTATTTTTTTGTAGTGTGTCAGAGTTGATTTTATATACTTTGAAACAGTTTTTTACTTGGTCTAGATCTACTGGCTAGTCAAGAAACGGAACTAGGGACTTACGTCTGTAGGGCCTATATATAGTTCTGGCTCAGCTCAATAATATTTTGTCTCCTATACATCCCTGGTCTCGGGTAAAGAAGAAAATAAAACGAAATAAAAATCAATTAAATAGACAAACAAACAAACAGACAGACACATAAATAAGTAGAGATCAGATAATGTTGTGGTAGTAAATATGCATAGGGTCTGAAACCACTTATGTGTTGGTATGATTTGTTTATGAATCAGGTAGACGAAGTAGGCCTGTGACTGTGAGACTCTGTGTGTGTGTGTGTGTGTGTGTGTGTGTGCGCGCGCGTGTGTATCGGTGTGTGTGCGTACGGACGGGGGGGGGGGGGGGGGGGGGGGGGGACACGTGGATATGTGTGTGCGTGCGAGCGAGCAAAAAGTCTCTCTCTCGCTTTGTGTGTGTATGTGGGTGCGCGCGCGTGTGTATGAAAGAGAAACAGAACAGCGTGTGTGTACAAGAGAAAGAGAGAGAGAGAGACTATGTGTGTGTGTGTGTGTGTGCGCGTGCGCGCGCGCATGTGTGTTGGTTGAGAAATTTATGTTGAAGTAAAATGTTCAGTCAGTTTGATCATAGTCGTGCGCACAGCACATTAGTTCTGTTGTGTAGTATTGTTATGCTTTATTCAGCCTTATGGCACGCTTGCACACTTAGGCATATTGCAGTTTTACACGATGTGTGGGATTTAGTATGCATGTGTTCCTGGATTATGAGAGTGCCTACACGATGGTGTATTTGTGTGAACACACACACACAAAATGTTTTTAAATAGAAACAAAAAAGCAGAAGGATGGGGGGGGGGGGGGGGGGGGGGGGGGGGTTATGGACCCCCTCTTTCTTAAAAATAATAAAACAGAGGGAAGAATAAGCGCATATTATGCACGCACACACTCACACACCCATGCATGCATGCACTCACACACATGATTGTATCCAGTATTATGACTACACGTGCATTGCAAACTAAAACTAAGGTGTCTGAAGTGCAAGTGTTGCCAATAAAATTTTAAAGTACAAATGAAACTATCGCTAATGGATACAACTAAAAAAATAAAATAATTTTTAAAAATGCCAGTGCTGAGAATCGCCCCCCCCCCCCCCCCCCCGCCCCCCCCCCCCAAACAAACCACAACAACAATTCATGTCGCTGAACGGCAGCTAAATTTCCTAGCGGGCTATACCCAGCACTCATTAGCACCACCAGTTGATAGGTACTTAATGGTTCAAAACATGTTTCAATAGGGGTATGAACAGTAATGGCATTAGTCCTTTTTCATGCCCAGATAGCACTATTTTGCTTCTCGGATTTAAAAACAATTCCGGGGGAGCATGCCCCCGGACCCCCCTAGGGGTCTTGGTGCTTCGCACCTTCGATAAATTAGCCCCCACCCCTTAAACACTTAGGTCCGGCCCTGCACAGAAAAACACACACACAGAAACACACACGTACACAGAATGCACACACTCCTAGCAGGATCATTGGGAGAAAAGTGCCAAACTATCGCTGAAAGGCAGAAATAATAATAATAATGAAGCAGTTATATAGCGCACTTTACCAAATGCGGAGCACTATGCGCTTAACAAATGTGGAGCTATATGCGCTTAAGGGGGGGGGGGGGGGGGGGGTGGGGGGGGGGGGGGGGGTATGTGTATGCCTATTTGTTTGTGTGTAAGCGATTACATGTCTTTGTTGAATTTCTTGTTTTTAATTTTTGTGTTGTTATTATTTAAGAAAATTTATATAGCGCTTCACCTTTAAGCTCTAAGCGCTTTACAATTGCACTAATATTATTCATATTAAAAACAACCGCTTACATACCTCCCCACTATCCTTCATATTCACATACACACACACACATGCACGCGCGCACACACACACACAAATATGTACATATTTAACTAAATATAGATAAAATACATATACATCATAAAATAACAATTTACAATCAGATTACATTGAAAAAATCAATTTTCAATTTACACATTCACAATAACCGCAAAAGTAAAGTATACATATAGGTACACACAAGGTTCACAAACATTCAAAAATAAACAAACACGCTCATAAAAGCAAATGAAGACATACTCGTATTCACCGCACTCACGGGTTTAAAACCAACAAGAAAAAATAGATTTAATGTAAAATAGATTAAAAGAAAATGTATTCATATAATATCCCTTTCACAGATACAGACACACACACAAGCACACATACACACACATGCACGCGCGCAGAGAGAGAGAGAGAGAGAGAGGACAGTTGTTAAAATAATGAGAGGAACTGACGTTATGAATCAAAGCTACACACACGCTCACACACACACACACACACACACACACACACACACACACACACATACACTCACTCTCTCTCACACACACACACACACACCATCACTATCACTACCACTCACCCCACCCAAAACAACAATACATAATGAAACAAACTGTTGAATGAAGCCTCAACATTCTCTCTCTCTCTCTCTCTCTACCTCTCTCTCTCTCTCTCTCTCTCTCTCTCTCTAGTGCATTGATTTGGTGGTTTTTTCTTCTAATATTTTCTTCTTTGTTGTTGGCGAGATGTAAACAAGCGTGTATTGTGCTTATTCTTTTCCAACATTAAAAAAGATTCGTTTCGTTCGTTCGTTCGTTCGTTCACTTCTCTCTCTCTCTCTCTCTCTCTCTCTCTCTCTCTCTCTCTCTCTCTCTCTCTCTCTCAAAATACTTGTACAGACAAAATATAATAATGATGGTAACTACAAGACATCCCTTACTTAACTGTTTATTGCAAAATGAAAGTTTAGTTACTAGAAACGTTGCTATGTTCATATACTATGCTCTAAAACAAAGGGAACAGTTTACAACACTCGTAAATCCTTAACTTGTTTTTGTTTTTGATGTAGTATCCGCATCATGATATATTCTATTGTTCTAATGATTGTGTTCTTTACCTTTTTGCTTTAGTTGTGTGCATAGTAAGTGCACCTCCAAATGTGTATAGGTCGGTGGCCTCACATTAAAAATTCATTGCGTCTCTCTCTCTCTCTCTCTCTCTCTCTCTCTCTCTCTCTCTCGCTCGCGCGCGCGCGCAACAAAGCTGACGCAGACAGTCAACTAACATAAGGGGTGTGTGGGACGGGGTGGGTGGGATATAATCGAGAAGTAATGTGGCCTAAAGGTTGTGATGTAGTTTGACTAGGTGGGTTTTGAGAGCTGATTTGAAAGATGGTTAGGACTGGATATGGCGAATTTCGCGTGGTAAGGAATTCCAAACTGATGGGGCCGAAAAGGAAAATGACCTTTATCCCATTGCCCATGCCACCATATCTTACTTCCTGGCCTATTTGCATCCTTTCAAGAGATGCCGATTAAGGATTCATGGTTATAGGAACGCTGGCTAAATGGTCACTGCTCTGTTCTGACTTTGACCTTAAACTTGCCCAAGGTCACTAAGCTTCAAAATGTTCCCACTGGATGCCTTGGGTGTTACTGATTTGGAATATATAAGGTTGTATGTGTGTACTACGAATACTACAAAGACTGCAGCCATAGGTCAAAGTTCAAGGTCAAGATCAACAAGATACAAAGTGACTCCAGGTACAATCCTTGGGTGGTACCTATTAAGAATTTATGTGATTATATAGATACATGACCTATGAGTCGCTGACTACAGCCACAAGGTCGAAGGTCAGGGTCATACTGACCAAGAATATATGTGGATATGTGGGTGTACGCCCAATGGTTTGGGGGCTATAGAATGTTTTTAAATGACGAGGTCAAAAGTCAAGTTCAGAGACCATCACGCATTACATTGAGTCAGTCTACTAATCTACCAAGCGTGACATTTTTGACTGCAAAAAATGTTAAAGATATGGAGTTTAAAAAAAGAATAAATCTGAGGTCAAGGTCAAAGGTCAACAAGATAACCACTACCCAATATTATGAAGGCCATTAAGCCAATATATCCACATACCAAGTTTCAAAACTGTATCTCCAACGACTTAAACATTATGGCCATCAGACCAAAAGAATCAAGTTTTCAAGGTCTAATTTCAAGGTCAAGGTCAGCGTGATTGTAAATTAGCCAATGAATGTCTTTTTGTCTTGGTAATACATCATCTCACAACATATGAAGCGACTTTGTTCAGCAGCATGCTTGGGACAGACAGACAAACACAGACAAGAAAAGAACAAAATCAAATAGACCGCAACAAACATACTCCTATCCCACAATAGTGGGGCAAAGGACAATACATCATCTTGCAAGACACTGGAGACGGTCAGCAGTTCTGGAGTACAAACATTCAAAAGATGTGTTGTTCTAGAGACAGGAAAACCGCTTGATGTTGGAATATTGTATGGAACAAGGAACTGTGATGGTACTAATCTAAGGTACTTTTTAGCACCAGGGCTAATATTAGTTGTGTGTGTGAGTTACAGTTTGTTTATTTTCCACAACTGTTAACGTTTTCTTATTCTTTAGTTCATGCTAAACCCCTGCATACCAGTTTTTTTGCTGTCGGTCCAGTAGTTTTAGAAATATTGTCATGTTAGTGTCAGTTGTTCTGAAATTTGCCTATTGGACAAAAGCGAAAATAGCTGTTTTATGCCCTTTTTGCACCTCTGTAATTTCTAAACTGCACATTTTCATTACTCAGAAAAAAATAGGCATGTCGTATATGTTGCCTACTATTACAAAATACAAGTTTCAACTTTTGAAAGTAATTAATCTTTGAGATATGCGACTTCAAAAACAGCCGTTTTTGCACTTTTCCAAAATAGCGCAAAATATTGGATATTTATAAGCAATTATTTTATAAACTATTGAAGAGATTTAACTGAAATTTTGCATGTGAGTTTCTATTACGGGTTTGTTTATAAATATGCATTTGGTTTTTGGCTACCTTGAATTTTGACCGTTTTGTAGATATACCTACTAATACCGACATAGCAAGTGCTAAAATCCGGACAACTTAAAACCCATTCACTGCTTGGTAGAGTAACGCTCTTAGTAAATGATGTCATTGATGATGTCATTAAGCTATGATGTCATAGTCTTAGAACAATGTTTTTTTGTTTAGATAGGCCAGGAAACACATCTCTAGACCATTTTCTCAGATTAAGTCTAACTGGTCTCAAAAAAGTTTTATATTAAAAATATTGATAATTTCTTTATTTTCCTGTGGCAGTTAAGGGGTTTTAAAAATTCAGCTTAGCAGGTATGATTTAAATAAAAAACCAACAATCAAAAACTGAAACATCACCATCAAAGACTAAAATACCAAGAACCAAAAATTAAGAAAAGAAGAAATCAAATCATGTTGTTTAGACCAACATGGGCCATCTCCAGGCTGTGAAAAATCTGACAAAAACACAATAGTCTTAAAACAACAGATCTTCCAAACGGACTCTCTCTCTCTCTCTCTCTCTCTCTCTCTCTCTCTCTCTCTCACACTCACTCACTCACACACACAGACACACACACACACACACGCACAAGTACACAAGGCTTGCTGAAATTAAAAGCAAACAAATGAAACTGAAACCAATTCTTGATTTTTTGTTGATGGTGTCACATCAGCAGCTTTTTTGTTGCTGACTTTAAGAGATGAAAGGGAGGGGGGGGGGGGGGTGAATCATACTAATCATGCATTAATGTCTTGAACAAAAACCCTTCCGAGGAGGTCACACAAAAATATTTTGAAAAAATAAATCATTTTAGTTTTTGTCCAAACATTATAGATAATTCTTAAACAAACACTGAATTGCAGTTAAAAACAACAACAACAGCAACAACAACAAAAAACAACAACAAACTTATTAGTCTACTCGGTAAAACATTAGCACATATAGGCCCGCTTACCAATCTGCCGTTGTTAAAAGATAAAAACAAACAAACAAACAATAAAACATAAACAAAAACAAAACTAAAAGGCAATCAACCAACAACAAAAACGAAGAACAAAAAACCCACAAATCTTACTGCACCCCCCTCCCCCCTCCAAAAAACAAAAGAAATAAAATTAGACTAAAATCAGATAAAATAAAGGAGAAAAAAACACCCAGAAACCCACACCAGTCAAGAGAGAGAGAGAGAGGAGAGAGACGAGAGAGGTAGAGAGACGAGAGAGAGATTGAGAGAGAGAGAGGAGAGAGAGAATGTTCGAATGTTTGAATGTTTATTGAGGATAACTAAATAAGCACAAAATATGGCTTTTTTTCATCAGGTCCTCGTACAGAGAGAGAGAGAGAGAGAGAGAGAGAGAGAGAGAGAGAGAGAGAGGGCTAAATACCGACCAGCTGTGTGCCAATATCCGGACATGGTCCGATAATTGGCATCTCCCTATGTCCGATCTTAGGATGCTGGCATGTGTTAACCATTCAGCCATCTCTCTCAGACAACGCTCAAGGAATGCACATGCAAACACAACATTTTAGCAGTAGAAAGAAAGTACATTTCAAAGAAAATAATTGTTTTTATGATAAAGGATTTGATGCGACTATGCCCTGAATATTTCTAATGGTCAAAATTACATCAGAATAGTGACAAATTGAAAACATCTTACCGTTTCTTTTTGGCGTCACTGCTCGCCATGATTATTGGTAGGGGAAGACGGGGTAAAAAGCGCATGGGCGGGTAAGAAGCCCACCCCAATTATCTCATGAAATGAAGCAAATTTCAGTCAAATTTTGCCCATGAGACGAGCGTTAATGTTCGCAGCATTCGTCTCATGGGCAAATTTGACTGAAATTTTCTTTATTTCATGAGATAAGAAGTGATCCAGGGACACTTACTCTCTCTTTCTGGGTGGAAAACTTTATGTACATTGCCTCCCTTTCTCCAGAATTGGCCTGTCCGAAATTTGGTGGGTGTCCGGATTATAGCAAGTTTCCCCTATCCTTTAGTTAGCACTGAACTGGACTCGGCGAAGTCAGAAAAGCATGTAGCTGAAAGAGCATGGCTTAAGACCCCCCTTACCGTTACGAAACAAATCTTCAACGCTGCGAAACGAAAATTAGCGAACATGGGAAGACGGGGAAAAAAGCGCATGGGCGGGTAAGAAGCCCACCCCAATTATCTCATGAAATAAAGAAAATTTCAGTCAAATTTGCCCATGAGACGAATGCTAGACATTAACGCTCGTCTCATGGGCAAAATGAGACTGAAATTTGCTTCATTTCATGAGATAATTGGGGTGGGCTTCTTACCCGCCCCATGCGCTTTTTACCCCGTCTTACCCTAGTGTTGACAGCAAGATCCTCATTTACACTGACCAAATAAACAAATGCAGTGACCTCTAGCCGGCTGTTTTCTATCGCAGCAAACTACTTGGGCGTGAACAAAGCACCCCTATATGGAAAAGCCAATTACCTCAAACCCGAGTTAGAAACACGGAGCGTAATTTCGCCCGGATTCTCAAAAAAACGTGCGCGCGTTTCACATTTTCTGGTTCATTCCCCGCGCGCACTTTTGCTTGAGTTCTTTAAAAAGTTGAATCAGAAAGTAAACGGAGTAAGTGTTCTTGGTTACCTCAAACACTTTATCGTTCTAAGCAGGGAAATAAAAAGGGAAAGGTTATTCACGCAGTGTCCTGTATATAGTAAGTGT
>CM065686.1:64900614-64909564 GCA_017654935.2 Phymorhynchus buccinoides | reverse complement strand
AAGCACATACATACATGCACGCCAACACTAGTGTGCGCACATACATACACATACAAACATATAAACGCGCGCACATACAAACACACGCATACCTGTACAAACATTCACACATATACGCATGCGTGTACGCATACATACATCCTCATATGTGCATGCAGACACACACTCACACAAACACACGCACACACACACACATACATACACACACACACACACGACATACACACCACACACACACACACACCACACACACGCTATATGCATGTAAACAGCAAGAGGGATGGGGTTGTAGTTGCGTAAGGTCAACGAGGAACCTGGGTCACTTCCTAAGTTGCAAAACCCAACTAAAGTTTCAATGAACCAAGCCGAGCAACGTCCCCCGTCACAACATAATTTCTTCTGACTGCAGCAAGTCACCTGCTATCACAGGGATGTTATCTCAAGATGCATGCATTACACAGTAGTGTTGAGGCCAGATTGTTACCCAAAAAGAGAGAAACTCATGACTGCTACGCCGATGCCTTTGATTTCATGTATTTTCATGACATAGTGTTAGCTTATTCTCCCAGGGGAGGCCTTCATTGCATACTTTACATTCTAATTATTTTTGACAGCTTGGGGACGATGTAGTTTTTAGCTTATCCTCCAAGAAGTGGTCTTAATTGCATCTTTTGCATTCAAATTTTCGACAGCTTCGGGGGGTGGGGGAGGCGGAAGGGTGTGATGTAATTCCATGCTATAGTTTTAGCTTATTCTCCAACGAGAGGCCTTCTGTCTGCACATTTCACATTCAAATTATCATCATCCTGTGGGGATAGTAGAGGTTGTGGCTACAATTGTTCCCCTTCCCCCACCTTTTGGAAATTATGTGCTGATAAGTGTCCTCTAACGCATCCCTCTCTGCAACTCTGCCATCGCATCTTGTTTCCTTCTATTATTTACATCATTTTCTGCTTCATGGGCCAATCAATTCTACAGTTCTTTTTTGTCTTCTTCAAACTCTTTCATACTCATGAAACAAGCCTATGTTATCCCACTGTTGAAAAAAACAAACCTGGATCCAAACAGTCTGAACAATTATCGGCCAGTCTCCAACCTCCCTTTTATTTCTAAGATCCTTGAAAAAGCTGTTCTCACACAACTCTAAAAACACCTCTCTGAGAATAATCTGTTATAAATCCACCAGTCAGCTTACAGAGCAAACCATAGCACAGAAACAGCCCTTCTCTCTGTCACTGACAATCTCCTCACTAACCTGGATGACAGACTAGTGTCAATAACAGCTTTTCTAGACCTAACAGCTGCGTTCGACACTCTTGCTCATGAAATACTGATACAGCGTCTCTCTGCAGTCTATGGCATTGGCTCAACTGCTCTCGAGTGGTTCAGATCCTATCTGTCAAACCGTAAACATTCTGTCTCTGTTGCTGGCAATACTTCAAAGCTTGCTGATCTTTCATGTGGTGTGCCTCATGGGTCTGTCTTAGGCCCCATTCTTTTCACCCTCTACACTCAGCCACTTTTTTCTATCATCGAGGACCACAACCTGGCGTTTGAAACATTTGCAGACGATACCGAGATACAGACAGGTGCTCCTATCTACAGACTTTCCTCTTATCTCTCAGAACATAACTTCTTGTATTGCTGATGTAAAAACCTGGATGAGTGAAAACAATTTAAAACTCAGATGAAGATAAAACAGAACTCTTGGCTACTGCTGACTCTCTCCGATTAAAACAAGTAAAGAAAGAACCACTGTTCCTAGGCTCTAGTTCTGTCTCATTTAAGACCTCTGTCAAGTATCTCGGTGTTCGTCTTGATGAAACTCTGTCCATGGACTCTCAAATATCTTCTCTCTGTCGCACTTCCAACTTTCATTTGCGGCGGATTGCAGCAATCAGACCATATCTCTCAGAAGAAAGCACAGCACACCTTGTTCGCTCAATGATTCTCTCTAGATTAGACTACTGTAACAGCATTCTTGCTGGTCTTCCTTCTTCATCTGTCTCTAGAATACGAAAAGTGCAAAACAATGCTGCTAGGCTCGTACTGCGAAAGAAATAACGCAGCACGTATCGAGTACAATATGGCCACCCTAGCTTTCAAATTTCATGACGATTCTCTCCCTGCTTATCTTTCAAGTACGCTCTTACCATATGTACCCTCTCGGTCTCTTCGCTCTAGCAGTCAAAACTTCCTAAAGATCCCAAACTACAATCTAAAATCAGCTGGGCAGAGAGCCTTTCGCTTCCAGTGCGCAAAGGTGTGGAATAGTCTGCCCGACAGTCTTCGTAACAGCCCATCTATCCCCACTTTCAAGAAGAACCTGAAAACCTATCTCTTCAGAAAATCCTGCTGCACTTCTTTTGTTTAGTGATTCTCCTTTCTTCTCATTCTCCCCTCATTCATCCCTCTAATGAAGGCCGACGTGTTGAAGCGAAATAGGGAGATGGTGCCTTGGCCTCGATGTGTACACTATGTTTGAGATAGAGAACTCCAAGTGTGTGTGTATGTGTGTGTGTGTGTGTGTGTGTGTGTGTGTGTGTGTGTGTGTGTGTGTGTGTGTGTGTGTGTGTGTGTGTGTGTGTGTGTGAGTGTGTATGTGTGTGTTGTGTGTGTGAATCCTCCCCCCTCCCCTCTCCATTCTTACTTTATTATTGACTGATGTCATTTTGTTGACTGGAGCGGATTGGTGGGTGGGGTGGGGATTTGATTTTTATTTGACTTTGGGTTTGATTTTTTATGTGTGCATGGGCGTACGCCAGTGTGTGTCGTTTCTCTTCATTTACATTCATTTTCAATTATTATTGTTTAACGACGTCAATATGTTGGCCTTAAGCTGGCGAGTGCGTGTGTTTTCATTTTTTTTCTTCCGTTTGCATCTGTTATTATCTCTTATTGTGCATGTGTATATTTATATGTATCTTATATGATCTGTATGTCCTGGTATTCTATTGTGTATTTAAATAATAGTAGTATTACGTGCCTGTATTATCATGTTCATGTGTGTTTTGTATATGCGTTGTATCTGTAAGGCGCTTTGAGCTGTTGTCAGAGTACTGCGCCATAAAAATGTTATTAATTATTATTATTATTACTAGTGCAACGCCTAGTAACGGTAACGCCAAGTACTGGTAACGCTGAGTAGAGCAAATTTGAAGCGATTCGGTTAAGAAACGGCTGAGTTATAAAGCCCCGTTTCCCGTTGGCGCTGCTCTGAGAGTGACGCACTCTCCTGATTCTCTTCAAATTTGCTGCCAGGCTTTGCACCGGCCACAGCAAGTCTGACAGCAAATTTGAAGTGATTCGGTTAAGAAACGGCGGAGTTATTTGCGAAAAGGTGAAGCGGCGTTTATCGCGCGCGTATTTGAATAGATTCGCTTCTGGTTTGGCACATCGATAGTTACCGTCCCCGGTCATCTACCTGCCAAATTCGAAGGCAATCGGTCCAGCAACACCGGAGATACGGGCGCCGAGAGGCCGGTGGATACGCATTTCGCGCATTTGCCAAACCGCGCAAATGACACGGCCGCCTCGGTTGCCGTTGCCATCGCCCCGTTAGGGCTCACAGCAAATTTGAAGCGATTTGGTCGAAAAACGGCGGAGTTATAAGGCCCGTTTTTGTGTTTCAGACAGACAGACACACACACACACAACACACACACATACAGGAGGGGGGGGGGGGGTCTTTCAGTAGATTATGCAAAGTTTTTTTCCACCTACTTTGCTGGTAGTTCTGTGCTAGCAGTCTGTCACTCTCAGCTTGCCTTTAACTTTTGCTTACTGTTATCGACTATTTCTCTGCTTTGTTTGCCCATTGTTCCGTCTTTTTCGGAAAAAAATTCTTCAAAATGTTGTTGTTGTCTTACCCTGCTAAAATGCTCCAGGGATCATCCCAACAGCGGAAGCACTTGAACATTTCAAATTAATTATGGAGACCAGTGAATTTCATCCATATGGCCTGGGAATGCGGAAGAAGAAGACAAAAAAAAACTTTCTTTTTGAGACACTCCGAAATCGCATGTGTTGGCTGAGAATATGGAGGAGATTTAAGGAAAGCTGATCTTGGCAGCCTCGATCGTTACTACTAAACGAGAATGGAAGAGGGGTAAAAGATGGAAGAGTGTGAGGGTGGTAAAAGATGGGAGAGGATGAAGAGAGTGTGTGCGTAGAGGGGGGGGGGGGTGTAGAGAAGGACAGGAAGGGTGGTAACACGACAAAGGCAAACGTTGGTAGAAGGTGGAACAAAGGTGTGGGTACATGGTACCAGGCAGAAGATGGGGTGTCATAGAGGATAAGGGGTGGGGGTGGGGTAGAAGAGAAGAAGGTGGATGGCCGAAGACGTTAAAAGATAGAAGGGGGAGCGAGTGACGATCGCCTATGGACAATTCCTTGATGACGTCAAACGCCTATTACATCCCCTTGCGTGACCAAATGTCCTGTGCCTCTATTCCTGCCTGTACATTGTGATTACTTCAAATAATGTTTCTGTACCAAAAAGCTGGTAACAGGTCGGAATATACCCTTAGCCCCAAATATGCCCAGATATAAAGTGGCCTTGGCCTGAATATACCCTGGGTTATTATAAACTCGCCCAGGCCAGAATATAACACACACACCCTGACCCCAAATATACCCCCCCTTGGTGTACACATTTAAATGTGTGTGTGTGTGTGTGTGTGTGTGTGTGTGTGTGTGTGTGTGTGTGTGTGTGTGTGTGTGCGTGTGCGTGCGCGCGCGTATATGCATGTGCGTGCATGCGCATGTGTGTATATATGTGTGTGTATGTGTGTGTTTATATGCTTACGTGTGTTTGGATGTATGTTTATGTTTTTGTATTTCTGTGTGCATGTTTGTGTGTTTGTGTGTGATGGGATGAAGGTATTTGTTTGCACATGCGCCTGCGTTAAGTGCGTGTGCGCGCGCGCGTGCGCGTGTGCGTGTGTGTGTGTGTGTGTGCGTGTGTGTGTGACGTTTAGGGTGAAAGTGTCCTAGGTTTCAATCAATGAAAGAGTGGCAACAGCAGAAATAATAAATAATAGTGAATCATTTATATAGCGCATTCCTCCACCAATGTGGAGCTCTATGCGCTTAACAACAACAAAAATTAAAAAGCAACAAATTCAACAACAAAACGAAATAATCGCTCACGCACATGCAAATAGGCATACACATACACACCCCACCCACACATACACGCACGTACGCACATACACACACACACACACACACACACGCACACGCACACGCACGCACACGCACGCACGCACGCACGCACACACACGCACACACTGCACACACACACACACACACACAACACACACACACACACACACACACACACACACACACACACACACACACACCGTTACCATCACCACCACTCACCCCACCCAAAAAAAACAATACAAAATACAATCAGTTGAACAAAGCATCAACACACTCTCTCTCTCTCTCTCTCTCTCTCTGATCTCTATCTCTCTCTCTCTGAGGAATATGGTAAATCTCTCTCTCCTCTCTCATCTCTCTCTCTCTCTCTCACCTCTCTCTCTCTCTCTCGCAACAAAGCTGACGTACACATTGCAGTCAACACACAGTGAAACTAATATGGGGGGAGGGGAGTGTGTGTGTGAGAATAGAGTCCAGGAGTAATGTGGCCTAAAGGTTGTGATGTAGCTTGAACAGGTGGGTCTTGAGAGCTGATTTGAAACATTGCAAGGACTGGATATGGCGGATTTCGCGTGGTAAGGAGTTCCAAATTGATGGGGCCGAAAAGGAAAAGGAGCGCTCACCAAACATTTTTGTTCGTGTACTAGGAACACACTCGGGCACACTCAAACTCACCCCAAACGTTGTTTACAAAACAAGACACATTTTATCCATACACTCCACATTTCATAATAAATTCGTTCTTACACAGGGCTCTATCTATAAGCTTTCCATATGCCCTCCCAACCTTCCTTTTAGCCCAAACCCTCTACCGCGATGCTTGTCCTTGGGAAAGGGAAACATAATCTTAAGATCACATCAGAAGAAAAAACAAACGAGAACACCATCACGACACATGACAAAACACAATGATGACACTAAAGACTCTTATCTTTCAGTTTGATGTCTGTTGATGTATTAGTTGTAGGTTCAGGCGCCCCTTGCGACGAAGTTCAGCCACGTTGTGGTGGCCCATATCTGCACGATGCTGTCCATGGTTGAATGTCCTGAATGTGTTACGGGCATCACCCGCGTTTGCACTGTGGGCCACGCACGCTGCTCCGTCGGATCTCCGAAAAACACCCAACCCCGGTCGAAATAGACGTCGTGCTCAGCACCAGTGTTCACGCTCACCAGCAGCGCCAGAAGACTGTGAACACAAGGAGCGACAGGAACAAGCTGCAACATCCCCACACTCTCTGAGGAGACACGCCTACAAATGAAATGTGGCTTCCTGCCCTGTCCAGTCGAGTCGCAGTGTCATGTCATGGTGTGCAGGGTGAAAAGAAGAATGACAGAGTTGATGAGCTCCCTTAAGCTAGTGAACTTTTACCCCTAATCTTACTTCTCTTTGGGGGGTTTTAAAAATAAAATAAATGCTGATGAAAAATTGTGATGGGTCTTTGTGTGCTTGAGTGCAGGGTTACAAATGCGAGTAAAAACCTATTCTAGACGTTTTGCTCATCACAGAAGATACACTCACTTTCCTTCTATAGAGTTTCAACAAAGCAAATACTGTCCGCATAGAACAGTCACAATTACCGTCTCTTGAACTTTAAGGTGGTCAAAAAGTATGTTTTCTTTCTTCTGAGGAAACCATATTCACAAAAATTATAAAGTCATAATCAAAGTTCCTACTTCATGCACACAACAATTCACAAACAATAACGACCCTCTCCGGGCCGGAACAATGTGAAAAAGAAACGATGTTAACATCAGAGGCCACCAGTTTGTTAAAAGAAGTTACACAAATGTACATTCAAGACTCATTTAAACCATAAGCCATATTTCTTTCCTTTCTGAGTCTGCTCTGGTGGTAGGGCACAAACAAGTCTAAAGCCAGAATAAATGTATGTTAGTTAGTCAAACACATTTAAGCCTTCAGGGTAGTTTGTTTGTAGCTGGTGGCGCCAGAATGTTTAGCGTCGTTTCCTGAGGGTGGATTTGTTCGATGCCTGTGCATCGCATGTCCCTGATGTTGTGGTCTTTGTCATTGAAGTGTTTTGCCACCATGGTGTCTTCTTCTCTTGTTGTAGTCTGTTTGTCAGGGGCCACGGATGATTTTGCGTCATAGTGCCTGATGTTGTATGTGTGTCCGTACAAACGTTTTTGTAGTGTTTGTCCAGTTTCCCCAACATATTGAACACCTTTGCACTTTTTACAGTTGTTGATGTAAATGATATTGGAAGACTTGATGTTACCTATGATCGTATATTTTTTCCCGTTTCTGGCACTTTCAAATGTTCTTGTTTCTTTGAGGTGTTGTTGGCAAAGATTACATCTTTTAGTAGTAACTAGCGCAACGCCTAGTACCGGAAATACCGAGTACCGGTAATGCCTAGTACCGGTAATGCCAAGTAGTTGCTCTGAGAGTGATGCGCTCTCCCGATTCTCTTCCAATTTTCTGCCAGGCTTTGCCCCGGCCACAGCAAGTCGGACAGCAAATTTGAAGCGAATCGGCTAAGAAACGGCGGAGTTATTTGTGAAAAGGTGAAGCGGCGTATATCGCCCGCGTTTATGATTCGATTCACTTCCGATTTAAACATCGATAGTCACCGTCCCTGGTCGGATATACGGGCGCCGAGAGGTCCCGGCAGCAATCGCGTTTCCAGAAATGTCGGAGATACGGGCGCCGAGAGGCCGGCAGAGACGCGTTTCGCGCATTTGCCAAACCGCGCAAATAACACGGCCACCTCGGTTGCTCACAGCAAATATGAAGCGATTAGGTGGAAAAACGGCGGAGTTATAAGGTCCGTTTTGTGTTTCAGACACACACACACACACACACACACACACACACACACACACACACGGACACTTGGCTTTTTATTATATGATGAGTAATGTGTCTGATGTTCAGACTGAGGTGGTGATTGTGTTGCAGTGTTGACTTTTGAGGTACTGCATGAGGGTGAGGTGGGTCCTATCTTCGAAGGAAAACAGTGGAGGGGACAGTTGAGGGATAGGAAGGAGCGAAGGGGAAGGGATCATTCATACGTAGAAATACTAGACGAGGTTGATGGTGTAATTTGTACTCTTGAAGCCAATACGAAATACGAACCTCTGCAAATAAATAAAGACAACAATATCACTGAAAGCTATTTACAGAAATACGAGTAACGATTAACCAAATAACTGACAAACAATAACTGCTAACAGCTGATACTGTTCACGAATGAAAAACACCATAATGCATTTCCCAATACATCTACACTAATGTTAATCAAATTGCCAAATGGATTTGAATTATATTCAAGTTACTATTTCAATATTTTAAGAGAACTCGCTTTATCAATATTGACTTTAACAACATCAATTCCAAGAAACTATAAAATTACTATTAAACAATAGAACAATAAGTAAACAATTCGCATCATTATCAAAACGACAATATGCTTGAAATAAAACATACATTTAGTTATTTAACAAACAAACAGTTTTCCTTACCTTGTCAGTGTGACTAGAGGCAAAATCAGTGAACGCCAAAACAACTATAAACTAATAGCAACACGTCTGTTGAAACTGCATCTTGCACGTCTGGTTCCTCAACTAAACTTAGTCGAAGAGACAAAGCTTTTAAACATACACAATCTGAGTAGTTTTAACTATATCAAAACGAGGCGAGCAAACTGCACGTGCTGTACAAATTGATTCAAGATAAGGGAGTCTTATCAATGAACAATGTAATCATATGTTACAAAAGGGTTACATTCCTAACACAATGTTTCCGTTCTCTCTCTCT
>CM065686.1:64893114-64895614 GCA_017654935.2 Phymorhynchus buccinoides | reverse complement strand
TTGTGTCTTTTGTACTTATGATGTGCTGACTAGTGTGTATCCGAACATGCGCGTATGTGCACCCGCGTGTATGCATGTTTGTGTGGATGTGAGTGTGGCCTTTTGTTTGAATAAATACCAGTCTCTAAATCTTCAATGTAGTATTATTACATTGAAGATTTAGAGACTGGTATTATATAAGCAACAAACAGCTTTCAACTGCGTAATAGAGGCTTTAGTAATGAATTCCGTAAGGAACAAATAGCTTTCACTAGTGTCGTGCAAGCTGTATTTGTCGCCTTTGGTGTAGCTTTGCTATATATCTGTCCTTTCTACTTACAGCACACAAAGAAGCAGGGTAGGCCTATTCATTGAGTAAGACAGTGTTTATTTTCCTTGAAATCTTTATTCCTACACGGGGGGGGTGGGGGGGTATTTTTTCTTAGGTGGAGTGTTACTTTTTTTTTATATAGGAAAAACGACTTCGGTGAGTGTTTTTTTTCCCTGTGGAATGTTTTCTTTTTACATAGGCCATTGCTCCCCGTTCTATGTATTGAGGTTTTTTATAGAATGTGTGGTAGGCCAATTGAAAGAAGAGCTTATCATCAAATTAATACAACCTGCGAAGGCAAATATTAATAAAAGCTTAGCTGATTGAGACTATTACACTGAGCTGCCATTTCTTTTTGTACCTTTGTGTGCAACACCTTTGAATAAAATAACAAAATGGGAACTACGGATTCCGAGGCTATAAAATGTAGACAGTCAACAATAGCATTATCATTTCATGACTGTGTCATCGTCATTGTCACAGAGAATCGTCCTTGTGAATGTTAGGTTGCCCTCACCTGGAGAGAGTGTCGACGGTAGTGCAGTGCAAGTCGTTTTGCTTTTGTATGCGAGTTTTAGTCATTGCTCTGTTATGGATAATTGTTCTTTTTGTTGTCAAGCATCTTATTTACCAGATCATTGTATTTCTCAAGATGTCATGTGCAATGTTAAAACTAGCATAATCATATTATGTAAGCAACAGCTTGTGTGTTCTAAGTGATTGTACTGAGAGCAGTACAAGGTGTGCTAAGCTGACATCATTCTGTTAACATCATATGTAAGCAACAGCTTGTGTGTTCTAAGTTATTGTACTGAGAGCAGTACAAGCTGTGCTAAGCTGACATCATTCTGTTAACATCATATGTAAGCAACAGCTTGTGTGTTCTAAGTGATTGTACTGAGAGCAGTACAAGCTGTGCTAAGCTGACATCATTCTGTTAAGTTCATATGGTGAGTTTTATTGATTTAAATGAGAATATTCATTTTATAATGACACTGGTTTTTTAAAAACAACACACACACACACACACACACACACACACACACACACACACACACACACACACACACACACACACACACACACACACACACACACACACACATACACACACACACACACTCCCAGTAGGCCTATCTTCAATCTTCCAATTTCTCCATGCATCGCACTCAATGGCAACACAAGAAACAAACATAATTGTCCTATTCAGACAGATTTATGCTCAGAATTGAATTTCCCGCTCTTGTTGAATATTCTGAAAAAGTCGAAAGCTATTTTCAGAAACTCTGCTCTGAACTTGCTTCCAGTCAGACAATACAGGTAGAAATTAGCAGCACTGTTGGAGAACCAGCACACCTGGCTGGCTGCACGGAATACTCGACGTCGTCCGTTCACAACAGGGTCGTTCCAATCAGCATACCCCCTTGTTACAGCATATATCACAATTGGGGCTGTACATAGGATAAAACAGACACTCGTCACAACCAAGGTGACGGTCAGTGAAGACACCTTCTGTTGTCTGGAATCCTGTATAGTTTGCTGTGCAGGAACACGTTGGTTTGCTCTGACAGATCTGACCAGTGAACACAGAAGAACGCTGTTGCTGACCGCCAGAAATAAGAACGGTAATAGACTATAGCGGAGCAGGTGTACCCACTGCCAGATTTCCCTATTAAACCATCGGTACAATTTTGATTTGGAATCAGAACAATTTCCTCCTTGAATGTCAAATCCATACAAATAATGACAGTCCATTATAAGAAACAGTACGACAATAACACCAACAGTAAAGCGAGACTTTCCCTTGGTCCACACAGCATTGACACGAAGTGGCCACAGCACGGAAGCCGTTCTGAGCACGGTGAGGGACACCAGCATCCACGCCGACACAGGGGACGTGGTGTATTTCAAAAAATTAACAATCTTACATTGCCAGGATCCCAGTCTGTCAAAAGATGGGTTAAACTAAACCACCTGGTTATGAACTGCTCACAAGGCATCACTACCAGAATGATCTGATCAGACAGGGCCAGAACGAGGAAGAAGACACTGGAGGTGGATGCAGGAAGACGAAGCATGATCAGAATGGTCATCACATTCCCAAACGACCCGAAGACAGTCACCATGGGATCCCCGATGTCCTTGATTTGGTTCCTTATAATCCTATAAGGGTTATTTAGGTCATACCAA
>CM065686.1:64888114-64890614 GCA_017654935.2 Phymorhynchus buccinoides | reverse complement strand
TTGATGATGATGATAGACTGAATAGTTTTTGAGAAAAACGGAAGACATAGCGGGCCTGTGACACAAAGGGCCTAGGGCACAGCGGGTAATGTAAAACTAAATACATCAGTGGATAGCTTGCATCTTGGCAAACTAGTATACCAAATTTGATGATGATAGACTGAATAGTTTTTGAGAAAAACGGACGAATAGCCGGACGGACGGACGGACGGACGGACGCCGGACGGACGGACGCCGGACGGACGGACGGACCAGACAAAAACAATAGTTCCCCGAACCTTCGGCTCGGGGATTAATGATGAAGATAATGATGATTGAGAAGATGATGATGATGATGATGACGATGCTGATGATGGTGCTGCTGCTGCTGCTGCTGATTATGATATAACAACACATACATCAATAATAGCATCACACATAATAGCAAACACGATAATAATGACTTATAGTTGAATTGTTGCACACAATAACACAGAACACACACCCACACCCACACCCACACCCCACACCTACACCTACACCGTTGAGATAACAAGTAAGCAGTAGAGTAAATCATGATATAAAAACGAATGGGATAAGTGAATGAATGAATGAATGGATGGATGGATGATGAATGAATGAATTAATGAATGAATGAAAGAATGAATGAATGAATGCCATCCCTAAATGTGAAGGCTCACAGAAAAATATGAACTGCCCCCTCCCATAAATTACCTCCCCCCCCCCCCCCCCTCCCACCACCACCACCACCACCACCCTGACTTGCCCCCTCCCCGTCCTTACCCCTACCCCTCTCACCTCACCCTCCCTTTCACCATCTCTTCTCCCCCATCTCCCCTCCCTCCTCCCTTTCCCCCACAAACCTGTCTGTCTCCTCCACCACACCCTTTCCCTCTCCATTCCCTGTCTGCCCCCGCCCTTTCCCTGCTTCCCTGATCTTTGTTATGTCCCCCGGAAGCAGTCTCTGCAGATACGGTGAGGCTCGGAGGCTCAGCCAGCACTTTGGTTGAACAGTCTGATGGCCAATGGTACAAAGGACTGGTGGAAGCGGCAGGTCCTTGTCCACAGGCTCCTCAATCTCTCTGAAGTCCCGTGGGTCGATCTCTGGGCCGTCAGCACACTGTGCAGTGGGTGGGATGGGTCGGCGAGGATAGCCCGGCTCCGTCTGACTGCTTTCCTGTCGTGGTGGGCCTGCAGGTCAGACACTGGACGCCCGATGATGTTGTTGGCTGTTCTGGTCAGCTTGTGCAGTCTGGAGGCGTCTGCCACACGCAGGTTGCCAAAGAAGTAAAGGGTGTTGTAGGACAGGATGCTCTCCACCATGGCCTGGTAAAACATCATGAGGATAGCGGGCTTGTCGTTGAATGACCTCAACTTCCGATGGAAGTAGAGGGCTGTGTGCCCTTCTTCAGGATGGCAGAGCAGTTCCTGGACTAGTCCACCTTAGAGTCGAAAGCCCAGTGAGTGTGAGAGCTGAGGGGGCTCCGAAAACAAGTGATCATAGTTTCAAAACTGTTGGCCATGCATATTCGTGATCAGCATCAGTGGGGGAATGCAGTGGAAGACAATTTGAAGGGGCCAAAAGCACAGTGAGAGTGAGAGCCAGCAGAGTCAAAACACATGTGCCCATACTTAGATATACTGAGTGAGGCATTAGTATTACACTGCCACAGTTAATATTGTGTATTCTAGTTGACGGGCATTAACACGTACGAAACGATGGACATTAGTGAAATCAGACATGTTGAGCCAGTCACTAGCGCAGCCAAATTAAACTGTGGCCACAATTTTGTCAGCAATTTAAACTTTTGACTCCACTAGGGGCACAAAGCTGATGTTTGGAGCCAACATTCTTACCATAGCATCTAGCCATTGTGCGTGATTGAGCCACAGCTCGCTGTGGTCCAAAATAATAAACAACAAAAAGCTAAAAAATAGCGTTCAAACTGAGAAAATAGAGGATGTATGCATGTTGCGCATCTGAGAAAGTGACAGGATGGCAATAAAAAAGTAGAGTAGTCAGCTTTTTGTCTATAACTCATCCACTAAAAATCCACGACCTGACAAAGATTATTGACTAGCAGACTCTGCGGGCACGGAGAATTCCGATTTCCCCGACAGAAGCATACAGCAAGTAGCCAGAGCCATAGATAGACATTTTCAGCAGTATACCAACTTGGGCGATACTGGACAATCACATGGACTGCTTCTGAGAAACTTTGACCTCGTGCTCTAAACGTGATCACACCCAAGACATGTCAGGGTCATCCACTGCAGACGTCTCCAAGATCGGTTCTAGAGCACCACAAAAACCGCCAGAATATCTCAAGGACAACATGGAAGACTGATCAGTAGTTTCACAATCTGAAAATGTCTGGCAGAACTGGCTTCAGGCGGCCGTAGGCCGTGTAATCAAGAACTGTATCAAACTCAACCCACCAAAGAAACGTTCGCATACGTCCAATTTAGGTAGATTTAGTCGCCAAAAACAGACGAATGA
>CM065686.1:64869933-64887614 GCA_017654935.2 Phymorhynchus buccinoides | reverse complement strand
TATGACGACAGGATGTAAAAAAAAGCTTTATCACGCTCATTCTTTTTATCGTCAATAAAGATCATTTTGACTTGACTTGACGTCAACACACACACACACACACACACACACACACACACACACACACGGATAGCAGGCAAACGCACAGCCCTCGTTCCCATTCTAAAGTATGGGAAGTATGGTTCTTATATAACTGTGACTACAAAAAGCATGATATTCTACAACATCGCTAGAAAGGCGTTTTCTTTTCCATTCTATTGCATTTACACGTGGTAAGTCAATAGGCGATTTATTTTACAGACTACCCCAATTTGTAATAAACAAATCCAATTCAAAGAATAATAAAAATAAAATTAAAAACACCACCAAATGCCCGTAATAAAGCCCGGCAAATCCATGGATTAAAGGTACAGTGGGTTGGAAACAAATACTCCTTCCTGACACACACGCACACACATGCGCGTGCACGCACGCACACACGCAGTCTCGCACACACACACAAACACACACAGTCACACACACACACACACACACACACACACACACACACACACACACACACACACACACACACACCACACACACACACACACACACACACAACAACAACAACAACAACATACAGTATTTATACGGCGCTGAATCTTGATAGAAATCAAATCAAATCGCACACACACGTTAGCATCCATAACGCATTCAAACAAAAATGCCATACAAAGCGAACACACACGTTTGACATAAATGGTATAGAGCAGAAACAGACCTAAAGTCAAGAGAGAGAAGACGAAAAAGAGAGTGGAGCCTCAATGACGGGGGAACAGGTGGGTATTGAGGTTAGTAGATTTGAAGGCTGAGATGGTCGGTCGCTGACGGAGGGAAGGAAAGAGGAAGTTTGTTCCAAGATGTCGGTCCTGAGACAGCAAAAGAGCGCCGACCAACCGTTGAAAGCTTATACCTAGGGATCTGGAGAGAAAGCGGGTCAGAAACTGAACGTAAAGTGCGAGCTGGCGTACATAGATGGAAATATTGTCGCAGAGGTAAGATGGAGCAGTTTTATGGATAGATTTATAGCAAAGGGTGTTTAATTTATACTCAATTCTGTCTGCGACAGGAAGCCAGTGCAAAGAACGGAGAAGATGGCTAACGTGATCGAACTTTTTCTTTCTAAGGACAAGACGAGCAGCTGTGTTTTGAATAAGCTGGAGACAAGATAGAGAAGAGACTGATAGGCCAGAAAGGAGAGCATTACAGTAGTCAAGACGAGACAGGATGAGGGAAGTAACAAGCTTTGCTGTGGCTTCATCTGAGAGATATTTACGAATATAGCAAATGCGACGAATTTGATAGTAGCAGGACTGACAGGTCTGAGTCAGAAAACTCTGCATGGAAAGAGTATTGTCCAAAGTGACGCCTAAGTTTTTGACAGAGTCTGAGAGGGGAATGATATTGTTACCCAGTTGGATTGACTCTATGGAAACAGAGGCTAGTTTTTTTGTTGTTCTTACAAGCATTGCTTCGGTTTTTTCACCATTTAATTGAAGTTTATTTTGAACCATCCAATTTTGAATATCAATATAGCAGTTGTTACTTTCTGAAAGAATGGAATATAGATCTTCAGGGGTTGTACTATTTTGGAGTTGTGAGTCATCTGCATAGAAGTGATGTTTCATGTTGTGTTGGTCGATGACATTGGCAAGAGGTGACGTATACAAAGTAAACAAGACAGAACCAAGCACAGACCCCTGGGGCACTCCACAATAAAGCCTAACCTGTTCAGACTGACGACCATTGACCAGAACTGATTGAAAACGATCAGAGAGGTAAGAGGAGAACCAAGAAAGAGCGGGGCCATTAATCCCAAAAGTATGTTCAATACGAGACAGAAGAATGGAGTATCAAATGCAGCAGAGAGATCAAGAAGCGTCAAAAGAGAGATCTGACCAGCATCAGAAGCATGTAGGAGGTCATTGACGATTTGAACAAGGGCCGTTTCAGTACTGTGATTGGCTCTATAGGCAGACTGATAAGGATGATGAAGATTGTTTGAGGATAGATGATCGTTAAGTTGTTTCAGAACAGTCTTCTCTAGGAGTTTGGAGAGAAACGGGAGGTTAGATACAGGTCTGTAGTTTTTCAGATTATTGGGATCCAGATTGTTCTTCTTGAGAAGGGGCCTTACAAGAGCGGTTTTGAAAGCAGAAGGGAACACACCTGAAACTAAAGAAGAATTGATGATGGTGGTGATTGATGGCAGAATGTGTTGATAGATTTGTGAGAAAAGACACACACACACACACACACACACACACACACACACACACACACACACACACACACACACACACACACACACACACACACACACGCGCGCGCGCGCACACACACACTTATACACACACACACACACACACACACACACACACACACACACACACACACACACACAGTCACACACACACACACACACACACACACACACACACACACACACACACACACACACACAGTCACACACACACACACACACACACGCGCGCGCGCGCACACGCACACACACACGCACACACGCACACACACACACACGCACACACACGCACACGCACACACGCACACGCACGCACACGCACGCACACGCACACACACACGCGCGCGCACGCACGCACGCACACGCACGCACGCACGCACACGCACGCACACGCACACGCACACACACACACACACACACACACACACACACACACAATGATGCACCAAAGATGAAAAAATGATCAAAACCAAAGTGTCCCACCGTTTTGGAATAGTAATTATTTGTGTAATTTTTCTAGCTATTGTCAATAAAGTAAAGCTAAGCCAAAAGATTAAAGCAGTCTCTGTGATTAAAGTTGGTGAAAGTTAGTGTAGGACCTGAAAATGTTCCTTTCAAATTGAACTTGTTTCGAGGAGAGTCTTTTAGACATAGGAATGATCTTTACCATTTTCTCGTAAGCTTACAGGTCAATGTCAAGATTAACAAGGTTATGCTAGAGGTTATACTCAGCTTTCGTCCCGTTGTATAAAATTTGAAGTGATTATGTGAAGCAGTTCAACAGATGTGTGCGGACAGACTGACAAAGAGAGAAAGGGAAGAAGAAAACAAACAAAACAGAAGTGAAACGAAAGAGGCCCCCCCCCAAACAAAAATCCCCCAAAAATAGCCCTCCTCACTTAACCCATTTAAGCCCGCTGTCCCTTTTTAGCGACGCTAAGTAAAATTATTAAGATTTCTGGCCTATTTTAGATGATAGCCCAGATTTTTCTTTTTAAAGCAAGAAGTGGTGTTGTCACTGTCCCATATAACCAGTTTGTTTTGATATTTGGCCTTACTGTGTTTGGTGGAGGGATGTCTTATAAGTGCGCGGAATACTGTTGAGGGTTACCGTAAAACATGGCTCACAATTTTTGTTTCAAAAGTTTTTATACATGGTTATGAGCAAAAATTGTTTATTAAAGCATAATGCTGAGATGATCTTTTAGTGTTTATCAGAAACTGAATATTGACTTTTTTTTTAGAGAAAAAGTGATAAGCTGATATGTTTTCAGGCTTAAGTGACATAATTTGAAATAGATCGTATACAATTATAATAGTGACACACATAAGGAAACCTGTTATCGGCCATACCCAGAAACCTCAAAGACATTCTCATGAGCCAGAGGTGCAGCTACATTTGTGACAAAGCACTTTATGTCATAAAGATAACATACATAAAGTTATTACTATTAGCCAATGCACGCCCATACCAAGTTTGAACATTGTAAGTCCAACGATGTGAAAGACATGGCCTCAAGAACAAATTTTGGTTTTCACGGTCAAACATCAAGGTCAAGTTCAGCAAGGCTACCATTTTTCTAAGGAACTATCCCTGCATCGTGATACACCTTCACACAAACTTTGAAGCCATTCTGTCCACACAGTCATTGGATACAGCTCGGACATGAAACATATAGCGTAAGGAAAAAACTTTCGGTTTTCAATATCAAATTTCAATTACACGGTCAGCTTAGTAATGTATTTTCCTATGGGCCCATCTGTGTACCATGATACACCGCCACACAAAATTAGAGGCGATTCTGTCGTCTGGTTTGAGCGTGACATGGTGAACAGACAGACAGACACAGACATGCAGTACTTTCTTTATTATAAGTATAAGGATTTATTAAATTTTCAAAGTCATATTCAATTGTATTGAGTATTTTCACTTCTTTATAACAGCTCTAGATAATTTTCAACAAAACAGAATGACTTAAGTGGAGATAATACACATAAATAGGCAAGAGAACAAGTGCGTGAAAATGTGGGCAGTTGAGGGGGGGGTGGGGGGGGGGGGGATATAATTACATTTTAATTTGTCCTCCACTAGATTTATTCAGTTTACATTAGACACAACTGCTACAAGTAAATGTTATAGCAATAGAGGAAGAATTGATGAAAAATAAGCTCATTCTTTTATTATGTAATATCTACAACCCCCCCTACCCACTTGATCCCGCTGTCCCTAAAAAGGGACGCTAACCTTTTAAGCAAAAAATCAAAAATGGCTATGTTCATGATACTTTCTGTTTTCATATGTTCATTAGACATAAAAACCTACACTTTAAAACATATTTTAACAAAAAATAAAATGTGGGCATAAATGGGTTTGCTTACACTGATTAGTACAATGGAGGACCTACGCCGTGCAGCACGAAATTCTTGGTATGACCTAAATATGCCTTATGTGTTTATAAAGAACCGAATCAAGGACATTGCGGATCCCGTGGTGACTGCCTTCGGGTCGTTTGGGAATCTGATGACCATTCTGATCATGCTTCGTCTTCCTGCATCCACCTCCAGTGTCTTCTTCCTCGTTCTGGCCCTGTCTGATCAGATCCTTCTGGTAGCGTTGCCTTGTCAGCACTTCATAACCAGGTGGTTTAGTTTAACCTATCTTAACAGACTGGGATCCTGGCAATGTAAGATTGATACACTTTTGAAATACACCACGTCACCTGTGTCGTCGTGGATGCTGGTGTCCCTCACCGTGCTCAGAACGGCTTCCGTGCTGTGGCCACTTCGTGTCAATGCTGTGTGGACCAAGGGAAAGTCTCGCTTTACTGTTGGTGTTATTGTCGTACTGTTTCTTATAATGGACTGTCATCATTTGTACGGATTTGACATTCAAGGAGGATATTGTTCTGATTCCAAATCAAAATTGTACCAATGGTTTTATAGGAACATCTGGCAGTGGGTAAAACTGCTCCGCTATAGTCTATTACCGTTCTTATTTCTGGCGGTCAGCAACAGTGTTCTTCTGCGGTCATTGTTCAGATCTGTCAGAGCAAACCAACGTGTTCCTGCACAGCAAACTATACAGGATTCCAGACAACAGAAAGTGTCTTCGCTGACCGTCACCTTGGTTGTGACGAGTGTCTGTTTTGTCCTGTGTACAGCCCCAATAATGATATATGCTGTAACACGTGTGTATGCTGATTGGAACGACCCTATAGTGAACGGACGACGTAAAGTATTCCGTACAGCCAGCCAGGTGTACTGGTTCTCCAACAGTGCTGCTAATTTCTACCTGTATTGTCTGACTGGAAGCAAGTTCAGAGCAGAGTTTATGAAAATAGCTTTTGACTTTTCCAGAATATTCAACAAGAGCAGGCAATTCAATATTCAGTATAAATCAGTCTGACTAGGATAATGATGTTTGATTCTTCTTTGCTGTTGAGTGTGATAAATGGAATGAGTGGAATAATGTGCTCTTTGTGTTAATGAATATTCTCATTTAAATCACACACAAATGATCATATGAACCTAACAGAATTATGCTAGTTTAACACACTTTCCTCTGCTCTCATTGGAAATGCTTAGAACACACAAGCTATACACGAGGTGTTTTTTTATGCTTGTACCTTTTCAATTGTTTAGAACATTATTTATATGCACATACAAATATAATTTGCATGCAAATGACATCTTGAGAAATACAATGATCTAGTAAATAATATGCTGGACAACAAAAAATGGATTTAAAAGCAAATTAAATGGAGATCAGAGTTTTGACTGCTTTTCTTCTTCACGTGGGAAGGAGCAGAATACAAAAAATGAAACTTATGAACAACAGAGCAATGACTAAGACTCGTATACATACAGAAGCAAAACGAGTTGTACTGCACTGCCGTCGACACGCTCTCCTGGTTAGGGCAACCTAACATTCACAAGGACGATTCTCTGTGACAATAAGGATGACAGTGATGAAATGATAATGCTACTGTTGACAATGACGATTCTCTGTGACAATGACGATGACACAGTCATGAAATGATAATGCTATTGTTGACTGTCTACATTTTATAGCCTCGGAATCCGTAGTTCCAACTTTGTTATTTTCTTCAAAGGTGTTGCACACAAAGGTACAAAAAGAAATGGCAGCTCAGTGTAATAGTCTCAATCAGCTAAGCTTTATTAATATTTGCCTTCGCAGGTTGTATTAATTTGATGATAAGCTCTTCTTTCAATTGGCCTACCACACATTTAATATATAAAAAAAACACCACGATACATAGGGCGGGGAGCAATGGCATATGTAAAAAGAACACATTCTTCAGGAGAAAACACACCACAATACATAGAACGGGGAGCAATGGCCTATGTAAAAAGAACACATTCTTCAGGAGCAAACACACCACAATACATAGAACGGGGAGCAATGGCCTATTTAAAAAGAACACATTCTTCAGGAACAAACACACCACAATACATAGAACGGGAAGCAATGGCCTATGTAAAAAGAACACATTCTTCAGGAGAAAACACACCACAATACATAGAATGGGAAGCAATGGCCTATGTAAAAAGAAAACATTCTTCAGGAAAAAACACACCACAATACATAGAATGGGAAGCAATGGCCTATGTAAAAAGAAAACATTCTTCAGGAACAAAAAAACATCTCACCGAAGCCGTTTTTCCTATATATAAAAATTAACACTCCACCTAAGAAAAAATACCCCACCACCCGCCCCGTGTAGGAATAAAGATTTCAAGGACAACAAACACTGTTTTACTCAATGAATAGGCCTACTTACATCACTTCTTTGTGTGCTGTAAACAGAAAGCACAGACATCACAAGGGCATCGCCGAGCGGCAGATATGTCCTTTTCCGGCTACGCCCTGTACCTGCCCCGCCATGTACCTCCCTGGCCCGTGACATCTTAGGCCCCCGTCCTCCTTGTGTCCTTTGGGTGATGCACCTACACACGCTTGACGGGGTGCAAATCTTTTTCTGCGATGCACACCCTTAACACTGAGACTTGTCTGCCGCTCAGCGACATTTAAGCCCCACGTGGCACATTTTGTGCTACAATGTCTTTTGCTTTGAGTATTAGACCCCCTCCTTTACCGGGATTTACACCCTTAATCAATGGGGTGTACACCCTTAACTCGGAGACATGTCTGCCGCTCGGCGATATTAAAATCCCACGTGGCATAATGTGTACTGCAATGTCTTCTACTCTTCTTTTTACATCCCCACACAAAATTTGGAGTGATTGTATACATAATTTTACGAGATATAGGAGGGTGAAGAAAAACGGAAACATGTCTGCCGCTCGGCGACATTGTATTTCCGAGGGACAAATTTGGCTATGTAATGTTGAGAGATAGTCTACTTTCTACACTTTTGGCCGTGTAGTGTTGACGGGCTCCATTTCAGCCTGTGCAATGTATACATTCTACAACAAAGCCCATAGAAAGTATACCGACGTCAACGTTCTACAAAAACTCCAATAGAATGTACACATTCTACATTTTAGGCCGTGGAATGTATACATTCTACGCGGGTCAACATTGCTAGATGATTGGTATCGTAATCAACGTTGGTGGAAGGGAGTTAATTATAGAGAGTTCTCCTCTTTTGTTCAATTTCGTTATTTCCTTTATTAGCCTCACTATTTCAATCTTTGACAGCGATATTTACTGTCACATATTTCACTGGGCATAAAGGTTAACATTGATGGGAACACTGTACCGTCATTTCACTGAACATAAGAATCATTTCGATGGCAATATTTTACTGTCACACAGTTCTCTGGGTTTGAGAGGAACGCTATACTGTTTCGCATTTCAAAGACACAATCCGGGACTGGAACGAGCTGCCCCAGGAAGCTCTACAGGCCAAGACCATTGGCACCTTTGTGTCGATGGTCTCCAAATAATTATCCAGCAATTTCCTCCACCTCTACCCGCTCCCCCTGTATTAAGGCGCTCTTCCACAGATCCCCAATTTCTACAGTGACAGAATAGTCAAGTTTGACTGTGGTCACTTATAGTAAGGAAGGAAGACATTACATCAACCTTTGATAAACATACATCACTGTCACACATTTCTCTGGAAATAAAGACTAAACTTTGCTAGGAACACTTCACTGTCACGCATTTCTTTTGGGCATATAGATTGAACTTTGATAGGAATATATTTATCCTTGTCGCATGTTTAGCTAAACATAAAACATGAATAAACACAAATGGAAATGCTTAAACTGTCTCTGAAAATGGAAATGCCTTTATTTTGTTATAACTGCTTTCATGTCTTGCGCGTAGTTTGTTTTCTTACGTCTTTTTGATAAGTGTTTTCTTTTAGGGCAGCTGTAGGCATACACTGCAAATGTTGCTGTTTATTAATTTGCAAAACGGGACCACACCTTGGACCACATTGCATTTGTAAAAACACTCTTCCTTTATTAATGACAGATACCACATTACTGTGTCGCACAGCGTTGCTTTCAACATGTGTTATTCTTAAATCCTGACTGATCTTGGGTGGTTTGGGAGGAGACAGAGATAGAAGGGCGGCTAACGCTAATGCTAAGAGAAACATGCCTTGGGGTAACCAGGGCCTGTATTCACGTTGAGATAGCATGAGACTTAGCATGATGCTAACTTAGAAGCTCTTCCAATGTCCTATAGAATTTAATAGGACTTTTGGAAGAGCTTCTAAGTTAGCATGATGCTAAGTCTCATGCTATCTCAACGTTGGGGCTTTTGTTGGGGTCAATGAAACGGCTAAACAGTGGCTTAAGAACAGTGTTAAGCCTGCCTCCTAAGCATCTTTTAATTAACCCTTTCACTGCCAACGTCGCATTTTAGCACCACAGTGATTTAACATCTATGTCACTAAAAGGCATCAAATTGGGGTCTATTATCCAAAGACACTATTGTCTTAATTTTAGGAAGTAAGGATAGACCTTATTTTATATATGTCACAGAAGAATCCCCAATACTGCAGATGGATTTTGTTCTCTACCCAGGTAAATTTAATGGAACATTTTGGCTGAAATATGCCTGGCGGTGAAAGGGTTAAAATTGCAATACCGGGCCCACTCGTGGCGAAGGTGGAGTAAGCCCCTGACACTTCGCCTTGTTTCAAAAATGTTAAAAACTACACCCACTATAAGAATCACAGTCAAACCTCGAAGTTAACATTAGCATCGTTTTAAGGACAACACGTATTTTAAGGACTATAGTATACACCAACAACGAATTGCTAGTTTAAATTTCATGACAATAACGTATCGAAGAATTGCTAGCCTAAATTAACCTTAAATGTTGGCCTATAAGTATATCAAAAGAATGGTAACTGATTATTTCTTTGTTCTTTCACTTTTTCTGTCACGATAACCGTATCGATATTAATCAACCTTTACAGAAGAACGTAGTGGAAAGATGATTCATCACATCTGTGTAGCTTACAGTTATAAATGCTCAACATACCTATGTCTGTTTTCACGATGACGTCGTGGGTGTGGATGAGGGGAAGCAGGTCGTCCATCAGCATTGTCTGCACAGTGTCGTGGCCAGTCCTCTTTCCCTGGACGTTGATTCCACCCTGTTGTCCTCGTTGCTGGTCAAGCTCACTTTCATACGGGTCTTCTTCTTCTTCTTCTTCTTCTTCTTCTTCTTCTTCTTCTTCTTCTTCTTCTTCTTGCATATAGCGTCCTCCATCAACACTTTGATGATTATGACGCTTACGACGTGGGGGGTTTCCAACTAAACAGTAGACATGGGATCTTCAGATCTGGGATTTGAATTCCTCCACCGAGGCTGATGATATTGCCTCAGGTGGAAGAGAGTTCCACTCACTCACAGCCCTGGGAAAGAATGAGTAATTCCTGTAATCATTGGTCTCAGCCAAAGCATCGTTGAGCACGATGACCTTGTCAGTAAATCCCTTGACCTGGAGACCGCGGGCCAGTCTCTTTATGTTGGACGAGAGGGGCTCTATGTGCAACGGCCTGGTGACCCATGGCCGCTGCCAGCAGGCTGTGGTAGCCGTTGTTGGACCCCACGTCCACCACCGTAGCTTGAGGGAACCTGCTCAGGGCCAGCTGGAAGGCCTTGGTTGGACCACACGTCCACCACCGTAGCTTGAGGGAACCTGCTCAGGGCCAGCTGGAAGGCCTTGGTTGGACCACACGTCCACCACCGTAGCTTGAGGGAACCTGCTCAGGGCCAGCTGGAAGGCCTTGGTTGGACCACACGTCCACCACCGTAGCTTGAGGGAACCTGCTCAGGGCCAGCTGGAAGGCCTTGGTGACAACCCCCGCTCCCATTCTCCATCAGCCATCAGCTGGGCTGAGATGAATAGAATCAGAATCAGGATCAATGTTTATTTCCCTTTAAAACCAATACAAGGTTTCATATGACATTAATAAAACATTATAACAATAACGGTAATAATAACAGTTTATAAGTTCAATTACCGAACATTTTTGTTAAATACTTCTTTTTTTGTACTGGTTGCGCTACTGCTTGAGGCAATTGAGGCGATTGATTGAGACAACTGATATTTTGCAAGCTCACTTACAAGGGCGTCATTTGTAAATTAATTTGCTAGGTGTAACATTATGTATATTGTATTTTTCTTCAACGAGTATTATATATTGTATTCTTATTTCCGTATGTTTTGTACAATTATCTAAAAACAAAATGAATGTCATCTTCTACTTCATTATATTGTAAACATAACCTTTATGACTATGTCGATGTTCCTCGGGTACAGACACACCTGGAAGGCTGGACTGGTCCTGGTCAAGTGGCAGTTGTTGGTGATGTCTCTGGTGTCAGAGATGATGCCGCTGAACAGGGACTCTCGGTCGATGACGTTAGGTTAGGTGGAAGTTCAGATTAACGTCGCGTATCGGCTTTCGCCATGTACGACGGGCTGAACAAACCAACCAGGATATAAACAAAAATTTATGTTCCTGAATCACTGTCTTAGCCAAAAGGCCGAGAAGCGATCAGAATATGAACACACCTTACGTTAGGTTAGGTTAGGTTAGGTACATTATAGTCACAGAGGCGTCTCTGTGAAATTCGGGTTGCTCTCACCTGGAGAGCGCGTCGCAGCCAGAGGCGCGCCACCCAATTTTTTTTATATATTTTTTTGCATGCGATTTTTGTGTGACTGATGAGGAAGGAAGGGAGGGGGCACATTTTGACCAAATGACAACTTTTTCGTTGCCACTGGGTTTAGCATGTGCTAAGTGCATGAGCACACGGGACTTTGGTTTGTTTATCGTCTCATCCGAAAGACTCCACGTTCAGACCGCAAGGCCTGGTGCAAAGTGAGAGGAAAAATCCCCTGTGCCCAGGTTCGAACTCGGGTTTACTTGACACGAAGCGAACGCGCTAGCACTGTGCCTCGTGGAGGTATAGTAGGCAGGCCGAAGAATGTCCGCAGGCTGTCCCGGCTGGTTTGTCGGGACGGGGGCATACCAATAGCGCGCCTTGTACGAAAGCGCGACCATACTGTCATAACTTTCTGACATACCAATTGCGCGACCGTGGCATATACCAATTGCGCGACCGTGGCATAAACCAATTGCGCGACCCATCGTAAACTTTGCCTTACACATACACGATTATTTGGTGACATTTTTCATACTAGCCGTTAATACAAACACAAGAATGGTAACATAGAAAAATACAGAGAGAGAGAGACACAGAGAGAGAGAGAGAGAGAGAGAGAGAGAGAGAGAGAGAGAGAGAGAGAGAGAGAGAGAGAGAGAGAGAGAGAGAGAGAGAGAGAGAGAGAGAGAGAGAGAGAGATTTTAATAATAGTGACTGTGGTACATGATACTGACTGATGATTATTGAATCGATATTGATGATTTAATCGAGATATCTAGTGTTTGTGAATAGTGTATTTAGATTCTGTGCTTTATCTGTATTCATTTTTAGATCCAATGTTTCCGTTTCTGGTGCCATACAGCGTCAAAGAGGACTGAAAATGGTATTTATTATAATCCCCTTAATTTGAGCGTTGGTGGAAAAATGCTGGGTGAGTGTTGTCCTCGGCATCCCCAAATATATCAGGATTACATACACGTTTGCCAGGGTCACCAGGGGTCACAGGAATAAGGTCGAATATACATTTCGTCCTAAGGTCGAATGATACACAGATCGGACCAAGGTCGAGAAAAAAAATGTCGGAATGTACATTTCGTCCTAAGGTCGACTGCAACTTTCGTCCTAAAGTCGAAAGTGCTCAGATCGTCCTAAGGTCGAATATACATTTCGGCCTAAGGTCGACTGCAACATTTCGTCCTAAGGTCGAAAGTGCTCAGCTCTGGGCGTAACAATTGTTTTGCATAAACACACACACAAACACAAAGAGAGAAAGAGAGAGAGAGAGAGAGAGAGAGAGAGAGAGAGAGAGAGAGAGAGAGAGAGAGAGAGAGAGAGAGAGAGAGAGAGAGAGAGAGAGAGAGAGAGAGAGAGAGAGAGAGAGAGAGAGAGAGAGAGAGAGAGAGAGAGAGAGAGAGAGAGAGACCGAAGCTGACAATTCAGACACAAAATTAAGTGGACAATTAAGTTTATTATTAAATCCGATATGAACATACTAATATTGAAATATAAAGTTAAAAGAATAGTCTTTTTCGGCTTACTTTAAAAATATAAAAAAAAGTGCATTTTCTGCCAAAACCGTCAGATGATTGGCGATGATCCGATGATTGCCACATGATTGCCTGATCCGCAGGAGCCTTCACCAACCCCTCTAACCCATTCCGAACACCCTGATGACAGACAAGATGGGTAACCGACATTCATGGCACTTGTTGCCAGGGTCCTGCATTTTGCGTTTTTTTTATTAAATGAAAAAGACTGACTGATGGCAGAATTTCGACCTTAGGCCGAAATGTACATGTTTTAGACCTTATGACGAAATGTACGTTCGACCTTAGGCCGAAATGTAGATTCGACCTTAGGACGAACTGAGCACTTTCGATCTTAGGACGAAATGTATATTCGACCTTAGGCCGAAATGTAGATTCGACCTTAGGACGAACTGAGCACTTTCGATCTTAGGACGAAATGTATATTCGACCTTAGGACGAACTGAGCACTTTCGATCTTAGGACGAAAATGTATATTCGACCTTAGGACGAACTGAGCACTTTCGATCTTAGGACGAAATGTATATTCGACCTTAGGACGAAATGTATAGTCGACCTTAGGACGAACTGAGCACTTTCGATCTTAGGACAAAATGTATATTCTACCTTAGGACGAAATGTTGATATTTACTTTTAAGATTGTGTTCATGGAAGAGCAAATGGGTGGGGATTGTCCGGGGGGGGGGGGGGGGATTGTCCTTGGTGGAAATTGTCCTGGTGGAAATATCCTAGGGGGGAATTGTCCCGGGGGGGGGGGGGGATTGTTCGGGGGGGGATCACCTGATACGCTCTGGCACAATGGGCGAAAGGAGGGCCTCAACCGGAAATTCATGGAAAGCCAACTGATCCAGCGCCTTGGCACCTCGAGTACACAATCATGGACTCAATGTCAGGGAATAAACCTTGTTCCATCTCATCAACCCCCATCCCCATCCCCCTGCCTGTAATCTATTCTGTTTCTCTAAGATACATCGCCCCAGAGTTACAAACCTCTTGATCTACCCCAAGGTGTAGGCCCGGCTATAAATTCGGCCCATTAGAGAGAAATTCAATATGATACAACTTTAAATAGTAAATTTTCGAAAGAAGAGGTTAATCTAATAAGTATAGCAGCGAAAGAAAAAATTGAAGCAGCAAAATATCATTTACAAATCTATACTGATGGTTCTAAAATTGACCATAAAGTAGGGTGTGCGTTTACCATCCCCACCTTAGATATAACAAAATCTTTTCAATTAAATGACCATCTTTCAATTTTTAGTGCTGAGTTATGGGCAATACTTGAAGTATGCTCTTTCCTAAATAATCTAACCAATCCTCCAATAAACGTAGTTATCTACACAGATTCACTATCCTCCATCCAGGCCCTTCAGGGAGAAACAAACAACAGACTAGAAATTATAAATGAAATCAGAATGTTAATTCATCAAATTATACTTAAGGGAACCACTATAGTCATAACCTGGATACCCTCCCATTGTGGGATATTGGGCAATGACCGAGCCGATAGGGCGGCTAAAAATGCCGCTGAAGAAAGATCAGGTACCCTAATCAATATCAAATTATCTATAAAAGAAGCCAAAAGCAAATTAAAAAGAGCAGCATTCCAAGAGTGGAGCAGAGAGCTTGAAAGCTATGCTAAAGCCCACTCTTGGGACCATATAATAGTAAAAGGCGGCCTTTTTCTGCCCATTAAACCAACCTTACAATCATTAATTTTTAGATTAAGAACAAGTTCAAACCCATGTACTTATATTGAAGTAATCTGTGATTGTGGGAAAACCCTCAACATGGAACACCTTTTTAATCCATGTATAAATATAACAAAAGAATTAACTTCACTTATTCAAAAACTTAAACTATATAACATAATGTATTCTAAACTAATAATTCATAAACATACAACAGAGGGATGGGCCCCGTTGGTCTGGCTGGCCGAAGCCTTAGTCATTACGTCCTTTGGTCAGCATTTCTGATCAAGAAGGGACAAAAACCAAAATAAGATTTAACTATAAACTTTTAAATAAATGATTTTAATGACGGGCATAGGGTCCCTCCGGACAGCGGGCTGCGTACCTACCCACAGTCCACTCCCAAACCCATATAAATTTTAATTTTCCCTTTTTTAACTTACGGCATGTATACACATGACCGGTAGGATTCTTTTGATTCCGAGGATAAATTTTACTCCCCCTCCCCTAGTAGATGGGTGCGCGGCCCGACCTCCGGGGGGGTGCCTTCGTAGTCGTGAACGTGATATTACGGTCAGGGTTATCCCAATAGGTCCCCCCGCACTTAATGCTGGACCTATATAACGACGCCCTACCACTGTTTTGGCCGGAGAGGAGGGGTCCCTCTACCTCCCTCCCTCCGACCTAAACAAGTAGGAATCGTTAACTATCCCCGTCATAAAGTACTAGTTTTATACCTTGGTTTTAAAAATATCTTAAACATAGTTGGTTTTTAATAAACTATTAAAATAACAAAATTTCTTTAAATATCTTAACAATTGAAGACTGGGGGTCCAGAAGCAACTTTTTCTGCCCGGGCTCGGCCAAATTTGTTAGTGCCTTTCTTTTTGAGTCCGAGGTAGAGTTAAGTTTGTAAATATTTTTTCTTGAGACCCCAGTCTAATTATTTTTTTCATACAATCTTTTCTCACTATGTGAGAAACTGATTGACAACATATAGTATAAATAGTTGTCCACCTGTAGCGATAACTTTTTAACAATGAATATTTCTCAAAAATAAAGTCTCTAAGACACAAAACATGTAAATATCGTTTTTTTGACCTTAAAATTGAATTTTTTAATATTTTCATTAAATACTCGTTCTTTTAAACATTATTGTGGTCCTGAAGTTTTAATCACTAGGCTCTCGCCAGGAGGGGTGCAGCTTTAAAAATATAATTTTAATCATTCACTTTTATCTAAAAAGTCAAGTTTTAACTAGACAGTAGTCTCGTACGGGCCATGGCTCATAAAATGTAAAAACCTTGACCTTTATTCAAGAGATAAAACAACTATAAATAATAAAATAAATATCTAAAGTAAAACAAAAACAGCTTTTTCTCTTCCCCTTCCCCCCATTTCCAAATAACTAAAAGTAGAACGTAATGTCCCATATGGCTTTGGCCGAGAGGACGAAAAGCATAATTAACCTGAAGAGAGAGAGAGAGAGAGAGAGAGAGAGAGAGAGAGATCGAACTGAATGTCGAGTCATTTGGATCACCCGTGCGCTTTACGCACGTAAAATCCCACGGCAATTAAACGTCGGTAAGAGCAGGGAGAAATCCCGCTGCCTGGCATGACCAAATTTATAGCTAGGTTTCGCAGCCAAAGGGATGGGTTGGTCTTTAGGGGGACCTTCCCCAACGCCAGCTGTCCTCAAATCCCTTTGGCCGAGAGAGTGGGGGGGATTCAGGAGACGCCCGCTAAGTCCCAGACCCTCTAAGTCCCAGGCCCGCTATGTGGTTACATGTCTCTATGTCCACGTGTCGGGGGTTCATCCTATGTAACGCATCTGCGCTATAAACACATTTTAGCCCAGCCCGCCAGAATAGTAGCTGCCCGTTTTTTTTTGTGTTGTTGCTTTTTGGCAGTCATTGTCGGAAACGACATATATTTGGCATTTGGTATATTCAAGTCACAGAGACTTATCTCTGTGAAATTCGGGCTGCTCTCACCCGGAGAGAACGTCGCCGCAAGCGCAGAGCCTACCCACATTTTTATTAAAAATTGGGGGGGGGGGGGCAGGGTGAGGAGGGGGGGGGGCAGACTTGGAAAACCTAGCTATCAATTTGGTCATACCAGGCAGCTGGATTTCTCCCTGCTCTTACCGACTTTCAACTGCCGTGGGATTTTTACGTGCATAAAGCACACGGGTCAGACTAGCTTTAAGTCCCCATCCGAATGACTCGATTTTCAGTTCGATTTTCCTGTCGAACTAGAAAGAAAGGGGGCGAGGCCGGGATTCGAACCCGGGTCACTCACGCTGCAGTCACGCATTGCATTTTGGCAGGCGAACGTCTTAGCCACTCTGCCACCTTTCTCCAGATATAGAACTACATACATACATACATACATACATACATACAAACAATGCGCAAAATGAAAGGCCGTATTGATAGTCTGGAATAGAATCAATGTGAAAAAAACAACGTCACAATGGGGAAAAACAACGTCACATCCAAATGATTGTTTTATTTTAATCAATATTTTCCCCCTTGCCCATATACAATAATGGAAATGGAATAATTACCATAAAGGGCGAAAGGTAACCAGAAACAAATTGTGGATAATTATGTTGATCAGGTAAACCGTCTTCTGAAAATCAGTATTATTTGACGTTTCATGTTAGACAACGATAGGTGAAGACGGGTTAAAAAGCCCATGGGCGGTTAAGAAGCCCATGCCAATTATCTCATGAAATGAAGCAATTTTCAGTCACATTTTGCCCATGAGACGAGTGTTAATGTTTAGCATTCGTCTCATGGGCAAAATTTGACTGAAATTTGCTTTATTTCATGAGATAATTAGCATGGGCTTCTTACCCGCCCATGGGCTTTTTGACCCCGTCTTCCCCTATACATAATTATATTTACTGCTCACCATTTTCCTCAAGGTCTCTGTACACGTTAACATTACTCACATAATATCTATCTGTCCCCATGGCAACACAGTGAAGGCCATTCATAATATGACTT
>CM065686.1:64744888-64869433 GCA_017654935.2 Phymorhynchus buccinoides | reverse complement strand
ATGTTAAAGATATGGAGTTTAAAAAAAGAATAAATCTGAGGTCAAGGTCAAAGGTCAACAAGATAACCACTACCCAATATTATGAAGGCCATTAAGCCAATATATCCACATACCAAGTTTCAAAACTGTATCTCCAACGACTTAAACATTATGGCCATCAGACCAAAAGAATCAAGTTTTCAAGGTCTAATTTCAAGGTCAAGGTCAGCGTGATTGTAAATTAGCCAATGAATGTCTTTTTGTCTTGGTAATACATCATCTCACAACATATGAAGCGACTTTGTTCAGCAGCATGCTTGGGACAGACAGACAAACACAGACAAGAAAAGAACAAAATCAAATAGACCGCAACAAACATACTCCTATCCCACAATAGTGGGGCAAAGGACAATAAATCATCTTGCAAGACACTGTGGAGACGGTCAGCAGTTCTGGAGTACAAACATTCAAAAGATGTGTTGTTCTGGAGACAGGAAAACCGCTTGATGTTGGAATATTGTATGGAACAAGGAACTGTGATGGTACTAATCTAAGGTACTTTTTAGCACCAGGGCTAATATTAGTTGTGTGTGTGAGTTACAGTTTGTTTATTTTCCACAACTGTTAACGTTTTCTTATTCTTTAGTTCATGCTAAACCCCTGCATACCAGTTATTTTGCTGTCGGTCCAGTACTTTTAGAAATATTGTCATGTTAGTGTCAGTTGTTCTGAAATTTGCCTATTGGACAAAAGCGAAAATAGCTGTTTTATGCCCTTTTTGCACCTCTGTAATTTCTAAACTGCACATTTTCATTACTCAGAAAAAAAATAGGCATGTCGTATATGTTGCCTACTATTACAAAATACAAGTTTCAACTTTTGAAAGTAATTAATCTTTGAGATATGCGACTTCAAAAACAGCCGTTTTTGCACTTTTCCAAAATAGCGCAAAATATTGGATATTTATAAGCAATTATTTTATAAACTATTGAAGAGATTTAACTGAAATTTTGCATGTGAGTTTCTATTACGGGTTTGTTTATAAATATGCATTTGGTTTTTGGCTACCTTGAATTTTGACCGTTTTGTAGATATACCTACTAATACCGACATAGCAAGTGCTAAAATCCGGACAACTTAAAACCCATTCACTGCTTGGTAGAGTAACGCTCTTAGTAAATGATGTCATTGATGATGTCATTAAGCTATGATGTCATAGTCTTAGAACAATGTTTTTTTGTTTAGATAGGCCAGGAAACACATCTCTAGACCATTTTCTCAGATTAAGTCTAACTGGTCTCAAAAAAGTTTTATATTAAAAATATTGATAATTTCTTTATTTTCCTGTGGCAGTTAAGGGGTTTTAAAAATTCAGCTTAGCAGGTATGATTTAAATAAAAAACCAACAATCAAAAACTGAAACATCACCATCAAAGACTAAAATACCAAGAACCAAAAATTAAGAAAAGAAGAAATCAAATCATGTTGTTTAGACCAACATGGGCCATCTCCAGGCTGTGAAAAATCTGACAAAAACACAATAGTCTTAAAACAACAGATCTTCCAAACGGACTCTCTCTCTCTCTCTCTCTCTCTCTCTCTCTCTCTCTCTCTCTCTCTCTCTCTCTCACACACACTCACTCACACAGACACACACACACACACACGCACAAGTACACAAGGCTTGCTGAAATTAAAAGCAAACAAATGAAACTGAAACCAATTCTTGATTTTTTGTTGATGGTGTCACATCAGCAGCTTTTTTGTTGCTGACTTTAAGAGATGAGGGGGGGGGGGGGGGGGGGGGGTTGAATCATACTAATCATGCATTAATGTCTTGAACAAAAACCCTTCCGAGGAGGTCACACAAAAATATTTTGAAAAAATAAATCATTTTAGTTTTTGTCCAAACATTATAGATAATTCTTAAACAAACACTGAATTGCAGTTAAAAACAACAACAACAGCAACAACAACAACAAAACAGGCACAAACTTATTAGTCTACTCGGTAAAACATTAGCACATATAGGCCCGCTTACCAATCTGCCGTTGTTAAAAGATAAAAACAAACAAACAAACAATAAAACATAAACAAAAACAAAACTAAAAGGCAATCAACCAACAACAAAAACGAAGAACAAAAAACCCACAAATCTTACTGCACCCCCCTCCCCCCTCCAAAAAACAAAAGAAATAAAATTAGACTAAAATCAGATAAAATAAAGGAGAAAAAAACACCCAGAAACCACACCAGTCAAGAGAGAGAGAGAGAGAGAGAGAGAGAGAGAGAGAGAGAAACTCGAATGTTTGAATGTTTATTGAGGATAACTAAATAAGCACAAAATATGGCTTTTTTTCATCAGGTCCTCGTACAGAGAGAGAGAGAGAGAGAGAGAGAGAGAGAGAGAGAGAGAGAGAGGGCGGGCTAAATACCGACCAGCTGTGTGCCAATATCCGGACATGGTCCGATAATTGGCATCTCCCTATGTCCGATCTTAGGATGCTGGCATGTGTTAACCATTCAGCCATCTCTCTCAGACAACGCTCAAGGAATGCACATGCAAACACAACATTTTAGCAGTAGAAAGAAAGTACATTTCAAAGAAAATAATTGTTTTTATGATAAAGGATTTGATGCGACTATGCCCTGAATATTTCTAATGGTCAAAATTACATCAGAATAGTGACAAATTGAAAACATCTTACCGTTTCTTTTTGGCGTCACTGCTCGCCATGATTATTGGTAGGGGAAGACGGGGTAAAAAGCGCATGGGCGGGTAAGAAGCCCACCCCAATTATCTCATGAAATGAAGCAAATTTCAGTCTCATTTTGCCCATGAGACGAGCGTTAATGTTTAGCATTCGTCTCATGTGCAAATTTGACTGAAATTTTCTTTATTTCATGAGATAAGAAGTGATCAGGGACACTTACTCTCTCTTTCTGGGTGGAAAACTTTATGTACATTGCCTCCCTTTCTCCAGAATTGGCCTGTCCGAAATTTGGTGGGTGTCCGGATTATAGCAAGTTTCCCCTATCCTTTAGTTAGCACTGAACTGGACTCGGCGAAGTCAGAAAAGCGTGTAGCTGAAAGAGCATGGCTTAAGACCCCCCTTACCGTTACGAAACAAATCTTCAACGCTGCGAAACGAAAAATAGCGAACATGGGGAAGACGGGGTAAAAAGCGCATGGGCGGGTAAGAAGCCCACCCCAATTATCTCATGAAATAAAGAAAATTTCAGTCAAATTTGCCCATGAGACGAATGCTAGACATTAACGCTCGTCTCATGGGCAAAATGAGACTGAAATTTGCTTCATTTCATGAGATAATTGGGGTGGGCTTCTTACCCGCCCATGCGCTTTTTACCCCGTCTTCCCCTAGTGTTGACAGCAAGATCCTCATTTTACACTGACCAAATAAACAATGCAGTGACCTCTAGCCGGCTGTTTTCTATCTGCAGCAAACTACTTGGGCGTGAACAAAGCACCCCTATATGGAAAGCCAATTACCTCAAACCCGTTTAGAAACACGGGCGTAATTTCGCCCGGATTTCTCAAAAACGTGCGCGCGTTTTCACATTTTCCTGGTCATTTCCCCGCGCGCACTTTTGCTTGAGTTCTTTAAAAAGTTGAATCAGAAAGTAAACGGAGTAAGTGTTCTTGGTTACCTCAAACACTTTATCGTTCTAAGCAGGGAAATAAAAAGGGAAAGGTTATTCACGCAGTGTCCTGTATATAGTAAGTGTCTATAGTATAGCATAGTATAGTATAGTGTCTCTGTCTCTCCCATTCTCTCTCTGCCTTTCTCTGTCTCTCTATCTGTCTGTCTCTGTCTCTCTCTCCCTGTCTCTCTCTCTCTCTCGCTGTCTCTCTCTCTCTCTCACATTGTATCTGTGTGTGTGTCTCTCTCTCTCTCTCTGTCTCTCTCCCTCTCTCCCTTTCTCTGTGTGTCTCTCTCTCTGTCTCTCTCTCTCGCTCTGTGTGTGTCTCTTTCTCTCTCTGTCTGTGTCTCTCTCTGTCTCTGTCTATCTCGCTGTCTCTGTCTATCTCTCTCTCTCTCTGTTTCTCTCTCTGTCTCTCTCTCTCTGTGTGTGTCTCTCTCTCCCTGTCTCTCTCTCTGTATCTCTCTCTCACCGTCTGTCTCTCTCTGTGTGTTTCTCTCTCCCTGTCTCTGTCTCTCTCTCTCTGTATCTCTTTCTGTCTCTCACTGTCTCTCTCTCTCTCTATCTGTGTGTGTGTGTGTGTCTCTCTCTCTGTCTGTGTGTGTGTCTCTCTCTCTGTATCTTTCTCTCTCCCTCTCTCTCCCTCTGTCTCTCTCTCCCTCTGTCTCTCTCTCTCGTTTTCTCTCTCTGTCTCTCTCACTTACTGTCTCTGTCTCTGTCTCTGTCTCTCTCTCTCTCTCACTGTCTCTCTCTCTCTCTCTCTCTCTCTCTCTCTCTGTGTGTGTGTGTCTCTCTCTCTGTGTATCTCTCTCTCCCCTCTCTCTCTCTCTCCCTCTGTCTCTCTCTCTCTCGTTTTCTCTCCCTGTCTCTGTCTCTCTCTCACTCACTGTCTCTCTGTGTGTGTCTCTGTCCCTCTCTCTCTCTCCCTCCCTCTCTTTCTCTCTCTCTCTCTCTCTCTCTCTCGCGCGCGCGCTCAGTGTGTCTCTCTCTCTCACATTGTATCTGTGTGTGTGTGTGTGTGTCTCTCTCTGTCTCTGTCCCTCCTCAGCGAGATAGACAAAGACAGAGAGACAGAGAGAGAGAGAGAGGAGAGAGAGAGACACACACACAGAGCGGGAGAGAGAGAGACTGAGAGAGACAGTGAGAGGGAGAGGCAGGGGGGACAGAGAGAGAGAGGGAGAGGGAGACAGAGACAGGGAGGGAGAGACAGAGAAAGAGACAGAGAGATAGAGAGGCATAATAATGGCGCGCGAAACAGGCCACCAGCGAAGAGCGATAACCCCGAGGGCATCAATTAATAAACACTTTCGTTTCAGTAAATTTTCTTATCCAGGTTTTTAGGTTCAAAGCAAAAGTGTGACCCCAATTTAGAATATGCGCGCGGACTTTGGAGCGGTGCGGCGTTTACGGATCCGCGCGCGCAGAAAATGTTCAACCAATCAGCATCAATATGGGCGAGCATTTTTGGTAAAACGCGCGCGCACTTTTGCTAAAACACGGGCGCAATTTAGAATCGGGTTTGAGGTATTTGGCTTTCCATACCCCTCTCCCTACCACCCACCCTGTCAGTGACCTTCCTGATGTCTTTAACGACTACTTTGTTCAGAAAATCCAGCTGATCAGAAACGAACTTGATCAGGCTTCTTCTACACCTGCCACCCTGTTAGACCAAATAGGAACAACATCCACGTTCTTGGAATTTCAGCCAGTTACTGCCTTTGAATTGAAGAAGATCATTATAAAAGCAAAACCCACTTCCTGTCCTCTTGACCCTATACCGACGCCACTTTTCATAGAGTATCTTGATGAACTACTCCCTACCCATATTGTCAACAACTCTCTAACATCTGGCTCCTTTCCATCTGTGTTCAAAACTGCCATTGTCAAACCACTTCTAAAGAAATCATCCCTTGACCCAAACACTCTCAAGAACTATAGGCCTATATCCAACCTCTCTTTCATATCAAAAATCATTGAGAAATTAGTTCTTCATCAACTCCTAGGCTATCTCAATGAACATCAACTCATCAGTCGTTCACAATCAGCGCACAGGCCATTTCACAGCACTGAAACTGCACTGTTGAAGGTAACTAATGACATTCTCTTAGCTCTTGACTCTGGTGACGCATCTATATTAACTCTTTTGGATCTTTCAGCTGCTTTTGATACTATTGACCACCATACACTCCTTAAGAGGCTTCAAATCACCTATGGAATATCAAGCACTGCTCTGTCATGGTTCTCGTCTTACCTTTCTGGTCGAACTCAGTCTGTCTCCATCAATGACTCATCTTCTGCAATGGTTGGCCTCACATGTGGTGTTCCTCAAGGCTCAGTACTTGGACCAGTCCTCTTCATTATGTATACTAAACCTCTGTCCGAGTTGATCACTTCTCATTCAGTTGATTCTCAGTCTTTTGCTGATGATACACAACTCCACAAGCCTGTATCCACATCTACCATTCTTCCTTCTATATCTTCACTTGAATTCTGCATTCGCAACATCAAATCATGGATGCTACAAAACAAACTGAAGCTGAATGACGACAAAACGGAGGCCTTGTTTATCCACTCTCCGTCTAGACAACTTTCGTACCCAAAGCCTGATTCCATCTCTGTCTGTGACACTCAAATACCTTTTTCTCCTTCTGCTAGAAATCTTGGCTTCCACATCTCTCAAGATATGAGTGTTGACTCACAAGTTCAAACTATCTGTCGGTCAGCATACTGTGAGCTGCGTCGCATTGGTACGATTCGCCATCTCCTGTCTATAGATACTACTAAGATACTAGTCTGCGCTTTTGTTCTCACACACACCCTCGCCCCCCCCCATATTAGTTTTACTGTGTGTTGACTGCAATGTCTACGTCAGCTTTGTTTGAGAGAGAGAGAGAGAGAGAGAGAGAGAGAGAGAGAGAGAGAGAGAGAGAGAGAGAGAGAGAGAGAGAGAGAGAGAGAGAGAGAGAGAGAGAGAGAGAGAGAGAGAGAGAGAGAGAACTTTAAGGAAAGTGTTGATGCTTTATTCAACTGATTGTATTTTGTATTGTGTTTTTGGGTGGGGTGAGTGGTGGTGATGGTAGCGGTGTGTGTGTGTGTGTGTGTGTGTGTGTGTGTGTGTGTGTGTGTGTGTGTGTGTGTGTGTGTGTGTGTGTATGTGTGTGTGTGTGTGTGTGTGTGAGTGCGTGTGTGTGTGTGTGTGTGTGTGCGTACATGCGTGTATGTGTGGGTGGGGGTGTATGTGTATGCCTATTTGCATGTGCGTGAACGATTATTTGGTTTAGTTGTTGAATTTCTTGCTTTTAATTTTTGTTGTTAAGCACATAGAGCTCCACATTTGGTGGAGGAATGCGCTATATAAATGATTCACTATTATTATTATTATTAAATATAAATGAAGTATGTCAGACAATAATGTCCTCAGGTCAGAGCCTAAAGAGGACATGAAATATAAATGAAGTATGTCAGACAATAATGTCCCCAGGTCAGAGCCTAGAGAGGACATGAAATATAAATGAAGTATGTCAGACAATAATGTCCCCAGGTCAGAGCCTAGAGAGGACATGAAATATAAATGAAGTATGTCAGACAATAATGTCCCCAGGTCAGAGCCTAGAGAGGACATGAAATATAAATGAAGTAAGTCAGGCAATAATGTCCCCAGGTCAGAGGACATGAAATATAAATGAAGTATGTCAGACAATAATGTCCCCAGGTCAGAGGACATGAAATATAAATGAAGTATGTCAGACAATAATGTCCCCAGGTCAGAGGACATGAAATATAAATGAAGTATGTCAGACAATAATGTCCCCAGGTCAGAGCCTAGAGAGGACATGAAATATAAATGAAGTAAGTCAGGCAATAATGTCCCCAGGTCAGAGGACATGAAATATAAATGAAGTATGTCAGACAATAATGTCCCCAGGTCAGAGGACATGAAATATAAATGAAGTATGTCAGACAATAATGTCCACAGGTCAGAGGACATGAAATATAAATGAAGTATGTCAGACAATAATGTCCCCAGGTCAGAGCCTAGAGAGGACATGAAATATAAATGAAGTATGTCAGACAATAATGTCCCCAGGTCAGAGCCTAGAGAGGACATGAAATATAAATGAAGTAAGTCAGGCAATAATGTCCCCAGGTCAGAGGACATGAAATATAAATGAAGTATGTCAGACAATAATGTCCCCAGGTCAGAGGACATGAAATATAAATGAAGTATGTCAGACAATAATGTCCACAGGTCAGAGGACATGAAATATAAATGAAGTATGTCAGGCAATAATGTCCACAGGTCAGAGGACATGAAATATAATTGAAGTATGTCAGACAATAATGTCCCCAGGTCAGAGCCTAGAGAGGACATGAAATATAAATGAAATATGTCAGACAATAATGTCCCCAGGTCAGAGCCTAGAGAGGACATGAAATATAAATGAAGTATGTCAGGCAATAATGTCCACAGGTCAGAGGACATGAAATATAATTGAAGTATGTCAGACAATAATGTCCCCAGGTCAGAGCCTAGAGAGGACATGAAATATAAATGAAGTATGTCAGGCAATAATGTCCCCAGGTCAGAGGACATGAAATATAAATGAAGTATGTCAGACAATAATGTCCCCAGGTCAGAGGACATAGTCCTATTAAAATTAAAAATGTCCTTTTGCGTTACCCCCATCAGGACAAATGTCCTATTGAAATTTATCACTGGCAGACATTGTCCTGTTGAAAGCCTGTTAGCCTGCAAAGATCTTTGGCCATTAGCTTTTGTGTTGGTAAACTGGTATATTTTACCTATACTTTTGCCTGCAAAAACCATGGGCTGTTGGTTTCTCTGTTAGTAAACTGGTCTATTTTGCCAATACTATTGCCAGCAAAAACCATGGGCTGTTGGTTTCTCTGTTAGTAAACTGGTCTATTTTGCCTTTACTATTGCCAGCAAAAACCATGGGCTGTTAGTTTCTCTGTTATAGGTAAACTGGTCTATTTTGCCTTTACTATTGCCAGCAAAAACCATGGGCTGTTTGTTTCTCTGTTAGTAAACTGGTCTATTTTGCCAATACTATTGCCAGCAAAAACCATGGGCTGTTAGTTTCTCTGTTATAGGTAAACTGGTCTATTTTGCCTTTACTATTGCCAGCAAAAACCATGGGCTGTTAGTTTCTCTGTTAGTAAACTGGTCTATTTTGCCAATACTATTGCCAGCAAAAACCATGGGCTGTTAGTTTCTCTGTTATAGGTAAACTGGTCTATTTTGCCAATACTATTGCCAGCAAAAACCATGGGCTGTTAGTTTCTCTGTTAGTAAACTGGTCTATTTTACCAATACTATTGCCAGCAAAAACCATGGGCTGTTAGTTTCTCTGTTAGTAAACTGGTCTATTTTACCAATACTATTGCCAGCAAAAACCATGGGCTGTTAGTTTCTCTGTTTAGGTAAACTGGTCTATTTTGCCTTTACTATTGCCAGCAAAAACCATGGGCTGTTAGTTTCTCTGTTATAGGTAAACTGGTCTATTTTGCCTTTACTATTGCCAGCAAAAACCATGGGCTGTTGGTTTCTCTGTTATAGGTAAACTGGTCTATTTTGCCAATACTATTGCCAGCAAAAACCATGGGCTGTTGGTTTCTCTGTTATAGGTAAACTGGTCTATTTTACCTATACTATTGCCAGCAAAAACCATGGGCTGTTGGTTTCTCTGTTAGTAAACTGGTCTATTTTGCCAATACTATTGCCAGCAAAAACCATGGGCTGTTAGTTTCTCTGTTATAGGTAAACTGGTCTATTTTACCAATACTATTGCCAGCAAAAACCATGGGCTGTTAGTTTCTCTGTTATAGGTAAACTGGTCTATTTTACCAATACTATTGCCAGCAAAAACCATGGGCTGTTGGTTTCTCTGTTAGTAAACTGGTCTATTTTGCCAATACTATTGCCAGCAAAAACCATGGGCTGTTAGTTTCTCTGTTATAGGTAAACTGGTCTATTTTACCTATACTATTGCCAGCAAAAACCATGGGCTGTTAGTTTCTCTGTTATAGGTAAACTGGTCTATTTTACCAATACTATTGCCAGCAAAAACCATGGGCTGTTAGTTTCTCTGTTAGTAAACTGGTCTATTTTACCTATACTATTGCCACAAAAACCATGGGCTGTTGGTTTCTCTGTTATAGGTAAACTGGTCTATTTTACCTTTACTTTTGCCTGCAAAAACCATGGGCTGTTAGTTTCTCTGTTATAGGTAAACTGGTCTATTTTGCCAATACTATTGCCAGCAAAAACCATGGGCTGTTGGTTTCTCTGTTAGTAAACTGGTCTATTTTGCCAATACTATTGCCAGCAAAAACCATGGGCTGTTGGTTTCTCTGTTAGTAAACTGGTCTATTTTACCTATACTATTGCCACAAAAACCATGGGCTGTTGGTTTCTCTGTTAGTAAACTGGTCTATTTTACCTATACTATTGCCAGCAAAAACCATGGGCTGTTAGTTTCTCTGTTAGTAAACTGGTCTATTTTGCCAATACTATTGCCAGCAAAAACCATGGGCTGTTAGTTTCTCTGTTATAGGTAAACTGGTCTATTTTGCCTTTACTATTGCCAGCAAAAACCATGGGCTGTTGGTTTCTCTGTTATAGGTAAACTGGTCTATTTTGCCAATACTATTGCCAGCAAAAACCATGGGCTGTTGGTTTCTCTGTTATAGGTAAACTGGTCTATTTTGCCAATACTATTGCCAGCAAAAACCATGGGCTGTTGGTTTCTCTGTTAGTAAACTGGTCTATTTTGCCAATACTATTGCCAGCAAAAACCATGGGCTGTTAGTTTCTCTGTTATAGGTAAACTGGTCTATTTTACCAATACTATTGCCAGCAAAAACCATGGGCTGTTGGTTTCTCTGTTAGTAAACTGGTCTATTTTACCAATACTATTGCCAGCAAAAACCATGGGCTGTTGGTTTCTCTGTTATAGGTAAACTGGTCTATTTTGCCAATACTATTGCCAGCAAAAACCATGGGCTGTTAGTTTCTCTGTTATAGGTAAACTGGTCTATTTTGCCAATACTATTGCCAGCAAAAACCATGGGCTGTTAGTTTCTCTGTTATAGGTAAACTGGTCTATTTTGCCAATACTATTGCCAGCAAAAACCATGGGCTGTTAGTTTCTCTGTTATAGGTAAACTGGTCTATTTTACCAATACTATTGCCAGCAAAAACCATGGGCTGTTGGTTTCTCTGTTAGTAAACTGGTCTATTTTGCCAATACTATTGCCAGCAAAAACCATGGGCTGTTGGTTTCTCTGTTATAGGTAAACTGGTCTATTTTACCAATACTATTGCCAGCAAAAACCATGGGCTGTTAGTTTCTCTGTTATAGGTAAACTGGTCTATTTTACCAATACTATTGCCAGCAAAAACCATGGGCTGTTGGTTTCTCTGTTAGTAAACTGGTCTATTTTACCAATACTATTGCCAGCAAAAACCATGGGCTGTTAGTTTCTCTGTTATAGGTAAACTGGTCTATTTTACCTATACTATTGCCAGCAAAAACCATGGGCTGTTGGTTTCTCTGTTTCTCTGTTATAGGTAAACTGGTCTATTTTACCTATACTATTGCCAGCAAAAACCATGGGCTGTTAGTTTCTCTGTTATAGGTAAACTGGTCTATTTTGCCAATACTATTGCCAGCAAAAACCATGGGCTGTTGGTTTCTCTGTTAGTAAACTGGTCTATTTTACCTTTACTATTGCCAGCAAAAACCATGGGCTGTTGGTTTCTCTGTTAGTAAACTGGTCTATTTTACCAATACTATTGCCAGCAAAAACCATGGGCTGTTAGTTTCTCTGTTATAGGTAAACTGGTCTATTTTACCAATACTATTGCCAGCAAAAACCATGGGCTGTTAGTTTCTCTGTTATAGGTAAACTGGTCTATTTTACCAATACTATTGCCAGCAAAAACCATGGGCTGTTAGTTTCTCTGTTATAGGTAAACTGGTCTATTTTAAACCAATACTATTGCCAGCAAAAACCATGGGCTGTTGGTTTCTCTGTTATAGGTAAACTGGTCTATTTTACCTATACTATTGCCAGCAAAAACCATGGGCTGTTAGTTTCTCTGTTATAGGTAAACTGGTCTATTTTGCCAATACTATTGCCAGCAAAAACCATGGGCTGTTGGTTTCTCTGTTAGTAAACTGGTCTATTTTACCTATACTATTGCCAGCAAAAACCATGGGCTGTTGGTTTCTCTGTTATAGGTAAACTGGTCTATTTTACCTATACTATTGCCAGCAAAAACCATGGGCTGTTGGTTTCTCTGTTAGTAAACTGGTCTATTTTACCTATACTATTGCCAGCAAAAACCATGGGCTGTTAGTTTCTCTGTTAGTAAACTGGTCTATTTTACCAATACTATTGCCAGCAAAAACCATGGGCTGTTGGTTTCTCTGTTATAGGTAAACTGGTCTATTTTACCAATACTATTGCCAGCAAAAACCATGGGCTGTTAGTTTCTCTGTTATAGGTAAACTGGTCTATTTTACCAATACTATTGCCAGCAAAAACCATGGGCTGTTAGTTTCTCTGTTATAGGTAAACTGGTCTATTTTACCTATACTATTGCCAGCAAAAACCATGGGCTGTGGGTTTCTCTGTTAGTAAACTGGTCTATTTTACCAATACTATTGCCAGCAAAAACCATGGGCTGTTGGTTTCTCTGTTAGTAAACTGGTCTATTTTGCCAATACTATTGCCAGCAAAAACCATGGGCTGTTGGTTTCTCTGTTATAGGTAAACTGGTCTATTTTACCAATACTATTGCCAGCAAAAACCATGGGCTGTTAGTTTCTCTGTTATAGGTAAACTGGTCTATTTTACCAATACTATTGCCAGCAAAAACCATGGGCTGTTAGTTTCTCTGTTATAGGTAAACTGGTCTATTTTACCTATACTATTGCCAGCAAAAACCATGGGCTGTTGGTTTCTCTGTTATAGGTAAACTGGTCTATTTTAGTAAACCAATACTATTGCCAGCAAAAACCATGGGCTGTTGGTTTCTCTGTTATAGGTAAACTGGTCTATTTTACCAATACTATTGCCAGCAAAAACCATGGGCTGTTGGTTTCTCTGTTATAGGTAAACTGGTCTATTTTACCAATACTATTGCCAGCAAAAACCATGGGCTGTTGGTTTCTCTGTTAGTAAACTGGTCTATTTTGCCAATACTATTGCCAGCAAAAACCATGGGCTGTTAGTTTCTCTGTTAGTAAACTTGTCTATTTTGCCAATACTATTGCCAGCAAAAACCATGGGCTGTTGGTTTCTCTGTTAGTAAACTGGTCTATTTTGCCAATACTATTGCCAGCAAAAACCATGGGCTGTTGGTTTCTCTGTTAGTAAACTGGTCTATTTTGCCAATACTATTGCCAGCAAAAACCATGGGCTGGTTTCTCTGTTATAGGTAAACTGGTCTATTTTACCAATACTATTGCCAGCAAAAACCATGGGCTGTTGGTTTCTCTCTGTTATAGGTAAACTGGTCTATTTTACCAATACTATTGCCAGCAAAAACCATGGGCTGTTAGTTTCTCTGTTTATGCCAGCAAAAAGGTTAGTTTCTCTGTTAGTAAACTGGTCTATTTTGCCAATACTATTGCCAGCAAAAACCATGGGCTGTTGGTTTCTCTGTTATAGGTAAACTGGTCTATTTTACCAATACTATTGCCAGCAAAAACCATGGGCTGTTAGTTTCTCTGTTATAGGTAAACTGGTATATTTTACCTATACTATTGCCAGCAAAAACCATGGGCTGTTGGTTTCTCTGTTATAGGTAAACTGGTCTATTTTGCCAATACTATTGCCAGCAAAAACCATGGGCTGTTGGTTTCTCTGTTAGTAAACTGGTCTATTTTACCTATACTATTGCCAGCAAAAACCATGGGCTGTTGGTTTCTCTGTTAGTAAACTGGTCTATTTTACCTATACTATTGCCAGCAAAAACCATGGGCTGTTAGTTTCTCTGTTAGTAAACTGGTCTATTTTACCTATACTATTGCCAGCAAAAACCATGGGCTGTTGGTTTCTCTGTTAGTAAACTGGTCTATTTTGCCAATACTATTGCCAGCAAAAACCATGGGCTGTTGGTTTCTCTGTTAGTAAACTGGTCTATTTTGCCAATACTATTGCCAGCAAAAACCATGGGCTGTTGGTTTCTCTGTTATAGGTAAACTGGTCTATTTTGCCAATACTATTGCCAGCAAAAACCATGGGCTGTTAGTTTCTCTGTTATAGGTAAACTGGTCTATTTTGCCAATACTATTGCCAGCAAAAACCATGGGCTGTTGGTTTCTCTGTTAGTAAACTGGTCTATTTTACCTATACTATTGCCAGCAAAAACCATGGGCTGTTGGTTTCTCTGTTAGTAAACTGGTCTATTTTGCCTATTAAGACTTCATAAGTCTGTTTGTTTAACACATTTTGCTGGGTACTTTCAGTCAAGGTGAAAGTAAAACTATCCCAAGTAAAGCAACCCAAACTGTGAAACTGAATGCCTTGCCAGGGTTCCCAGGTTTGGGGCACGAGTATAAAAAAAAGGACCTTTAAAGGACTTATAAGGACCTCATCTCAATTCAAAAGGACCTTTAGTTGCGCATACCAGTGAATAAGTCAGTGGGTCACACACACACACAGTTCGCTGAATCGTGTCATATGCACGCGCACAGCGGCACACGCCCTCAGTCACACACACACACAGTTCGCTGAATCGTGTCATATGCACGCGCACAGCGGCACACGCCCTCAGTCACACACACACACAGTTCGCTGAATCGTGTCATATGCATGCGCGCAACGGCATACACCCTCAGTCACACACACTTAGCTGAATCGTGTCATATGCACGCGCGCAGCGGCACACGCCCTCAGTCACACACACACACACACAGTTCGCTGAATCGTGTCATATGCATGCGCGCAGCGGCATACACCCTCAGTCACACACACACAGTTAGCTGAATCGTGTCCTATGCACGCGCGCAGCGGCACGCGCCCTCAGTCACACACAGTTCGCTGAATCGTGTCATGTGCACGCGCGCAGCGGCATACACCCTCAGTCACACACACACAGTTAGCTGAATCGTGTCATATGCACGCGCGCAGCGGCACACGCCCTCAGTCACACACACACACAGTTCGCTGAATCGTGTCATATGCATGCGCGCAGCGGCATACACCCTCAGTCACACACACACAGTTAGCTGAATCGTGTCCTATGCACGCGCGCAGCGGCACACGCCCTCAGTCACACACAGTTCGCTGAATCGTGTCATATGCACGCGCGCAGCGGCATACACCCTCAGTCACACACACACAGTTAGCTGAATCGTGTCATATGCACGCGCACAGCGGCACACGCCCTCAGTCACACACACACACAGTTCGCTGAATCGTGTCATATGCATGCGCGCAGCGGCATACACCCTCAGTCACACACACACAGTTAGCTGAATCGTGTCCTATGCACGCGCGCAGCGGCACACGCCCTCAGTCACACACACACAGTTAGCTGAATCGTGTCCTATGCACGCGCGCAGCGGCACACGCCCTCAGTCACACCCTCACAGTTACGCCACTTCCTAGCTAAAAGCGGGGACAAGTGCTTTCAGCATTATTACAATTAGCGGGTCCATACCGCTAAGTCACAGGCCCGCTATGTCCCACTCCCTCTAAGTGGCTACATGTCTATGTCCACGTGTCTATATGACTTTTAAGTCAAAGTGACCACTGGTCATTGTCACTGACCACTGGTCATCCACATTGAGCAAGGAGCAATACGTAGTGCTCACATTAATAAGCTGCTAAATAGTGAAAAAGTGGAATTTACGTAAAAGTGACCACTGGTCAGTAGCAGCACTTGACTACTGGTCATCTGCATTATACAAGTGCATAAAATGATCATCTGGTAACAGGAAATAAGCTGTTAAGAATCAAAATTTGATTTTTATGTCAAAGTGACCACTGGTTAGTGTCACTGACCACTGGTCATCTACACTGTACAAGGAACCAAAATGACCAGAACAGTCATGTCATGTTGACACATGAACAGATAGACACGTGGACATAGACATGTAACCACTTAGGGCGGATATGCGCTTTTGCGACATGTCGGCATATGCAACACCCGTTCCGAACTTTCACTTTCAACAAACTGTATCTTCAATACTTCTGGGCTAACAAAGTTTGTCTTAAGTGCTTTCCGTGGGCTAATGAATATGCATTTCTTTAAACCAATCAAAATGACCGAAAGCCTCGTACTATTTTTGTACGGGACTGGCTTTGCATGCCACTGTGTGTCTAATGCGTCGTCTGCTGCCAACTTTTTCATGAGAAGGAAACACACTGCTTCATTGTATTGGATCAGTGTGAAGTATAATTTTACAGTGTGCACTTTGCAATGCTACTTTTGGGTTACTATAAGATCGTAGTTCATTGTTCAGCTTTTGAATTGATGTTTTGATGCATGTTTCTTTCAAAATAAATCACTGAAGTTACTGTCGCAAATGGACACACCAAGTTTTGCTTGTGTGTGCATTTGCAGCAGCCCTATTTGATTGCAGTTTTCTTCATAAAATCAGGTAAAGACCACTGCAATCAGTGTGTCTACGTGTTTCTGTATGTATCTGCGTGTATCTGTATCCGTTTGTAGTGCGTGTGTGACACAAACTGTGTGTGAGCGTATGTGTGTTCATGCGTGGGTTCGGTAGGGTCAGAAGGTACAACTGTGTCAGGGTTTGCAATAGCCTACATAGCGCTGTCGTATTTGCAAACAGAAACACACTGTCGCCTTTTAGCACATACACCCTTAGCTCATTCAGAAAACACGCTTTCTGTAACGGCCTTGACTGGATGTGTCGCAAAAGCGCATATTCGCCCTATACTGTTATAGGGAGTGCGTCACAGTGGGCCTGTGACTTAGAGGGCCTGTTACTTAACGGGCACCTCCCCTGTCTTGTTATCACAACAAATGTGTGCTTCGTATTTAGACTAGCTTTTCTAGGCTACGACAAATCAATCATTACTGTCTCCGCCCTTGGTAAAACCATGCGCTCGGCTTGAACCAAGTTGGCACAGTCTAAGTAGGAAGAACTCAACTAAAGTCTAAACCAAAGACACTGTATCTAAGCTTTCTGACTAAACTGATCTAGGCCTACTGATTGTATGGTTGATTATTTTGTACAAGACGAAACTAGAAAATTATATAATAGTTTAGAAAACGAAAGCATACCTTGGCGGTCGTTCGCATAGTACCTGCACGAGCGAGCTTAGCCTTTTTCGGACCCATGTCGGTTAGGTTGGTCTTGCAAAGGTGTTTGTGTCAAAATGCTTCACCTGACGCGGAATCTGCCGGTTTTTCACGAAGGTAGCCGAAGTAGGTCAAAAAGGCGTGGTCACGTGATAGTAACAACGTACACATGCACCCGTAAACATTTTTTCAAGTCTTCAATAATTTCATGTCACGCCGTCTCGGTAGACATTACAGTGACTTAAGAGGTTGCGCAATGCGGAAAATAAAATAATTACAAAGTGTGTGTGTGTGTGTGTGTGTGTGCGCGTGCGTGTGTGTGTGTGTGTGTGTGTGTGTGGAGGGGTGTGTGTGTGTCATAGACCTTTGTTTCACAGTATCCAGGCAAGACCAATCCGGCTACCGTAGCGGTCCCCGGGGCCAAAACCCGACCGGCACCTTCTTCTTCTTCTACTATAGGGGAAGACGGGGTAAAAAGCGCATGGGCGGGTAAGAAGCCCACCCCAATTATTTCATGAAATAAAGAAAATTTCAGTCAAATTTGCCCATGAGACGAATGCTAGACATTAACGCTCGTCTCATGGGCAAAATGAGACTGAAATGTGCTTCATTTCATGAGATAATTGGGGTGGGCTTCTTACCCGCCCATGCGCTTTTTACCCCGTCTTCCCCTACTGGGGTTCAAAGAATTATGCAGCGCGGGAAAAACAAAAACAAGGCTAGATAGATATAATAATAATAATAATAATAATAATGGGAATTTATATAGCGCGCGCACACACATACACACGCACGCCTGCATGCATGCAGGCACACACACACATACATGCACAAATACACACACACCGGCACAGGAACGCACGCACGCACACACTCACACACAATTAACTATACAAGAGTAAAATAGTTACAATACGAAAATTCTAAGAAGAAACATAGACCACATTCACATTCTCAATCATGCAGGTTTGGGGCAAAGTGTGTGTGGAAAAAATAAAATAAAAAATAAAGTGTGTGTGTGTGTGTGCGCGCGTGTGTGTGTGTGTGTGTGTGTGTGGAGGGGTGTGTGTGTGTCATAGACCTTTGTTTCACAGTATCCAGGCAAGACCAATCCGGCTACCGTAGCGGTCCCCAGGGCCAAAACCGGACCGGCACACTTCTTCTTCTTCTACTATACTGGGGTTCAAAGAATTATGCAGCGCGGGAAAAACAAAAACAAGGCTAGATAGATATAATAATAATCATAATAATAATAATAATAACAATGGGAATTTATATAGCGCGCGCACACACATACACACGCACACATTATGGGATAGCTGTAGTGATACAAATTTAAAGATTATCAATCGTATGTACAAAAAAGCAATTAAAATAATTTTATTAAAATCAAGTTCACTTACCTATGAAGACTACAAACAACTAGATATACTAACTTTTCAAGACAGACTTTTCCTCAAAAAGGCAATCTGCATGCATAATATTGTCAACGGAAATGCTCCAAAAAAGATAACAGATACATTTACGACAAACACAAGCAGACACACCCATTTACTCTCATTCCCTCGACCAAATAATAATCTATTCAAATCTAGTCTCCTCTATTCGGGTGGAGATTTATGGAACAAACTACCCTCCATTTTAAAAAACATGAAAAACAAGAACTACTTCAAGAAAAAAATGAAAATGTATCTCTTTAACAGAACATAATTGATAACTTTATTCCAATTATTTAAAAGAATGGAAACGTAGCCTACATAACATATTTTGGTAAGTAAATGTGATGTTTTAAATGTTTCGTTGTTGATGTTGATGTATATATTGTACATAATATGCTATTCGCATATGTCCCCATCCTTTTTTCTGTTTTTGTGTGTGGAATATTTGCTTGTTTCTTTAATTAATTGTTTACTTGTATATTTTCCTTTTCTTGTTCGCTACTTTGGAATGTTTAGTTCTTTATTTTTTCTTTATATCATTTTTTATGGATGGCTTGTTGAAAAAAAAGCATGTTTTGCTTATACAATGTTCCCATCTGGAAATAAAATTTTGACTTGACTTGACTTGACTCACGCACGCCTGCATGCATGCAGGCACACACACACATACATGCACAAATACACACACACCAGCACAGGAATGCACGCACGCACACACTCACACACAATTAACTATACAAGAGTAAAATAGTTACAATACGAAAATTCTAAGAAGAAACATAGACCACATTCACATTCTCAATCATGCAAGTTTGGATACAATACTGCAACTTGAAATAAAATCATACTGCCATTGACATACCAATTAATTATAATAGACAATTTTGCAAGAACATAAATACCCCGTCTACCTCATTTACAAACATTTAAAGTTTACAAGACGTAGACATTCTACATACAACTTACGAATTATGAAATAATTGTAAATTCATTTCTTACAAGATTTCTGCAATGAAACGCCCCCCCCCCCCCCCCCCCCCCCCCCCCCCCCCCTCCACCTCACACAGAAACACTAATCAATCATAATGGGTTTTGTTTAATAATAATGCTTTACGTCCTCCCGGCCAAAGCCATATGGGACATTACTTTTTACTTTTAGATATTGGGAAAGGGGGAGAGGGACAGAGGAAAAAAAAGTTTCTATTTGCTTTAGATTTTTCTTCTTTTCTTTTTCTTTTTATAAATGTTTTATCTTGAATAAAGGTCAAATTTAATTTTTAGGAGCCATGGCTCATACGAGACTACTCTATATTATAACATTTTACTTTTGATATAAAATGTCTGATTAAAATTAAACTTCTAACTTCTAAATTAAACTCATAACCTCTCCTAGCAAGAGCAAATGATTAAAATTTCAGGACCACTTTTTTTTTTAAAAGAACAAGTTTAATAGAAGTTTAAAATTCAAATTAAGGTCTAACGAGAAAAATATTTACACGTTTTTTTTCTTTTATTCTTCAAAAATATATCGTTTAAAAGATTTCCACTTAAAGTGGAAAACTATTTATACAGAATTAAAAAGGACTTTTAGATTTTACATCAAATGTTTTTATAAAAATTTAACAGGTTAGAAGAAACGAAGGTCCCTAAATCAATCAAAATTTACAAACAAAAACAACCGCGTGTCGCATAAAAATAGGTAGCTCGTAGCTATGAGAGTCTGTATTTGCGACAACCACAAATTTCACTTTTTCTGTACTTTAACCATACATTTGACCTAATCCTAACCATAACCCTATCCCTAACCCTAGAAAGAAGTGAAATTTGTGGTTCATGCTCAATGTCGCAAATACACACTGTCATAGGTAGCGAGCTACTTATTTTTACGAGCTAGTCATGCGACACCGCGGACTCTAAAAAGCACTGAAACATATTTTGGCCGAGTCCGGGCAGAAAAAGTTTTATACAAAATAGAAGAATCATAGTACTAAGGGAGGAAGGCCAAAAAAATAATAGACAGAGGCTATCCCCCTGTTCCTTATGTTCTATTTAAGGGGACCCTACGTTTCAAATTGTATTTCTAGGTTATGTACATTTATTGTGTGAGAGGGCGAAGTGAGACTGCTTAGAATGTCGTGCACGTGCGAGTGAATGAATTCGGAATGATGGGAATGAACTCTGAGCGATCGGAAGTGTAATTGTGGAGAGCGTGCATGGGAAAGCTCAGTCAGGCTCCGACTCCCAACAGAGAAAGCCAGATTTTGATGTGATAGAGATTAAAGAGTAAAGCGGTCTCTTGGTTTTCGTGTGAATTGCCCTCAACAACACTACAGAATGGCGTCGCCGACAGGATTACCTTATCATGATAATCTGAAGGAATATGTCATGCTAGAAGGCCAGTCAAATGGTATTGATGGGATTTTCGCATACTATTTTTGCATCCAGAGAAATGTGCAAATTCAGTTCCTTGTTTTGAAAAAAAAGAAATTCTGAATGAAATTTTTTTTCTGTAGTGCTTTTGTTGTTGATGACCAAGAGATGCGTGATGAGCTGACTTGAATTCAGGCTTAAAATGATGGGCTGACTTTTTATGGTAACAAACTGAAATTCTTAATTTGACGAAGATGGGATAAAAGATAACAAAAATGAAAAAAATTGTACAATGAGTGAGAGTGTGACAAAATGGTGGAAAGATTGTAATGTAATCTGTGAATATGAAAAAATATGGAAAAGATTCATATATAAGGATTTGCACATCTGATTAGAACTGGAGTAATTTTTAAAGGAAATTTTAATAATGGAAAATTATCATGGAACATGATTTTGTGGCTTGGATGGGTTACGGGAGAAGAGACTGACGTATTTCTCAGAGCATGAAATGGTTCGGTAATGGCATACTCCATAATAAGTTAACTTCTCGAGCCCTCAATGAACAATTAAATGGCATTGCATATTTGATGCACTATTGTGTGTGTTGAATATTATGTATAACAAAGTGGCAAATGTGCTGACTACCTCCTGAATTACCTATCATGATAATCTGAAGGAATATGTCATGCTAGAAGGCCAGTCAAATGGTATTGATGGGATTGTCGTAACTGATTTTTGTATGACCAGTTGACAATTTTTGAAACATTCAGTAACTTAAAGTGGGGTAATTATTTATTTTGAATTAATTTTCTAAACAAGAATTTTGTACAGTTTTTGGGTTAATGTAATCCTAAATTTTTTGGATATAATTCAAGTTTCGAGTTAGGTTTTTGGCAATGGATTTTCCCATCTTTACTATTGAAGCATGGATTTTGTGATGAAAATTGGCATGCCAGGTGGATTATGTTCATGTATGACCCATTGGTTGAATGACTGGTTGGAATTGTATATTCATTCTAACTTATAGATTGTCCAACGTCGGGTCGCCGTTGTAAGTCAAGGGGGGTGTATGTGAGAGGGCGAAGTGAGAATGTCGTGCACGTGCGAGTGAATGAATTTGGAATGATGGGAATGAACTCTGAGCGATCGGAAGTGTAATTGTGGAGAGCGTGCGTGGGAAAGCTCAGTCAGGCCCCGACTCCCAACAGAGAAAGCCAGATTTTGATGTGATAGAGATTAAAGAGTAAAGCGGTCTCTTGGTCTTCGTGTGAATTGCCCTCAACAACACTACAATTGTTAAAAGCATAATTTGTTGTTAAAATATCTTTAAAATATATCAATTTTATAACTGGTGATTACTTCGGGGCTAGTTAACGATTCCTACTTGTTTGGGCCGGAGGGAGGGAGGTAGAGGGGCCCCTCCTCCTCGGCCGAAACAGTGGTAGGGCGTCGCACTAAGTGCGGGGGGACCCATTGGGATTACCCTGACCGTAAATATACGTTAACGACTACGAAAGCACCACTCCGGAGGTCACGCTGCGCACCCATCTACTGGGGGGAAGGGAGTAAAATTTACTCAGACTCAAAAGAGTCCTACCGGCACTGTGCGATACATGCCGAAAATTAAAAGGGGGAAAAAAAAGAAAAAAACAAAAACTTTTTGGAAATGGAAATGGAGTGTAGATAGGTGCGCGGCCCGCTGTCCGGAGGGACCCTACCCACATCTATTAAAATTTCTGTTTAAATGTTATGATTAAATATTATTTTATTTCATTATTTCTTCTTGATCAGAAATGTTGACCAAAAGATGTTTGGACTAAGGCTTCGGCCAGCCAGACCATAGGGGCCCACCCCTCTATAGTATTTCTTTGCATTATTAATTTAGAAAAAGTTATATTATGTATTTTTAATCAACGGTTCAAGTTCCTTTGTAATAATAGTGCATGGATCAAATAGGTGTTCCACGTCAAGGGTTTTGCCACATTCGCATTTTACTTCTATATACGTACATGGATTAGATCTTGTTCTAATTCTAAAAATTAAGGATTGGAGAGATGGTTGGATAGGCAGAAACAGGCCGCCCTTTACTATTGTATAATCCCAAGAGTGGGCTTTGGCATAGGTTTCTAGCTCCCTGCTCCACTCTTGGAATGCTGCTACTTTTAATTTACTTTTTGATTCTCTTATTGATAATTTTATGTTGGCTAAGGTACCCGACTTCCCCTCTGCGGCATTCTTGGCTGCCCTGTCGGCTCGATCATTACCCAATATGCCGCAGTGGGAAGGTATCCAAGTAATTATTAGGGTGGTACCTTTAAGTATTATTTGATGTGTTAATATTCTTATTTCATTTATAATTTCCAATCTATTATTTGTTTCTCCCCGAAGGGCCAGAATAGAAGATAGTGAGTCAGTGTAAAAGACTACATGTATTGGAGGATTAGTTAAATTATTTAAATAGGAGCATACTTCTAGTATTGCCCAAAGTTCAGCACTAAAAATCGAAAGGTAGTCATTTAGTTGGAAAGATTTAGTTGTTTCTAATGTAGGAATGGTAAAAGCACATCCTACTTTGTGGTCGATTTTCGAACCGTCTGTATAAATTTGTAAAGACAATTTAGCTGCTTCAATTTTTTCTTTAGCTGCTATACTTATTAAGTTAACTTCTTCTTTCGATAATTTATTATTTAAAGTTGTATCGTATTGAATTTCTTCTCTCTCCCACGGAGGAAAGTGTACTGAAGAGTGGGGGGAGACATGCTGTAGTTCCCAATTAGCTTCTTTGAATAGGTTTGCAGAGTAATGAATAATATTTGTATTCCTTTCACTTGCAGTGGGATTTTTTGTCTTTTTAATCTCGTAGTTCAAAAAAGGGTCTATCATGTTCATTCTAAATTCTTTATATGACTCCGTATTGGCTGCGTACCATCGTACTAGAAAGTTGGCGCAGTTTACCTTCATTAAATTCTGTAATGGCAGCCACCCGATGTCCCTGTACACTAAATTGTTCACTGCGTACACAGGGACATCGAGGGCAATTTTCAGTGCCTTAGTTTCTATAACTTGTAATTTCTGAAACTGACTTTTGGTCAAAGAGTGAAAGGCTGCGTACCATAGGTCAAACGGCTGCGCACCAGGGCCCTAACCAAATTAACAAGGAATTTCGGGTCTTTGGCCCATCTTTCTTTAGAGACCACTTTTATAAAATTTAAAGCTTGTGAAGCCTTTTTTGCTGTATGTTCAATATGTGGTGTCCAATTTAACGTTGAAGTAAGAATTACACCTAAAAATGTTACTTTTGTGCACTGTTTTTTTTACAGTACCTAAAATGTCAATTGTTAAGTCAGTTTTCATTCTTTTGTTTGGAAAAAACATGAATTCACATTTATCTTGTGAGAGCGAAAAGGTACGTTGCTATTGCTGTTATATGAGTCTGATGATCTTTATGAATTTGTAAGTATTTTTTTGTATTTGGGGATGTTCATATAGCAATATCGTCTGCATACATAGAGACCTTCGTTTTTCCCAATTGTATCGTCTGAATATCGTAGAGCATGATATTAAATAAGGTTGGTGCTATCATGCTTCCTTGTGGGACGCCCATGTCTAAAGTGTGAACTTCAGACAGGGATTGTCCCACATTCACTCTCATTTTTCTGTTCTCTAAAAAGGTTTTTATAAAATTAAAAGTGTTGCCCGCTATACCGAGCTTGCTAATTTTTGGAAGTAACCTCCCATGCCAAACTGAGTCGTACGCTCCTTTGATATCAAAGAAGGTAGACAGAATTATTCTTCGACGGTTAAAAGCTTTTTTTAACGTGGGAGGTTAAATTAACTACTTGTTCCATGCAGGATCGATGTTTTCGAAAACCTGCCTGGAAGGGGGGCAAAATATTATTTTTGGGTAAAAAGTAATCTAATCGTGTTCTCACGATTCTTTCGTAAACTTTACCCAGATGAGGGGTGAGGGAGATAGGCTGGTAACGTTTAGGATCCCTCTTCGGTTTTCCGGGTTTAGGGATCCCTATTACTTGGGCCTCTTTCCAAGCTTGTGGAATTTCCCCCCTCTCAAGGCATAATATGTCCGAAACAAGTGAGTTTTAAGGGCAGAGTGAAAGGCAGAGATAGAGTCAGATGAGCGGACATGTTGTGGGAGGGAATTCCATAAGTGAGGTGCTAAGTAGTAGAAGGATCGTTCACCAAAAGATTTCATGTGGACCCGGCCGGCCGAGGAACCTTGAGTGTGCAGCAGTCAGAAGAAGAATGTAGGGAACAAGCAGGTGTGTAGACAGTTACTAGTTTTTATACTTGATTCTAGCCTCTACTGGAAGCCAGTGCAAGTTACGAAGATGAGGTGTTATATGATCAGAGCGTGGAATCTTGAGAGTGAGGCGTGCTGCACTGTTTTGCAGTTTTTGAACACGTTGCAGGAGATACTGAGGAAAGCCACAGAGAAGAGAGTTGCAATAGTCAATGCGGGAAAGAATAAAGGCAGAAATAAGAGTTTTCGTGGCTGCAACAGACAGAAAGTGTCGAACAGCACCGATTCGTCTGCAGGCAGGAGCTCATAATTGATGGAACGTATGAGATTAATAACCTGTGTATGCATTGTAAGATTTGAATCGAGGGTAACTCCGAGATTCTTTGCCGACTTAGAAAACTGAACATAAGCATTGCCAACTGTAAGAGTTTCTGGAAGAGAGATAGTTGCAGACATACGCTGAGAGGAACCAATCAGAGCTTCCGTCTTGTCATCATTAAGTTTTAATTTGTTGCATGTCATCCAGGATTTGACATCATGAATGCAGGATTCCATAGACTGAATAGCGCTGTCAAGTTGGGTAGGTTCTGCCGATTTTTGAAGCTGGGTATCATCAGCAAAGGAATGGTCAATAACAGAATGACTAGCAAAAACATCAGAGAGAGGAGCAGTGTACAGGACAAAAAGAACTGGCCCCAATACAGATCCATGAGGTACACCACAAGAAATTAACTTAAGATCTGAACTGCAGTTGTTGATCAAGACAGTCTGAAAGCGATTTGTTAGATATGAGGAGAACCACTGTAGAACTGTAGAATGGATTCCAAAAACACGTTCCAGCCGAGAGAGAAGAATGGTGTGATCTATTGTATCAAATGCTGCCGACAGATCTAGGAGAGTCAAGACTGACACTTTTCCATTGTCAAGAGCTAAGAGGAGATCGTTAAGAACTTTAGTCAGAGCCGTTTCAGTGCTGTGAGCAGGTCGATAGGCAGACTGGAGGGGGTTGAACAAATTGTTTGCTGACAGATGGTTAGACAATTGTGCAATGACAATTTTCTCGATTATTGTGGAGACAAACGCTAAGTTGGACACAGGCCGATAACTTTTCAAATCATTATGATCCATGGTAGGCTTCTTTATCAAGTGTTTAACAAGAGCAGTTTTGTACAGGTCAGGGAAAACACCACTCAGTAAAGAGTCGTTTATGATCTGAGTCATGACAGGCACAACAACATCAAGACATTCATACAACAAAGGGGTTGGTAAAGGGTCAAGGTCACACGTCTTGGGGGCAGATCTTTTCAAAACATCAAAGACATCTTTCTCAGACACAGGAGAAAAAGCAACAAGAGGGGACCCTACAAAATCTTTGCCTAGGGAGTGGGAGACAGTGGGCTGCAAGTCAAGCTCTTTCCTAATGTTCTCAATTTTGGAATGAAAAAAATCAGAGAAGACACATGGCAATGATGGTGGGGGGTAAACAGTCGGAAGTTTGGTAGGTTTAACCCTCGCACACAGTTTGTTTGTAATAGAATACAGTTCTTTACTAGATCTTGCCGCTGTAATTTTGGTACTGTAGTACATCGTTTTTGCCTGATCTGTCAAGAAGGTCAAAAATGTTTTAGCTTTATTATATATTTGTTTATGTACAGTGAGCCCTGAAGAATCTGACTGTGCTTGTGCCTGTCTTCGTTTTTTCTTTGCTTCTTTTATTTCGCTAGGCATCACACTAAACCAAGGACTTGAGTCTCTGCTAGAAGAAACTTTGCGTGCAGAAACAGGAGCATGTTTGTCCAATACTGACCGAAGGGCACTATCATACTGGGCGGCAGTACATGAACTAGATGAGTACTTAGATAATTCTACTTCAATATATTTTCATAAAACAGTTCTGTCGATTGCGCGGATAATTATGACGCTGCGGTACACGTGTTTGTGGGCAGGGAGCTCTATGTCAAACAAACTCCCAACACAAATATGGTCAGACTCGAGGTCATGATTGACCTCTGAGGATCGGTGAACTCCATCACTGGGCCTTTCAATCACCAAGTCCAGAGTGTGGCCATGTTTGTGAGTGAGTCCGGACACAGATTGATGACGATTGTACATGTCTAACACTTCTAAAAACTTAACAGAGCTACGATCAGTGGGAGAGTCAACATGAAAATTAAAATCCCCTAACAGACACAGGTTTCCATGAAGCGTATTACAATGATCAAGCAGACAATGGAATTGGTCAAAAAACAAAGTTTCAGTCAGTTTATTCACAGACGTGGGCCAAGGATACACACACATAAAATGCAACACACTATGCTGTGAGGTCAGTAAGACTTGGAACAGTTCGAAGGAAGGGTGGCAAGTCGAACGGGAAGGTGAGGTGGGGGGTGAGGGTGTCTCTGTAGATAACATCGATACCGCCACCACGACGAGAGGGGCGTGACAGAGACTTGATGGCATAACCCTCAGGGGTCAAATCTGCACAAACGGCTTCATCCACCTGCGGTTTGAGCCATGTCTCTACCACAAACAGTAGGTCAGTCATTGTCGGTGATGAAAGAAGTGGTGCCAGCTCTTTTCTGTCTACAATTTGGGCCAACAGATTGGGTGTTAAAAGAGGTGACAGTAAGTTTAGTGTTCTTGCAAACAGAGGAGGAAAAAGGAATTTGAATCAAGCTGTCCGTGTTAGCAGCCGAACGCTTGGCTGTAGCAGTTGTACTGTCGCTAAGCCTATTACTAGCGCTGTCTGGAACATGAGGAAGACACGCCATGTTGCTTCTCGGAGGATTTACTGCTGTCAACTGGCGGGGGTTGAGTAGTGGCGATTCCTGCCCCTCTAATAGCATCCACTATAGAGGGGTCCAGTGTTGATGGGGCCACAGATAAAAGCTGTTGCCTGGAGTAAGAGACGCGGGTGGAAGGAACAGGGAGGGAGGGGTGGTGGTGGGTAGTGAAGATGGAGGGAACGAATCCCTCTTCTGAAGAAAGAGACGCTGTAGCGGAGGGATGGTGGTAGGCAGTAAAAGAAATGAAGTCCAGATGAGGGGAAAGGTGGGGTTGGAGAAATGGCGTTTCTTGACCGGCAAGAATACTAGAAAACTGTGCCAAAAAAGAAATCCAAATAACCAGTAGATCTGGTGGCAAAATGGCACACAACACACACCAATACATGCTCCACTCCATCATGCTGCACTCGTACAACTTTCACCACACTGCAGTCTATGAACAACACTATCACAAAAAACAGAGAGAGAGTGACCATGCTGCCTGCAAGGCGTGGCCTCTCTTCCGAAAACATAAGAGGGCATGCACAGCCGGGTTGGGCACCCCTGGCTAGTCCGAGAACAAGTCCTGGCTAGTCCGAGTTGAGACAGTCGCACACGACAGCGTACCTGCTTCCTGCTACTAAGACCAACTACAGGAAGTTCTCTTTTTTCCCAAGAGCCGTGTGCGAATGGAACAGTCTTCCACCTAGCTGAGGCAATTTCATCAGCCTCGGTGGAGGTCTTCAAAACCCAGATCTGAACCCCCCCCACCCCCCCCCCCCCCCCCCCCCCCTCCATGCCCCTGTTCCCTGAGCTCCAGCCCCCCCCCCCCCCCCCCCCCTTCGCTGGCTCCCTGCCCCTCTCTCTCTACATCCTCTACCCTACCTATACTCCCCCCCCCCCCCTTGAGCTGATCATCTGGGCAGCTGTTCCTTTCCCACAGTACTTGTGTTTTTAGATGATACCGGAAACCCCTGTTTGTATACATCATAGTCGTCAACAAGCTGATGGAGGATGTTAAAGCGAAGAAAAAGAAGAGGAATACCCGGCCCCACACGAAAAAAAGAAGAAAGAAAAGGCTGAGTTTTTAAGCGGGAGCTTCAGCACCTTCAAGGTGAAGGAGCTGAGCGTTGGGGATTGGACGGTTTCTGCAGTGGCAGGGAGTTCCAGTCGCGGACGGTTCTCGGGAAAAAAGGAATTGTTGCGGTAGTACGTTCTGGAGGGAATTCTTTGGACCTGCCTATTGTGGTTTTGTCTTCTACTACTGGGGGGTAGAGGTTTGATGGCGTTGCTCTTCACACAGGCCAGGCCATTTGTGATTTTGTATATCATGCCGAGTCTGGATGCGCGGCGGCGCTCAGCCGCAGTGTTGGTCATTGTAGCTGGTGGAGCATGGTGCTGACACTGGATGTGTTCCGGTGATTATTCAGCACATATCTTGCCGCTCTGCGTTGCACCTTCTCCAGGTCAGAGATGTGCCCGATGGTGTGCGGGTCCCATACTGAGCTTGCATATTCCACAATTATTATAGGTCTGACCATGGCTGCATTCGACCTGGTGGATAATTCTTCGACTCCAAATGGTCTAAACTATACCCATTTATTAATACAAAAACACAAATAACTAGGGGGAAACGGAAACAGACAAGGGAACACAAAGATTTCACCAATCCAGGCGAAAGTTCAATCACTCGTTTACCAGTCCAACTGATCTGACGATGCAGCTTTTAAAGTCGTCTACTCTCCAGTCGACGTTGACGTCCAATTCACTGACGTCATCCTGGTGCTTGAAACCGCCAGCACTCAGATGGCAGCTGTCCACGCTGCTGGTGACGATGGAGGCGCTCCTCTCCTAGGGCATCCACTCCAGTGCAGTACAGCCACCAAACCAGGTCCCTGTTTATTAAGTCCATAATTAGTTTCCTTGCCTAATGCCAGTTCCCTGTTAACGTTTACTCAAAAGGTAGTATATAGTTTGTAGTCTCAATAAATACAATAGAAAACTATAGTTCATTTATAAGAAGTCACAAAAAGTACAACTGTTCAGCAACTAACACAATGTCAACATCTACTAATATACTATGAACTACAGTTAACAATATCCAATATCCAATTACAATATCATCATATAGTAAAAAGCCAAGTGTCCGTGTGTATGTCTGTCTGTCTGTCTGAAACACAAAACGGGCCTTATAACTCCGCCGTTTTTCGACCGAATCGCTTCAAATTTGCTGTGAGCCCTAACGGGGCGATGGCAACAGCAACCGAGGCGGCCGTGTCATTTGCGCGGTTTTGCAAATGCGCGAAACGCGCATCCGCCGGCCTTTCGGCGCCCGTATCTCCGGTATTTCTGGACCGATTGCCTTCCAATTTGGCAGATATATGACCGGGGACGGTGACTATCAATGTGCCAAACCGGAAGCCAATCGATTACTTAGGCGCATAACAGCAGCATGATGCAAAACGGGCCTTATAACTCCGCCGGTTTTCAACTGAATCGCGTCCAATTTGCTGTCAGTCTTGCTGTCACCGGGGCAAAGCCTGGCAGCAAATTTGAAGAAAATCGGGAGCGCGTCACTCTCAGAGCAGTGCCAACGGGAAACGGGGCCTTATAACTCTGCCGTTTCTTAACGAAATCGCTTCAAATTTGCTGTACTCAGTGTTACCAGTACTTGGCGTTACCGTTACTAGACGTTACCATTACTAGGGAGAGCGCATCACTCTCAGAGCAGCGTCAATGGGAAACGGGGCCTTATAACTCCACCGTTTCTTAACCAAATCGCTTCAAATTTGCTGTACTCAGCATTACCAGTACTTGGCATTACCGTTACTAGGCGTTACTGGTACTCGGCGTTGCGCTAGTTTGTCATTGAAAAGCATTCAAATAAGTTAACTGTCCATTAATAATAACACTTACCCTACCAACTAGGGGACTACACGGAAATGGAAGGTCCCCTTCCCTTTCCCTTACTCTGCTACAATTTTAACAGAGGTTCTGCTTCCCAACAGGAACCAAGGCAGAATGAAGAAAAACGACTCACAATTTAACTATTACAATTTCGTGCGCATGCACATAATAAAACTCACTCTGCTATTAAATTGTGATCGCCTGAATTTGAACCCCTGTAAATTCTAACACCAAAATTTAGACACGGATAAAAATGTAAATTTCCCGTTTTCTTTCATTACAACTACCATGCAGTGCTGTGGAGGATTGGAGGAAAAAAGTACAAAATTCAATGACGTCATAAATATGATGACGTCATCTTCCAAAATTTGCATGTAATCAATCACAGTGTAGTTGCACAAGTGTGCTAAATTCTGTTTATGTAGCTGAACCCCTTCATAGTTAGGCCAAGAACTTTTTGAACACACGGTAACATCGGTTAAGCGAAAGAGGAGTCTAAAAATTTCGCTAATGCGTTGCAACGGATAAGCAAAATTCGGATAAGCAAAAGTCACAATGTATCTCCCCTGCCACTTTCGCTTATCCGTCATTTGCTGTGTGCTGTTTTCTTGTTTGTCTATGCAGTAGTTTTGTTTTGTCACTTGTGAATAAAATAACGTCACTTTACACTTGTCGTGTAGTTGTTTGTTTGTTGTATACTTGTACTTAGATCTCATTATTATCATTTACATTTCATCAATGCGTTTAACTCGTGTAAAATGCGCGAGATTTTGTGCAAGAATACATAATGAATATCATTAAGCCAGTGCATTTAAACATAATTAATATTATTAAAATGTAGGCCTAACTACCGTTTGTCACGCCAACACGATATTTACAGTTGTTAACGATTTTTGTTGTTAATCATTAGTTTCTGAAGTTTGATGCACAAAGTTCTACTAGATTCCCACCGAGCGTTCGTCGCGCTTTTATTGTAATAATGAAAGCCAAAACATCTTGTCTTGCTTACGCACACGTCAGCACCACTTTTACTTCATCCAACAAAAATTGTGTAATTGGGTGATTACAATAGTCTGGGCGGCAAAAGTAAGGGCTATCAGGGTTCGTCCGCCCCCGCGACAGGTCCGTCATTTCATTTTGATTGCTAAGTGTTTTGCTGTATAATCATTCAGATCATGTGACAGCCTCATGCTACCCCCCTGCCATGTCCTGTGTAAGACTGGAAAGTGTCCATGAATTTGAGAAAAGTTTAGAGCCCAAAAATCTGATTTTTGCTATTGTTTGTGACCAATGAATCTGAATTTTCTATAAACATATGTTGTCCGTACATTTACCCAACTAGTGGTCTAAAATTGAGCTGCTACTTCAGTTGGCTTGCCTTTTATGGCGAGAAAAGCTAAAAAAATAGGCGGACATTCAAATAAACGTAACTCTTCAAGGAATTCATTTGCGATTGTCATTTATGAATGAAATCAGAGAAAAATGAGTACAGTATGATTGTTACCCCCCTCCCCCCATCTTTCTGTCTTTACGTTTCTTTGTAGTGCATGTTAATTGAAGTGGCCCTTAACTTTTTGTGCCTAGCATAAAAGTAAGAGAGTTAAACTAACTACGGGCAAAGGTGTAGTCAGACACTAGTCAAGTGTGTAGGAGACTGCCCGTGGCACAAAGGGGTAGTCAGACAGTCTGTAGGAGACTGCCCGTGGCACAAAGGTGGAGTCAGACAGTCTGTAGGAGACTGCCCGTGGCACAAAGGTGTAGTCAGACAGTCTGTAGGAGACTGCCCGTGGCACAAAGGGGTAGTCAGACAGTCTGTAGGAGACTGCCCGTGGCACAAAGGGGTAGTCAGACAGTCTGTAGGAGACTGCCCGTGGCACAAAGGTGTAGTCAGACAGTCTGTAGGAGACTGCCCGTGGCACAAAGGTGTAGTCAGACAGTCTGTAGGAGACTGCCCGTGGCACAAAGGTGTAGTCAGACAGTCTGTAGGAGACTGCCCGTGGCACAAAGGGGTAGTCAGACAGCCTGTAGGAGACTGCCCGTGGCACAAAGGGGTAGTCAGACAGCCTGTAGGAGACTGCCCGTGGCACAAAGGTGTAGTCAGACAGTCTGTAGGAGACTGCCCGTGGCACAAAGATGGAGTCAGACAGTCTGTAGGAGACTGCCCGTGGCACAAAGGGGTAGTCAGACACTATTCAAGTCTGTAGGAGACTGCCCATGGCATAAAGGTGGAGTCAGACAGTCTGTAGGAGACTGCCCATGGCATAAAGGTGTAGTCAGACAGTCTGTAGGAGACTGCCCATGGCATAAAGGTGTAGTCAGACAGTCTGTAGGAGACTGCCTGTGGCACAAAGGTGGAGTCAGACAGTCTGTAGGAGACTGCCCATGGCATAAAGGTGGAGTCAGACAGTCTGTAGGAGACTGCCCGTGGCACAAAGGGGTAGTCAGACAGTCTGTAGGAGACTGCCCATGGCATAAAGGTGTAGTCAGACAGTCTGTAGGAGACTGCCCGTGGCACAAAGGGGTAGTCAGACAGTCTGTAGGAGACTGCCCATGGCATAAAGGTGTAGTCAGACAGTCTGTAGGAGACTGCCTGTGGCACAAAGGTGGAGTCAGACAGTCTGTAGGAGACTGCCTGTGGCACAAAGGTGTAGTCAGACAGTCTGTAGGAGACTGCCCGTGGCATAAAGGTGGAGTCAGACAGTCTGTAGGAGACTGCCTGTGGCACAAAGGTGGAGTCAGACAGTCTGTAGGAGACTGCCCGTGGCACAAAGGTGTAGTCAGACAGTCTGTAGGAGACTGCCCGTGGCACAAAGGTGTAGTCAGACAGTCTGTAGGAGACTGCCCGTGGCACAAAGGGGTAGTCAGACAGCCTGTAGGAGACTGCCCGTGGCACAAAGGTGTAGTCAGACAGTCTGTAGGACACTATTCAAGTCTGTAGGAGACGCCTTTTTTACATACAAGAGAAAAGAAAAATCTATCTAAAAAACAACTAAGAGAAAAACAAACTCCTTTAAAAAAGAAAAGAAAAGAAAGATAGGGCAACTATATACAATATTTATAAGAGCTGTCACTGGCGTGCGACACTCTCACACACACACACTGTAACACACCACAACAAACACACGGTACAGCACATCTGCCATTTATTTTTTACACACTTCCTGTACAATGAGAAGCTTTGACAATTTGTGGCACCACATTCTGCTTCCATTATCGTTTGTAGATGACATACATTCCAGGCTTTATTCCTTGTCTGTTCAACCTCTTTTCCCATTTCATATATCAATCAATACATACACATAACAAAGCCATGGCAAAGTTTCATTTCACGACATACACAAGCTTGACAGTGACATTGATTAAAAGCTCCCCCGTGGGGATACTGGGGGTGTCTTCCGTACAAATAGTTCCACCTTCTGGAAGTTCTGTGCTTGTAACTTCCTCTAATCTGTCTCTCTCTTTGACTCTGCCTTTTTCCTTGCTTTGTGTCATCTACTATCTTTCTGACTTTTTGGCCCATTCTCCTGCCTTTACCCCCAAAAAAGTCTTCCACACAGTTTTCTCCTTTGAGCTCCTCTGAAATCAGAATGTGTCAGCAGGAGAATGGCCAATAAGACAGCAAATTAGATGACAGTGAGAAAAGGAAAAGACAGGAGAAAGGCCAATAAGACAGCAAATTAGATGACAGTGAGAAAAGGAAAAGACAGGAGAAAGGCCAATAAGACAGCAAATTAGATGACAGTGAGAAAAGGAAAAGGCAGGAGAAAGGCCAATAAGACAGCAAATTAGATGACAGTGAGAAAAGGAAAAGACAGGAGAAAGGCCAATAAGACAGCAAATTAGATGACAGTGAGAAAAGGAAAAGGCAGGAGAATGGCCAATAAGACAGCAAATTAGATGACAGTGAGAAAAGGAAAAGACAGGAGAAAGGCCAATAAGACAGCAAATTAGATGACAGTGAGAAAAGGAAAAGGCAGGAGAAAGGCCAATAAGACAGCAAATTAGATGACAGTGAGAAAAGGAAAAGACAGGAGAAAGGCCAATAAGACAGCAAATTAGATGACAGTGAGAAAAGGAAAAGGCAGGAGAATGGCCAATAAGACAGCAAATTAGATGACAGTGAGAAAAGGAAAAGACAGGAGAAAGGCCAATAAGACAGCAAATTAGATGACAGTGAGAAAAGGAAAAGGCAGGAGAAAGGCCAATAAGACAGCAAATTAGATGACAGTGAGAAAAGGAAAAGACAGGAGAAAGGCCAATAAGACAGCAAATTAGATGACAGTGAGAAAAGGAAAAGGCAGGAGAATGGCCAATAAGACAGCAAATTAGATGACAGTGAGAAAAGGAAAAGACAGGAGAAAGGCCAATAAGACAGCAAATTAGATGACAGTGAGAAAAGGAAAAGGCAGGAGAAAGGCCAATAAGACAGCAAATTAGATGACAGTGAGAAAAGGAAAAGGCAGGAGAAAGGCCAATAAGACAGCAAATTAGATGACAGTGAGAAAAGGAAAAGGCAGGAGAAAGGCCAATAAGATAGCAAATTAGATGACAGTGAGAAAAGGAAAAGGCAGGAGAATGGCCAATAAGACAGCAAATTAGATGACAGTGAGAAAAGGAAAAGGCAGGAGAATGGCCAATAAGACAGCAAATTAGATGACAGTGAGAAAAGGAAAAGGCAGGAGAATGGCCAATAAGACAGCAAATTAGATGACAGTGAGAAAAGGAAAAGGCAGGAGAAAGGCCAATAAGATAGAAAATTAGATGATAAGGAGAAAAGGAAAAGGCAGGAGAATGGCCAATAAGATAGAAAATTAGATAAGGAGAAAAGGAAAAGGCAGGAGAAAGGCCAATAAGACAGCAAATTAGATGACAGTGAGAAAAGGAAAAGGCAGGAGAAAGGCCAATAAGATAGAAAATTAGATGATAAGGAGAAAAGGAAAAGGCAGGAGAAAGGCCAATAAGATAGAAAATTAGATAAGGAGAAAAGGAAAAGGCAGGAGAAAGGCCAATAAGACAGCAAATTAGATGACAGTGAGAAAAGGAAAAGGCAGGAGAAAGGCCAATAAGATAGAAAATTAGATGATAAGGAGAAAAGGAAAAGGCAGGAGAAAGGCCAATAAGATAGAAAATTAGATGATAAGGAGAAAAGGAAAAGGCAGGAGAAAGGCCAATAAGATAGAAAATTAGATAAGGAGAAAAGGAAAAGGCAGGAGAATGGCCAATAAGATAGAAAATTAGATGATAAGGAGAAAAGGAAAAGGCAGGAGAATGGCCAATAAGATAGAAAATTAGATGATAAGGAGAAAAGGAAAAGGCAGGAGAATGGCCAATAAGATAGAAAATTAGATGATAAGGAGAAAAGGAAAAGGCAGGAGAAAGGCCAATAAGATAGAAAATTAGATGATAAGGAGAAAAGGAAAAGGCAGGAGAATGGCCAATAAGATAGAAAATTAGATGATAAGGAGAAAAGGAAGTCAGGAGAATGGCCAATAAGATAGAAAATTAGATGATAAGGAGAAAAGGAAAAGACAGGAGAATGGCCAATAAGATAGAAAATTAGATAAGGAGAAAAGGAAAAGGCAGGAGAAAGGCCAATAAGATAGAAAATTAGATAAGGAGAAAAGGAAAAGGCAGGAGAAAGGCCAATAAGATAGAAAATTAGATGATAAGGAGAAAAGGAAAAGGCAGGAGAAAGGCCAATAAGATAGAAAATTAGATGATAAGGAGAAAAGGAAAAGGCAGGAGAAAGGCCAATAAGATAGAAAATTAGATGATAAGGAGAAAAGGAAAAGGCAGGAGAATGGCCAATAAGATAGAAAATTAGATGATAAGGAGAAAAGGAAAAGCAGGAGAATGGCCAATAAGATAGAAAATTAGATGATAAGGAGAAAAGGAAAAGGCAGGAGAATGGCCAATAAGATAGAAAATTAGATGATAAGGAGAAAAGGAAAAGGCAGGAGAAAGGCCAATAAGATAGAAAATTAGATGATAAGGAGAAAAGGAAAAGGCAGGAGAAAGGCCAATAAGATAGAAAATTAGATGATAAGGAGAAAAGGAAAAGGCAGGAGAATGGCCAATAAGACAGCAAATTAGATGACAGTGAGAAAAGGAAAAGGCAGGAGAATGGCCAATAAGACAGCAAATTAGATGACAGTGAGAAAAGGAAAAGGCAGGAGAAAGGCCAATAAGATAGAAAATTAGATGATAAGGAGAAAAGGAAAAGGCAGGAGAAAGGCCAATAAGACAGAAAATTAGATGATAAGGAGAAAAGGAAAAGGCAGGAGAATGGCCAATAAGATAGAAAATTAGATGATAAGGAGAAAAGGAAAAGGCAGGAGAAAGGCCAATAAGATAGAAAATTAGATGATAAGGAGAAAAGGAGAAAGGCCAGGAGAATGGCCAATAAGATAGAAAATTAGATGATAAGGAGAAAAGGAAAAGTCAGGAGAAAGGCCAATAAGATAGAAAATTAGATGATAAGGAGAAAAGGAAAAGGCAGGAGAATGGCCAATAAGATAGAAAATTAGATGATAAGGAGAAAAGGAAAAGGCAGGAGAAAGGCCAATAAGATAGAAAATTAGATGATAAGGAGAAAAGGAAAAGGCAGGAGAATGGCCAATAAGATAGAAAATTAGATGATAAGGAGAAAAGGAAAAGGCAGGAGAAAGGCCAATAAGATAGAAAATTAGATAAGGAGAAAAGGAAAAGGCAGGAGAAAGGCCAATAAGATAGAAAATTAGATGATAAGGAGAAAAGGAAAAGGCAGGAGAAAGGCCAATAAGATAGAAAATTAGATGATAAGGAGAAAAGGAAAAGGCAGGAGAAAGGCCAATAAGATAGAAAATTAGATGATAAGGAGAAAAGGAAAAGGCAGGAGAAAGGCCAATAAGATAGAAAATTAGATGACAGTGAGAAAAGGAAAAGGCAGGAGAAAGGCCAATAAGATAGAAAATTAGATGACAAGGAGAAAAGGAAAAGGCAGGAGAATGGCCAATAAGATAGAAAATTAGATGATAAGGAGAAAAGGAAAAGGCAGGAGAATGGCCAATAAGATAGAAAATTAGATGATAAGGAGAAAAGGAAAAGACAGGAGAATGGCCAATAAGATAGAAAATTAGATGATAAGGAGAAAAGGAAAAGGCAGGAGAAAGGCCAATAAGATAGAAAATTAGATGATAAGGAGAAAAGGAAAAGGCAGGAGAATGGCCAATAAGATAGAAAATTAGATGATAAGGAGAAAAGGAAAAGGCAGGAGAAAGGCCAATAAGATAGAAAATTAGATGATAAGGAGAAAAGGAAAAGGCAGGAGAAAGGCCAATAAGATAGAAAATTAGATGATAAGGAGAAAAGGAAAAGTCAGGAGAATGGCCAATAAGACAGCAAATTAGATGAAAGGAGAAAAGGAAAAGGCAGGAGAATGGCCAATAAGACAGCAAATTAGATGACAGTGAGAAAAGGAAAAGGCAGGAGAAAGGCCAATAAGATAGAAAATTAGATGATAAGGAGAAAAGGAAAAGGCAGGAGAAAGGCCAATAAGATAGAAAATTAGATGATAAGGAGAAAAGGAAAAGGCAGGAGAATGGCCAATAAGATAGAAAATTAGATGATAAGGAGAAAAGGAAAAGTCAGGAGAATGGCCAATAAGATAGAAAATTAGATGATAAGGAGAAAAGGAAAAGGCAGGAGAAAGGCCAATAAGATAGAAAATTAGATGATAAGGAGAAAAGGAAAAGGCAGGAGAAAGGCCAATAAGATAGAAAATTAGATGATAAGGAGAAAAGGAAAAGGCAGGAGAAAGGCCAATAAGATAGAAAATTAGATGATAAGGAGAAAAGGAAAAGGCAGGAGAAAGGCCAATAAGATAGAAAATTAGATGATAAGGAGAAAAGGAAAAGGCAGGAGAAAGGCCAATAAGATAGAAAATTAGATGATAAGGAGAAAAGGAAAAGGCAGGAGAAAGGCCAATAAGATAGAAAATTAGATGATAAGGAGAAAAGGAAAAGGCAGGAGAAAGGCCAATAAGATAGAAAATTAGATGATAAGGAGAAAAGGAAAAGGCAGGAGAAAGGCCAATAAGATAGAAAATTAGATGATAAGGAGAAAAGGAAAAGGCAGGAGAATGGCCAATAAGAGTCAGGAGAATGGCCAATAAGATAGAAAATTAGATGATAAGGAGAAAAGGAAAAGGCAGGAGAAAGGCCAATAAGATAGAAAATTAGATGATAAGGAGAAAAGGAAAAGGCAGGAGAAAGGCCAATAAGATAGAAAATTAGAAGATAAGGAGAAAAGGAAAAGGCAGGAGAATGGCCAATAAGATAGAAAATTAGATGATAAGGAGAAAAGGAAGTCAGGAGAATGGCCAATAAGACAGCAAATTAGATGACAGTGAGAAAAGGAAAAGGCAGGAGAAAGGCCAATAAGACAGCAAATTAGATGATAAGGAGAAAAGGAAAAGGCAGGAGAATGGCCAATAAGATAAGATGCCATCAACTAGTTCTCTCCTTTGAACGAGACTGAACAGTGTTAATTCAATTGTTGCCATCAACTAGTTCTCTCCTTTGAAGAAGACTGACAGTGTTAATTCAATTGTTGCCATCAACTAGTTCTCTCCTTTGAAGAAGACTGAACAGTGTTATTTCATTAATTCAATTGTTGTCATCAACTAGTTCTCTCCTTTGAAGAAGACTGAACAGTGATATTTCAATTGTTGTCATCAACTAGTTCTCTCCTTTGAAGAAGACTGAACAGTGATATTTCAATTGTTGCCATCAACTAGTTCTCTCCTTTGAAGAAGACTGAACAGTGTTATTTCAATTGTTGTCATCAACTAGTTCTCTCCTTTGAAGAAGACTGAACAGTGATATTTCAATTGTTGCCATCAACTAGTTCTCTCCTTTGAAGAAGACTGAACAGTGTTATTTCAATTGTTGTCATCAACTAGTTCTCTCCTTTGAAGAAGACTGAACAGTGATAATTCAATTGTTGCCATCAACTAGTTCTCTCCTTTGAAGAAGACTGAACAGTGATATTTCAATTGTTGCCATCAACTAGTTCTCTCCTTTGAAGAAGACTGAACAGTGTTATTTCAATTGTTGCCATCAACTAGTTCTCTCCTTTGAAGAAGACTGAACAGTGATATTTCAATTGTTGTCATCAACTAGTTCTCTCCTTTGAAGAAGACTGAACAGTGTTAATTCAATTGTTGTCATCAACTAGTTCTCTCCTTTGAAGAAGACTGAACAGTGTTAATTCAATTGTTGCCATCAACTAGTTCTCTCCTTTGAAGAAGACTGAACAGTGTTATTTCAATTGTTGTCATCAACTAGTTCTCTCCTTTGAAGAAGACTGAACAGTGTTAATTCAATTGTTGTCATCAACTAGTTCTCTCCTTTGAAGAAGACTGAACAGTGTTATTTCAATTGTTGCCATCAACTAGTTCTCTCCTTTGAAGAAGACTGACAGTGTTAATTCAATTGTTGCCATCAACTAGTTCTCTCCTTTGAAGAAGACTGAACAGTGTTAATTCAATTGTTGTCATCAACTAGTTCTCTCCTTTGAAGAAGACTGAACAGTGTTATTTCAATTGTTGCCATCAACTAGTTCTCTCCTTTGAAGAAGACTGAACAGTGTTAATTCAATTGTTGTCATCAACTAGTTCTCTCCTTTGAAGAAGACTGACAGTGTTAATTATTTTGCACACATGTGCGTCTCTGACGCTCCAAATTCCAATCACTAAAGATAACTAATTTTCACATGACACACAATCTCCCCCAAAATAAGGACTACAACTTCAAGCATAAAACCACAAGAGTTTGTGTTAATTGTGACCCCCTAAAATATACAGATGAATCCCTAAAATATACAGATGGTTCCCTAAAAGGTACGTTTAGCGCACTAACTGTGTTGAGAGAGGAGTGATATAAAACTGCCACCGCTGTATACTACCTTTATAAAGCCCTGGTATGGCTTCAACACAGCTGAAGAGTGTGATACAGTGTGTTGAGAGAGGAGTGATCTAAAACTACCACCGCTGTATACTACCTTTATAAAGCCCTGGCGTGGCTTCAACACAGCTGAAGAGTGTGATACAGTGTGTTGAGAGAGGAGTGATCTAAAACTACCACCGCTGTATACTACCTTTATAAAGCCCTGGTATGGCTTCAACACAGCTGAAGAGTGTGATACAGTGTGTTGAGAGAGGAGTGATCTAAAACTACCACCGCTGTATACTACCTTTATAAAGCCCTGGCGTGGCTTCAACACAGCTGAAGAGTGTGATACAGTGTGTTGAGAGAGGAGTGATCTAAAACTACCACCGCTGTATACTACCTTTATAAAGCCCTGGCGTGGCTTCAACACAGCTGAAGAGTGTGATACAGTGTGTTGAGGAGTGATCTAAAACTACCACCGCTGTATACTACCTTTATAAAGCCCTGGTATGGCTTCAACACAGCTGAAGAATGTGATAGTGTCTTGAGAGAGGAGTGATCTAAAACTACCACCGCTGTATACTACCTTTATAAAGCCCTGGCGTGGCTTCAACACAGCTGAAGAGTGTGATACAGTGTGGTGGGACGTTGCTAACAACACACTGAACAGTGTAGTGCAGTGTGGTGTGGTGGGACGTTGCTAACAACAGACTGAACAGTGTAGTGCAGTGTGGTGTGGTGTGGTGGGACGTTGCTAACAACAGACTGAACAGTGTAGTGCAGTGTGGTGTGGTGGGACGTTGCTAACAACACACTGAACAGTGTAGTGCAGTGTGGTGTGGTGTGGTGGGACGTTGCTAACAACAGACTGAACAGTGTAGTGCAGTGTGGTGTGGTGTGGTGGGACGTTGCTAACAACAGACTGAACAGTGTAGTGCAGTGCAGTGTGGTGTGGTGGGACGTTGCTAACAACAGACTGAACAGTGCAGTGTGGTGTGGTGTGGTGTGACGTTGCTAACAACAGACTGAACAGTGTAGTGCAGTGTGGTGTGACGTTGTTAACAACAGACTGAACAGTGTAGTGCAGTGTGGTGTGATGTTGCTAACAACAGACTGAACAGTGTAGTGTGGTGTGGTGTGACGTTGCTAACAACAGACTGAACAGTGTAGTGCAGTGTGGTGTGACGTTGCTAACAACACACTGAACAGTGTAATGCAGTGTGGTGTGGTGTGGTGTGGTGTGGTGTGGTGGGACGTTGCTAACAACAGACTGAGCAGTGTAGTGCAGTGTGGTGTGGTGTGGTGTGGTGTGGTGTGACGTTGTTAACAACAGACTGAACAGTGTCATGCAGTGTGGTGTGGTGTGGTGTGACGTTGCTAACAACAGACTGAACAGTGTAGTGTGGTGGGACGTTGTTAACAACAGACTGAACAGTGTAGTGTAGTGTGGTGTGGTGTGACGTTGCTAACAACAGACTGAACAGTGTAGTGCAGTGTGGTGTGGTGTGACGTTGCTAACAACAGACTGAACAGTGTAGTGCAGTGTGGTGTGACGTTGCTAACAACAGACTGAACAGTGTAGTGCAGTGTGGTGTGACGTTGCTAACAACAGACTGAACAGTGCAGTGCAGTGTGGTGTGGTGGGACGTTGCTAACAACAGACTGAACAGTGTAGTGCAGTGTGGTGTGACGTTGCTAACAACAGACTGAACAGTGTAGTGCAGTGTGGTGTGGTGTGGTGGGACGTTGCTAACAACAGACTGAACAGTGTAGTGCAGTGTGGTGTGGTGTGGTGTGACGTTGCTAACAACAGACTGAACAGTGTAGTGCAGTGTGGTGTGACGTTGTTAACAACAGACTGAACAGTGTAGTGCAGTGTGGTGTGGTGTGACGTTGTTAACAACAGACTGAACAGTGAAGTGTGGTGTGGTGTGACGTTGCTAACAACAGACTGAACAGTGTACTGCAGTGTGACGTTGCTAACAACAGACTGAACAGTGTAGTGCAGTGTGGTGTGGTGTGGTGGGACGTTGCTAACAGACTGAACAGTGTAGTGCAGTGTGGTGTGACGTTGCTAACAACAGACTGAACAGTGTAGTGCAGTGTGGTGTGGTGTGGTGTGATGTTGCTAACAACAGACTGAACAGTGTAGTGCAGTGTGGTGTGGTGTGGTGTGACGTTGCTAACAACAGACTGAACAGTGTACTGCAGTGTGACGTTGCTAACAACAGACTGAACAGTGTAGTGCAGTGTGGTGTGGTGTGGTGGGACGTTGCTAACAACAGACTGAACAGTGTAGTGCAGTGTGGTGTGACGTTGCTAACAACAGACTGAACAGTGTAGTGCAGTGTGGTGTGGTGTGGTGGGACGTTGCTAACAACAGACTGAACAGTGTAGTGCAGTGTGGTGTGGTGTGGTGTGACGTTGCTAACAACAGACTGAACAGTGTAGTGCAGTGTGGTGTGACGTTGTTAACAACAGACTGAACAGTGTAGTGCAGTGTGGTGTGGTGTGACGTTGTTAACAACAGACTGAACAGTGAAGTGTGGTGTGGTGTGACGTTGCTAACAACAGACTGAACAGTGTACTGCAGTGTGACGTTGCTAACAACAGACTGAACAGTGTAGTGCAGTGTGGTGTGGTGTGGTGTGGGACGTTGCTAACAGACTGAACAGTGTAGTGCAGTGTGGTGTGACGTTGCTAACAACAGACTGAACAGTGTAGTGCAGTGTGGTGTGGTGTGGTGTGACGTTGCTAACAACAGACTGAACAGTGTAGTGCAGTGTGGTGTGGTGTGGTGTGACGTTGCTAACAACAGACTGAACAGTGTACTGCAGTGTGACGTTGCTAACAACAGACTGAACAGTGTAGTGCAGTGTGGTGTGGTGTGGTGGGACGTTGCTAACAACAGACTGAACAGTGTAGTGCAGTGTGGTGTGACGTTGCTAACAACAGACTGAACAGTGTAGTGCAGTGTGGTGTGGTGTGGTGTGACGTTGCTAACAACAGACTGAACAGTGTAGTGCAGTGTGGTGTGTGGTGTGACGTTGCTAACAACAGACTGAACAGTGTAGTGCAGTGTGGTGTGACGTGTTAACAACAGTGAACAGTGTAGTGCAGTGTGGTGTGGACGTTGCTAACAACAGACTGAACAGTGTAGTGTGCAGTGTGGTGGTGACGTTGCTAACAACAGACTGAACAGTGTACTGCAGTGTGACGTTGCTAACAACAGACTGAACAGTGTAGTGCAGTGTGGTGTGGTGTGACGTTGTAACAACAGACTGAACAGTGTAGTGCAGTGTGGTGTGGTGTGGTGTGACGTTGCTAACAACAGACTGAACAGTGTAGTGCAGTGTGGTGTGGTGTGACGTTGCTAACAACAGACTGAACAGTGTAGTGTAGTGCAGTGTGGTGTGGTGTGACGTGTGGTGTGGTGTGACGTTGCTAACAACAGACTGAACAGTGTAGTGCAGTGTGGTGTGGTGTGGTGTGACGTTGTTAACAACAGACTGAACAGTGTAGTGCAGTGTGGTGTGGTGTGGTGCTAACAACAGACTAACAGTGTACAGACTGTGTGGTGGGACGTTGTAACAACAGACTGAACAGTGTAGTGCAGTGTGGTGTGGTGGGACGTTGCTAACAACAGACTGAACAGTGTAGTGCAGTGTGGTGTGGTGGGACGTTGCTAACAACAGACTGAACTGTAGTGTAGTGTGGTGTGGTGTGACGTTGCTAACAACAGACTGAACAGTGCAGTGTGGTGTGGTGTGGTGGGACGTTGCTAACAACAGACTGAACAGTGTAGTGTAGTGTGGTGTGGTGTGACGTTGCTAACAACAGACTGAACAGTGCAGTGCGGTGTGGTGTGGTGTGACGTTGCTAACAACAGACTGAACAGTGTAGTGCAGTGTGGTGTGGTGGGACGTTGCTAACAACAGACTGAACAGTGCAGTGTGGTGTGGTGGGACGTTGGACTGACAGTTGCTAACAACAGACTGAACAGTGGGGTACAGTGGGGTACTGTGTAGTGCAGTGTGGTGTGGTGTGGTGTGGTGTGGTGTGACGTTGCTAACAACAGACTGAACAGTGTAGTGCAGTGTGGTGTGGTGTGACGTTGCTAACAACAGGCTGAACAGTGGGGTACTGTGTAGTGCAGTGTGGTGTGGTGGGACGTTGCTAACAACAGGCTGAACAGTGGGGTACAGTGTAGTGCAGTGTGGTGTGGTGGGACGTTGCTAACAACAGGCTGAACAGTGGGGTACTGTGTAGTGCAGTGTGGTGTGGTGGGACGTTGCTAACAACAGGCTGAACAGTGGGGTACTGTGTAGTACAGTGTGGTGTGGTGGGACGTTGCTAACAACAGGCTGAACAGTGGGGTACTGTGTAGTGCAGTGTGGTGTGGTGGGACGTTGCTAACAACAGGCTGAACAGTGGGGTACTGTGTAGTACAGTGTGGTGTGGTGGGACGTTGCTAACAACAGGCTGAACAGTGGGGTACTGTGTAGTACAGTGTGGTGTGGTGGGACGTTGCTAACAACAGGCTGAACAGTGGGGTACTGTGTAGTACAGTGTGGTGTGGTGGGACGTTGCTAACAACAGGCTGAACAGTGGGGTACTGTGTAGTACAGTGTGGTGTGGTGGGACGTTGCTAACAACAGGCTGAACAGTGGGGTACTGTGTAGTACAGTGTGGTGTGGTGGGACGTTGCTAACAACAGGCTGAACAGTGGGGTACTGTGTAGTGCAGTGTGGTGTGGTGGGACGTTGCTAACAACAGGCTGAACAGTGGGGTACTGTGTAGTGCAGTGTGGTGTGGTGGGACGTTGCTAACAACAGGCTGAACAGTGGGGTACTGTGTAGTGCAGTGTGGTGTGGTGGGACGTTGCTAACAACAGGCTGAACAGTGGGGTACTGTGTAGTGCAGTGTGGTGTGGTGGGACGTTGCTAACAACAGGCTGAACAGTGGGGTACTGTGTAGTACAGTGTGGTGTGGTGGGACGTTGCTAACAACAGGCTGAACGGACAGTGGGGTACTGTGTAGTACAGTGTGGTGTGGTGGGACGTTGCTAACAGGCTGAACAGTGGGGTACTGTGTAGTGCAGTGTGGTGTGGTGGGACGTTGCTAACAACAGGCTGAACAGTGGGGTACAGTGTAGTGCAGTGTGGTGTGGTGTGACGTTGCTAACAACAGGCTGAACAGTGGGGTACTGTGTAGTGCAGTGTGGTGGGACGTTGCTAACAGGCGGCTGAACAGTGGGGTACTGTGTAGTGCAGTGTGGTGTGGTGGGACGTTGCTAACAGGCGGCTGAACAGTGGGGTACTGTGTAGTACAGTGTGGTGTGGTGGGACGTTGCTAACAACAGGCTGAACAGTGTAGTGTAGTGCAGTGTGGTGGGACGTTGCTAACAACAGGCTGAACAGTGGGGTACTGTGTAGTGCAGTGTGGTGGGACGTTGCTAACAGGCGGCTGAACAGTGGGGTACTGTGTAGTACAGTGTGGTGGGACGTTGCTAACAACAGGCTGAACAGTGGGGTACTGTGTAGTACAGTGTGGTGGGACGTTGCTAACAACAGGCTGAACAGTGGGGTACTGTGTAGTGCAGTGTGGTGTGGTGGGACGTTGCTAACAACAGGCTGAACAGTGGGGTACTGTGTAGTACAGTGTGGTGGGACGTTGCTAACAGGCTGAACAGTGGGGTACTGTGTAGTGCAGTGTGGTGTGGTGGGACGTTGATAACAACAGGCTGAACAGTGTAGTGTAGTGCAGTGTGGTGTGGTGGGACGTTGCTAACAACAGGCTGAACAGTGGGGTACTGTGTAGTACAGTGTGATGTGGTGGGACGTTGCTAACAGGCTGAACAGTGGGGTACTGTGTAGTGCAGTGTGGTGTGGTGGGACGTTGCTAACAACAGGCTGAACAGTGGGGTACTGTGTAGTACAGTGTGATGTGGTGGGACGTTGCTAACAGGCTGAACAGTGGGGTACTGTGTAGTGCAGTGTGGTGTGGTGGGACGTTGCTAACAGGCGGCTGAACAGTGGGGTACAGTGTAGTGCAGTGTGGTGTGGTGGGACGTTGATAACAACAGGCTGAACAGTGGTGTACAGTGTGGTGTGGTGGGACGTTGCTAACAACAGGCTGAACAGTGGGGTACTGTGTAGTACAGTGTGGTGTGGTGGGACGTTGCTAACAACAGGCTGAACAGTGGGGTACTGTGTAGTGCAGTGTGGTGGGACGTTGCTAACAACAGGCTGAACAGTGGGGTACAGTGTAGTGCAGTGTGGTGTGGTGGGACGTTGCTAACAACAGGCTGAACAGTGGGGTACTGTGTAGTACAGTGTGGTGTGGTGGGACGTTGCTAACAACAGGCTGAACAGTGGGGTACTGTGTAGTGCAGTGTGGTGTGGTGTGACGTTGCTAACAACAGGCTGAACAGTGGGGTACTGTGTAGTACAGTGTGGTGTGGTGGGACGTTGCTAACAACAGGCTGAACAGTGGGGTACTGTGTAGTGCAGTGTGGTGTGGTGGGACGTTGCTAACAACAGGCTGAACAGTGGGGTACTGTGTAGTACAGTGTGGTGTGGTGGGACGTTGCTAACAACAGGCTGAACAGTGGGGTACTGTGTAGTGCAGTGTGGTGGGACGTTGCTAACAACAGGCTGAACAGTGGGGTACTGTGTAGTGCAGTGTGGTGGGACGTTGCTAACAACAGGCTGAACAGTGGGGTACAGTGTAGTACAGTGTGGTGTGGTGGGACGTTGCTAACAACAGGCTGAACAGTGGGGTACTGTGTAGTACAGTGTGGTGTGGTGGGACGTTGCTAACAACAGGCTGAACAGTGGGGTACTGTGTAGTGCAGTGTGGTGTGGTGTGACGTTGCTAACAACAGGCTGAACAGTGGGGTACTGTGTAGTGCAGTGTGGTGTGGTGGGACGTTGCTAACAACAGGCTGAACAGTGGGGTACTGTGTAGTGCAGTGTGGTGTGGTGGGACGTTGCTAACAACAGGCTGAACAGTGGGGTACTGTGTAGTGCAGTGTGGTGTGGTGGGACGTTGCTAACAGGCGGCTGAACAGTGGGGTACTGTGTAGTACAGTGTGATGTGGTGGGACGTTGCTAACAACAGGCTGAACAGTGGGGTACTGTGTAGTGCAGTGTGGTGTGGTGGGACGTTGCTAACAGGCGGCTGAACAGTGGGGTACTGTGTAGTGCAGTGTGGTGTGGTGGGACGTTGCTAACAACAGGCTGAACAGTGGGGTACTGTGTAGTGTAGTGCAGTGTGGTGGGACGTTGCTAACAACAGGCTGAACAGTGGGGTACTGTGTAGTGCAGTGTGGTGTGGTGGGACGTTGCTAACAGGCGGCTGAACAGTGGGGTACTGTGTAGTACAGTGTGATGTGGTGGGACGTTGCTAACAACAGGCTGAACAGTGGGGTACTGTGTAGTGCAGTGTGGTGTGGTGGGACGTTGATAACAGGCTGAACAGTGGGGTACTGTGTAGTGCAGTGTGGTGTGGTGGGACGTTGCTAACAACAGGCTGAACAGTGGGGTACTGTGTAGTGCAGTGGGACGTTGATAACAGGCTGAACAGTGGGGTACTGTGTAGTGCAGTGTGGTGTGGACGTTGCTAACAACAGGCTGAACAGTGGGGTACTGTGTAGTGCAGTGTGGTGGGACGTTGCTAACAACAGGCTGAACAGTGGGGTACTGTGTAGTACAGTGTGGTGTGGTGGGACGTTGCTAACAACAGGCTGAACAGTGGGGTACTGTGTAGTGCAGTGTGGTGTGGTGGGACGTTGCTAACAACAGGCTGAACAGTGGGGTACTGTGTAGTACAGTGTGGTGTGGTGGGACGTTGCTAACAGGCTGAACAGTGGGGTACTGTGTAGTGCAGTGTGGTGTGGTGGGACGTTGCTAACAACAGGCTGAACAGTGGGGTACTGTGTAGTGCAGTGTGGTGTGGTGGGACGTTGCTAACAACAGGCTGAACAGTGGGGTACTGTGTAGTACAGTGTGGTGTGGTGGGACGTTGCTAACAACAGGCTGAACAGTGGGGTACTGTGTAGTACAGTGTGGTGTGGTGGGACGTTGCTAACAACAGGCTGAACAGTGGGGTACTGTGTAGTACAGTGTGGTGTGGTGGGACGTTGCTAACAGGCTGAACAGTGGGGTACTGTGTAGTGCAGTGTGGTGTGGTGGGACGTTGCTAACAACAGGCTGAACAGTGGGGTACAGTGTGGTGTGGTGGGACGTTGCTAACAGGCGGCTGAACAGTGGGGTACTGTGTAGTACAGTGTGGTGTGGTGGGACGTTGCTAACAACAGGCTGAACAGTGGGGTACTGTGTAGTACAGTGTGGTGTGGTGGGACGTTGCTAACAACAGGCTGAACAGTGGGGTACTGTGTAGTACAGTGTGGTGGGACGTTGCTAACAGGCGGCTGAACAGTGGGGTACTGTGTAGTGCAGTGTGGTGTGGTAGGACGTTGCTAACAGGCGGCTGAACAGTGGGGTACAGTGTAGTGCAGTGTGGTGTGGTGGGACGTTGCTAACAACAGGCTGAACAGTGGGGTACTGTGTAGTACAGTGTGGTGTGGTGGGACGTTGCTAACAACAGGCTGAACAGTGTAGTGTAGTGCAGTGTGGTGTGACGTTGCTAACAACAGGTTGAACAGTGGGGTACTGTGTAGTGCAGTGTGTGTGTGTGACGTTGCTAACAACAGGTTGAACAGTGGGGTACAGTGTAGTGTAGTGTGGTGTGGTGGGACGTTGCTAACAACAGGCTGAACAGTGGGGTACTGTGTAGTGCAGTGTGGTGTGGTGGGACGTTGCTAACAACAGGAACTGAACAGTGGGGTACTGTGTAGTGCAGTGTGGTGTGGTGGGACGTTGCTAACAACAGGCTGAACAGTGGGGTACTGTGTAGTGCAGTGTGGTGTGGTGGGACGTTGCTAACAACAGGCTGAACAGTGGGGTACTGTGTAGTGCAGTGTGGTGTGGTGGGACGTTGCTAACAACAGGCTGAACAGTGGGGTACTGTGTAGTGCAGTGTGGTGTGGTGGGACGTTGATAACAACAGGCTGAACAGTGGGGTACTGTGTAGTGCAGTGTGGTGTGGTGGGACGTTGCTAACAACAGGCTGAACAGTGGGGTACTGTGTAGTGCAGTGGGACGTTGATAACAGGCTGAACAGTGGGGTACTGTGTAGTGCAGTGTGGTGTGGTGGGACGTTGCTAACAACAGGCTGAACAGTGGGGTACTGTGTAGTGCAGTGGGACGTTGATAACAGGCTGAACAGTGGGGTACTGTGTAGTGCAGTGTGGTGTGGTGGGACGTTGCTAACAACAGGCGGGCGCAACAAAGGAAAGTCACCTAGTCACAAGGCTGAACTCTCACTAAGAAAGACATTTTGAAATGTGGAGAAAAGAAAAACACCACCAAATCAATCTAATCCGCAAAGGGTCTATCTATCTAAAAAGGCTGTAGATAAAGGCGCACTCAAGCACACACATGCATGCCCACTCACACATGCCCACTCACACACACACATGCCCACTCACACACACACATGCCCACTCACACACACACATGCCCACTCAAACACACACATAGGCATAGTTTGTGTCTTATGCTTTGCTTTCCTTATAAATGAGATTTCTGTTATATCGACTCTTGTTCTTATGTGAATTAGTGATTAGTGTGTGTGTGTGTGTGTGTGTGGGTGGTGGTGGTGGTGGTGGTATGGAAAAGAAGAAATGTATTGCAAGGACAGAAACAGTGGGGAAAGAGAGCAGTTCTTCATGTGTGTGTGTGTGTGGGTGGTGGTGGTGGTATGGAAAAGAAGAAATGTATTGCAAGGAAAGAAACAGTGGGGAAAGAGAGCAGTTCTTCATGTGTGTGTGTGGGGGTGGTGGTGGTGGTGGTATGGAAAAGAAGAAATGTATTGCAAGGACAGAAACAGTGGGGAAAGAGAGCAGTTCTTCATGTGTGTGTGTGTGGGTGGTGGTGGTGGTGGTGGTATGGAAAAGAAGAAATGTATTGCAAGGAAAGAAACAGTGGGGAAAGAGAGCAGTTCTTCATGTGTGTGTGTGTATGGGTGGTGGTGGTATGGAAAAGAAGAAATGTATTGCAAGGAAAGAAACAGTGGGGAAAGAGAGCAGTTCTTCATGTGTGTGTGTGGGGGGGTGGTGGTGGTGGTGGTATGGAAAAGAAGAAATGTATTGCAAGGAAAGAAACAGTGGGGAAAGAGAGCAGTTCTTCATGTGTGTGTGTGTGGGTGGTGGTGGTAGTATGGAAAAGAAGAAATGTATTGCAAGGAAAGAAACAGTTGGGAAAGAGAGCAGTTCTTCATGTGTGTGTGTGTGTGTGGTGGTGGTGGTGGTGGTATGGAAAAGAAGAAATGTATTGCAAGGAAAGAAACAGTGGGGAAAGAGAGCAGTTCTTCATGTGTGTGTGTGTGGTGGTGGTGGTGGTATGGAAAAGAAGAAATGTATTGCAAGGAAAGAAACAGTGGGGAAAGAGAGCAGTTCTTCATGTGTGTGTGTGTGTGTGTGTGTGTGTGTGTGTGTGGTGGTGGTGGTGGTGGTATGGAAAAGAAGAAATGTATTGCAAGGAAAGAAACAGTGGGGAAAGAGAGCAGTTCTTCATGTGTGTGTGTGTGTGTGTGTGTGTGTGTGTGGTGGTGGTGGTGGTATGGAAAAGAAGAAATGTATTGCAAGGAAAGAAACAGTGGGGAAAGAGAGCAGTTCTTCATGTGTGTGTGTGTGTGTGTGTGTGTGTGTGTGTGGGTGGTGGTGGTGGTGGTATGGAAAAGAAGAAATGTATTGCAAGGAAAGAAACAGTGGGGAAAGAGAGCAGTTCTTCATGTGTGTGTGTGTGGGTGGTGGTGGTGGTATGGAAAAGAAGAAATGTATTGCAAGGAAAGAAACAGTGGGGAAAGAGAGCAGTTCTTCATGTGTGTGTGTGTGTGTGTGTGGGTGGTGGTGGTGGTGGTATGGAAAAGAAGAAATGTATTGCAAGGAAAGAAACAGTGGGGAAAGAGAGCAGTTCTTCATGTGTGTGTGTGTGTGGGTGGGTGGTGGTGGTGGTGGTATGGAAAAGAAGAAATGTATTGCAAGGAAAGAAACAGTGGGGAAAGAGAGCAGTTCTTCATGTGTGTGTGTGTGTGTGTGTGTGGGGGTGGGTGGTGGTGGTGGTATGGAAAAGAATAAATGTATTGCAAGGAAAGAAACAGTGGGGAAAGAGAGCAGTTCTTCATGTGTGTGTGTGTGTGTGTGTGTGTGTGTGTGTGTGGGTGGTGGTATGGAAAAGAATAAATGTATTGCAAGGAAAGAAACAGTGGGGAAAGAGAGCAGTTCTTCATGTGTGTGTGTATGGGTGGTGGTGGTGGTGGTAGTATGGAAAAGAAGAAATGTATTGCAAGGAAAGAAACAGTGGGGAAAGAGAGCAGTTCTTCATGTGTGTGTGTGTGTGGGTGGGTGGTGGTGGTGGTGGTATGGAAAAGAAGAAATGCATTGCAAGGAAAGAAACAGTGGGGAAAGAGAGCAGTTCTTCATGTGTGTGTGTGTGTGTGTGGGTGGTGGTGGTGGTGGTGGTGGTGGTGGTATGGAAAAGAAGAAATGCATTGCAAGGAAAGAAACAGTGGGGAAAGAGAGCAGTTCTTCATGTGTTGGGATAGTTGCTGGCATCAACTCCAAATTATGTCCAACTTTGTTGTCCATTCCTTTTCTTAGTTTTGTTTTCATTTTTTTAATGCATGAAAATGTGTTTTCTTGTTTGCATTGTGCTTGTATGAGACCACACTGTAATTTCTCCTAACGAGATAATAACATATTTTTTACTTTGACATGCAAACATGCATGCACACTCACACACACACATACAAGCATGCACACTCACTCAAACACACACATGCAAGCGCATTCACACACACAGATGCCTACCACATTTTGGATTTTTTTTTAACAAACACCTTAAAAATCTGGAAGAAACCATGATTTTCAGGAACATGGAAGATGGACACCATCTTTGAAGGAAAGTCAAACACAGGAAGTGAAATCAGCCAATCAAAAGCTTAACGATTGCACTCCACAATTTCTGCAGTTTCAAATTTCACAAGAGACAGCAGAAAATCGTATTATCGGAACAAAACGACCGATGCTCTTATTTTCCAGAACAAAGAGACCGATGTTCTTATTTTCCAGAACAAAGCGACCGATGTTATTTTCCAGAACAAAGCGACCAATGTTATTTTCCAGAACAAAGCGACCAATGTTATTTTCCAGAACAAAGCGACCAATGTTCTTATTTTCCAGAACACATATGAGCCTGCCGTGATGGTTAGATCTCTGCACTCACCAAACATCCAAACTAAAGATGAGCTATATCATGTGACACTTTCTACATCTCTGCACTCACCAAACATCCAAACTAAAGATGAGCTATATCATGTGACACTTCCTACATCTCTGATAAAGATGCTATATCATGTGACACTTCCTACATCTCTGCACTCACCAAACATCCAACCAAAAGATGAGCTATATCATGTGACACTTCCTACATCTCTGCACTCACCAAACATCCAACCAAAAGATGAGCTATATCATGTGACACTTCCTACATCTCTGCACTCACCAAACATCCAACCAAAAGATGAGCTATATCATGTGACACTTCCTACATCTCTGCACTCACCAAACATCCAACCAAAAGATGAGCTATATCATGTGACACTTCCTACATCTCTGCACTCACCAAACATCCAACCAAAAGATGAGCTATATCATGTGACACTTCCTACATCTCTGCACTCACCAAACATCCAAACTAAAGATGAGCTATATCATGTGACACTTCCTACATCTCTGCACTCACCAAACATCCAACCAAAAGATGAGCTATATCATGTGACACTTCCTACATCTCTGCACGGGAACGCGGAATAACACCGAATATACATTGCAGCCTAAGGCCGAATATACGATGCAGCCTAAAGCAGAAACAGTACAAAGTGACAGTGCAGCTTTGCATAGAAATATACAATGTTTCCTAACACCGAATATATATTGCAGCCTAAGGCCGAATATACGATGCAGCCTAAAGCAGAAACAGTGCAAAGTGACAGTGCAGCTTAACATAGAAATATACAATGTCTCCTAACACCGAATGTACAGTGCAGCCTAAGACCGAATCTACGATGTAGCCTAATGCCGAACTGTACCATGTCGCCTAACACTGAATATATGGTGCTGCTTTAGACCGAATGTATGATGTAGCCTAATACTGAAATGTACCATGTCGCCTAACACCGAATCTTCAGTGCATCCTAAGACCGAATCTACAGTGCAGCCTAATGCCGAAATATACTATGTCGCCTAACACCGAATATACGGTGCAGCCTAACACCGACCCCCCCCCCCTCTCTCTCTTTCTCTCTTATCTGTCACGTCACCAGCCAACACAAAAGAGTACAGAACAAGATCAAGTTGAATACTTGAAGATTACAATGGGAAAGCGGAATAACACCGAATATACATTGCAGCCTAAGGCCGAATATACGATGCAAGATATGGTGATCACTGTTAGGTTGCACTGTCATATTCCATGTCAGACTGAACTTTATATTCGGTGTTAAGCTTCACTGTATATTTCGGTTTTAGGCTACATTGTATATTTCGGTTTTAGGCTACACTGTATATTTGGTTTTAGGCTACACAGCATATTCGGTCTTACGCTGCATGGCACATTTCGATTTTAGCCTGCATTTTACATTCTGTGTTGGGCTGCACTGTATATTCAGTCTTGGGTGACATGGTAAAATTCTGTCTTAGGCTGTACTGTATATTCGGTCTTAGGCGACATGGTATAATTTTAGGAAAAATTCGAGGTTAGGCGGCAATGTTACAGTCGCCATGTTTTTTCGACCTTAGGCTGCATTGTAGATTCGGTGTTATTCCTGCACTCACCAAACATCCAAACTAAAGATGAGCTATATCATGTGACACTTCCTACATCTCTGCACTCACCAAACATCCAAACTAAAGATGAGCTATATCATGTGACACTTCCTACATCTCTGCACTCACCAAACTAAAGATGAGCTATATCATGTGACACTTTCTACATCTCTGCACTCACCAAACATCCAAACTAAAGATGAGCTATATCATGTGACACTTCCTACATCTCTGCACTCACCAAACATCCAAACTAAAGATGAGCTATATCATGTGACACTTTCTACATCTCTGCACTCACCAAACATCCAAACTAAAGATGAGATATATCATGTGACACTTCCTACATCTCTGCACTCACCAAACATCCAAACTAAAGATGAGCTATATCATGTGACACTTCCTACATCTCTGCACTCACCAAACTAAAGATGAGCTATATCATGTGACACTTTCTACATCTCTGCACTCACCAAACATCCAAACTAAAGATGAGCTATATCATGTGACACTTCCTACATCTCTGCACTCACCAAACTAAAGATGAGCTATATCATGTGACACTTTCTACATCTCTGCACTCACCAAACATCCAATCTAAAGATGAGCTGTATCAGGTGACACTTTATCATGTGACACTTTCTACATCTCTGCACTCACCAAACATCCAATCTAAAGATGAGCTGTATCAGGTGACACTTTATCATGTGACACTTTGTACATCTCTGCACTCATGAAACATCCAAACTAAAGATGAGCTATATCATGTGACACTTTGTACATCTCTGCACTCACCAAACATCCAAACTAAAGATGAGCTATATCATGTGACACTTTCTACTTTGTCATAAATTAGAATGCAAGAAAAAAAAGAAACACATTACCTAACAAACAAAGCACATCAATGATCAAATATTTATCTTCTCTACCCCCCCCCCCCCCCCCCCCCCATCATTCTGTACACAAAATATTCTTTAAAAAATATACATGTGTTAACCATTTACTACAGACAAAAAAGACATGGTGACAAAATGTGTCTGCTTCACAAGGTCTGCAATAAAATTTTAAAAAGGCAAAAAAAGAGAAGATTCCTTTTTCTACCATAAAGCAATGTCCAAAATGTTAATACAGTCTCTGTGATGCCAAACGCTCACTTTCTGCTTTATCGTCACACAACACCTAAAATATAAGGGGTAGGGGTTGGGGACGGGCAAAGGGGGGGGGGGGGGAGGGGCAAAGGGGGGGGGGGCAAAGGGGGGAGGGGCAAATGGGGGAGGGGCAAAGGGGGGAGGGGCAAAGGGGAGTGAAAGGAAGGGGAGGGGCAAAGGGGAGTGAAAGGGGAGGGGCAAAGGGGAGTGAAAGGAAGGGGAGGGCAAAGGCAAAGGGGAGTGAAAGGGGAGGGGCAAAGGGGGCAGGGGCAAAGGGGAGTGAAAGGAAGGGGAGGGGCAAAGGCAAAGGGGAGTGAAAGAAAGGGGAGGGGCAAAGGGGAGTGAAAGGGGAGGGGCAAAGGGGAGTGAAAGGAAGGGGAGGGGCAAAGGGGGGGGGAGGGGCAAAGGGGAGTGAAAGGAAGGGGAGGGGCAAAGGGGGGAGGGGCAAAGGGGAGTGAAAGGGGAGTGGCAAAGGGGAGTGAAAGGAAGGGGAGGGGCAAAGGGGGGAGGGGCAAAGGGGGCAGGGGCAAAGGGGAGTGATAGGAAGGGGAGGGGCAAAGGGGGGGGGGGGGGCAAAGGGGGGTGAAAGGAAGGGGCGGGGTAAAGGGGGGGACAGGCAAAGGGGGGTGAAAGGAGGGGGAGGGGCAAGGATAAAGGGGACTGAAAGGAAGGGGGTGAGGGAGGGTCAGTAGGGGTGAGGATAAAGGGGACTGAAAGGAAGGGGGTGAGGGAGGGTCAGTAGGGGTGAGGATAAAGGGGACTGAAAGGAAGGGGGTGAGGGAGGGTCAGTAGGGGTGAGGATAAAGGGGACTGAAAGGAAGGGGGTGAGGGAGGGGCAAAGGGGTGAGGATAAAGGGGACTGAAAGGAAGGGGGTGAGGGAGGGGCAAAGGGGTGAGGATAAAGGGGACTGAAAGGAAGGGGGTGAGGGAGGGTCAGTAGGGGTGAGGATAAAGGGGACTGAAAGGAAGGGGGTGAGGGAGGGGCAAAGGGGTGAGGATAAAGGGGACTGAAAGGAAGGGGGTGAGGGAGGGGCAAAGGGGTGAGGATAAAGGGGACTGAAATGCCTGCATGTTTTGCCAGCAGTAGTAGAAGTCAAGGCCTTCAGTGAAGAGCAAGGTCACATGTACTGCAGACTAGACCACTGCCTGCATGTTTTGCCAGCAGTAGTAGAAGTCAAGGCCTTCAGTGAAGAGCAAGGTCACATGTACTGCAGACTAGACCACTGCCTGCATGTTTTACCAGCAGTAGTAGAAGTCAAGGCCTTCAGTAAAGAGCAAGGTCACATGTACTGCAGACTAGACCACTGCCTGCATGTTTTGCCAGCAGTAGTAGAAGTCAAGGCCTTCAGTAAAGAGCAAGGTCACATGTACTGCAGACTAGACCACTGCCTGCATGTTTTGCCAGCAGTAGTAGAAATCAAGGCCAGAGAAGAGCAAGGTTGCTGGCCCGTGGCAAGTGGCCTATTTAAGTATTTCATAAGGTTTTAATCACTCAATGTTCCATATTTGACACTCCATTTTTTGGGTACAATTTCACCACACTCCTTGCTAAAGATGAGGCATTGTAGGTCAGTACAACAGCGAGTGAACCTAAAAAATAATGAGGGTGAGGAGGGTTAAAGAGGACTGAAAGGGTTGGGGGGGGGGGGGGGGGGGGGGGGGTAGCCCAACCCCTCTTCAGCCCTTTCAGTCCTCTAGGATATCAGGATAATAATTTTTTTAAATATTATCCTACAAAGTTGTCAGGATAATAAAAATTGAGTCTGCAGCCCGCAGACTCAATTTTTATTATCCTACAAAGTTGCAAAGCCCTTTGTGAAGTAAGACTTTTACAATTTCACAAGGTTACAACTTCACTCACTGTTTCATTATTTCAGTTTTGAGTCTCCATTTTTGGTACAATTTCACCACAGTCCTTGCTACACATGACATGGGTCAGTAAAACAACGAGTGAACCTAAGGGGTATATAAGGGGTGGGGGATGGGGTTTAAAGGGGATTCAAAGGGTGGAGGGGAAGGGGGGGGGGGAGAGAGAGAGTAAGGGAGACTCACTGTTTATTATCTTACAAAATTGCAAAGTCTTTGTGACTGACACTTTGCAGGTTCTCAAGTCTCACAATTTCGTTATTTCAGTTTTCAGTCTCCATTTTCTGTACAATTTCCCCACCCAACTCCTTGCTACACACGCCACCTGGTGGGTCAATAAAACAACGCGGAGTGTAAGATCGGGCGCTACACACACACCACCTGGTGGGTCAGTAAAACAATGCGGTGTGAAAGATCGGGCGCTACACACACGCCACCTGGTGGGTCAGTAAAACAACGCAGTGTGTAAGATAGGCCGCTGAACCTTGTGCTCAAAGTCCTGAAGAATTTCATCCACATCGTCGTCCAAATCATCCGAGGCATATAACTGAAACAGAAAAGTCAAACATGTCACTTTCAGAAGAAAAAAGAAAAAAGGTTTTAAATATCCTCATCCAAGAGCAAAAAGTGAATAGCTTTAATTTTCATCCGCAGTTTTAATCTTCTGGTTTGAAGTTAACCAAAGTTCATTATCGCTTCATTTATAACCAGTCAAATGCTTTGTCAAGTGCAATGAGAAACATCCTCTTGGAACATGTTTGTTAAATGATCAATATCTATGGCTAAGCCTTGCTTATCGCTTCATTTATAACCAGTCAAATGCTTTGTCAAGTGCAATGAGAAACATCCTCTTGGAACATGTTTGTTAAATGATCAATATCTATGGCTAAGCCTTGCTTATCGCTTCATTTATAACCAGTCAAATGCTTTGTCAAGTGCAATGAGAAACATCCTCTTGGAACATGTTTGTTAAATGATCAATATCTATGGCTAAGCCTTGCTTATCGCTTCATTTATAACCAGTCAAATGCTTTGTCAAGTGCAATGAGAAACATCCTCTTGGAACATGTTTGTTAAATGATCAATATCTATGGTTGCTTTGAACTTTTGAACTTTGGTTTCCAAAAGGTTTTCACACAAGGTAGGTAAACTATGGTGAGTCAAAATTGGTCAACGTCGATGTGTTGAACTTAGCAGCTGATCAAGGCAAGATGTGTTGAACTTAGCAGCTGATCAAGGCAAGATGTGTTGAACTTAGCAGCTGATCAAGGCAAGATGTGTTGAACTTAGCAGCTGATCAAGGCAAGATGTGTTGAACTTAGCAGCTGATCAAGGCAAGATGTGTTGAACTTAGCAGCTGATCAAGGCAAGATGTGTTGAACTTAGCAGCTGATCAAGGCAAGATGTGTTGAACTTAGCAGCTGATCAAGGCAAGATGTGTTGAACTTAGCAGCTGATCAAGGCAAGATGCATCATCTAATAAAGCTGTAAAAAAAAATTGGTCAACGTCGATGTGTTAAACTTAGCAGCTGATCAAGGCAAGATGCTAATAAAGCTGTAAAAAAACAATTGGTCAATGTCGATGTGTTGAACTTAGCAGCTGATCAAGGCAAGATGCATCATCTAATAAAACTGTAAAAAATTATTGGTCAATGTCGATGTGTTGAACTTAGCAGCTGATCAAGGCAAGATGCATCATCTAATAAAGCTGTAAAAAAACAATTTGCAAAGATAAATCACCACTGATAACGCCATATGAACAAAAATGACGTAACTGGACCTGAAATGACATAAATATTGAGTTTTCTATTCCTCATGTGAAATGACGTCTTTCCACTTACATCTCTACATTTTGCGCGCAGCGAATTCTTCATACAGACATGAAAATGGTCACTCCTGTGCAATAATAAAACATAATTTCTTCATACAGACATTTGAATTAATCACCCCTGTGCAATAATAAAACATCATTTCTTCATACAGACATTTGAATTAATCACCCCTGTGCAATAATAAAACATCATTTCTTCATACAGACATTTGAATTAATCACCCCTGCGCAATAATAAAACATCATATCTTCATACAGACATCTGAATTAGTCACTGTTTTCCTGCAATGAAAATGGTCACTCCTGTGCAATAATAAAACATCATTTCTTCATACAGACATCTGAATTAGTCACTGTTTTCCTGATGGTCACCCCTGTGCAATAATAAAACATCATTTCTTCATACAGACATTTGAATTAGTTACTGTTTTCCTGATGGTCACCCCTGTGCAATAATAAAACATCATTTTTTCATACAGACATTTGAATTAGTTACTGTTTTCCTGCAATGAAAATGGTCACTCCTGTGCAATAATAAAACATCATTTCTTTATACAGACATCTGAATTAGTTACTGTTTTCCTGCAATGAAAATAAAACATCATTTCTTCATACAGACATTTGAATTAGTCACTGTTTTCCTGATGGTCACCCCTGTGCAATAATAAAACATCATTTCTTCATACAGACATTTGAATTAGTTACTGTTTTCCTGCAATGAAAATGGTCACTCCTGTGCAATAATAAAACACCATTTCTTCATACAGACATCTGAATTAGTTACTGTTTTCCTGATGGTCACCCCTGTGCAATAATAAAACATCATTTCTTCATACAGACATCTGAATTAGTTACTGTTTTCCTGCAATGAAAATAAAACATCATTTCTTCATACAGACATTTGAATTAGTCACTGTTTTCCTGCAATGAAAATGGTCACTCCTGTGCAATAATAAAACATCAATTCTTCATACAGACATTTGAATTAGTTACTGTTTTCCTGCAATGAAAATGGTCACTCCTGTGCAATAATAAAACACCATTTCTTCATACAGACATTTGAATTATAAAACATCATTTCTTCATACAGACATTTGAATTAGTCACTGTTTTCCTGCAATGAAAATGGTCACTCCTGTGCAATAATAAAACATCATTTCTTCATACAGACATTTGAATTAGTTACTGTTTTCCTGCAATGAAAATGGTCACTCCTGTGCAATAATAAAACATCAATTCTTCATACAGACATTTGAATTAGTTACTGTTTTCCTGCAATGAAAATGGTCACTCCTGTGCAATAATAAAACATCATTTCTTCATACAGACATTTGAATTAGTCTTTCTTCATACAGACATTTGAATTAGTAACTGTTTTCCTGCAATGAAAATGGTCACTCCTGTGCAATAATAAAACATCATTTCTTCATACAGACATTTGAATTAGTTAGTTTTCCTGCAATGAAAATGGTCACTCCTGTGCAATAATAAAACATCAATTCTTCATACAGACATTTGAATTAGTTACTGTTTTCCTGCAATGAAAATGGTCACTCCTGTGCAATAATAAAACATCATTTCTTCATACAGACATTTGAATTAGTCTTTCTTCATACAGACATTTGAATTAGTAACTGTTTTCCTGCAATGAAAATGGTCACTCCTGTGCAATAATAAAACATCATTTCTTCATACAGACATTTGAATTAGTCAGTTTTCCTGCAATGAAAATGGTCACTCCTGTGCAATAATAAAACATCATTTCTTCATACAGACATTTGAATTAGTCACTGTTTTCCTGCAATGAAAATGGTCACTCCTGTGCAATAATAAAACATCATTTCTTCATACAGACATTTGAATTAGTCACTGTTTTCCTGCAATGAAAATGGTCACTCCTGTGCAATAATAAAACATCATTTCTTCATACAGACATTTGAATTAGTTAGTTTTCCTGCAATGAAAATGGTCACTCCTGTGCAATAATAAAACATCATTTCTTCATACAGACATTTGAATTAGTTAGTTTTCCTGCAATGAAAATGGTCACCCCTGTGCAATAATAAAACATCATTTCTTCATACAGACATTTGAATTAGTTAGTTTTCCTGCAATGAAAATGGTCACCCCTGTGCAATAATAAAACATCATTTCTTCATACAGACATTTGAATTAGTCACTGTTTTCCTGCAATGAAAATGGTCACTCCTGTGCAATAATAAAACACCATTTCTTCATACAGACATTTGAATTAGTCACTGTTTTCCTGCAATGAAAATGGTCACTCCTGTGCAATAATAAAACACCATTTCTTCATACAGACATTTGAATTAGTTACTGTTTTCCTGCAATGAAAATGGTCACTCCTGTGCAATAATAAAACACCATTTCTTCATACAGACATTTGAATTAGTCTTTCTTCATACAGACATTTGAATTAGTCACTGTTTTCCTGCAATGAAAATGGTCACTCCTGTGCAATAATAAAACATCATTTCTTCATACAGACATTTGAATTAGTCACTGTTTTCCTGCAATGAAAATGGTCACTCCTGTGCAATAATAAAACATCATTTCTTCATACAGACATTTGAATTAGTTACTGTTTTCCTGCAATGAAAATGGTCACTCCTGTGCAATAATAAAACACCATTTCTTCATACAGACATTTGAATTAGTCTTTCTTCATACAGACATTTGAATTAGTCACTGTTTTCCTGCAATGAAAATGGTCACTCCTGTGCAATAATAAAACATCATTTCTTCATACAGACATTTGAATTAGTCACTGTTTTCCTGCAATGAAAATGGTCACTCCTGTGCAATAATAAAACATCATTTCTTCATACAGACATTTGAATTAGTTACTGTTTTCCTGCAATGAAAATGGTCACTCCTGTGCAATAATAAAACATCATTTCTTCATACAGACATTTGAATTAGTTACTGTTTTCCTGCAATGAAAATGGTCACTCCTGTGCAATAATAAAACATCATTTCTTCATACAGACATTATAATTAGTCACTGTTTTCCTGCAATGAAAATGGTCACTCCTGTGCAATAATAAAACATCATTTCTTCATACAGACATTTTAATTAGTCACTGTTTTCCTGCAATGAAAATGGTCACTCCTGTGCAATAATAAAACATCATTTCTTCATACAGACATTTGAATTAGTCACTGTTTTCCTGCAATGAAAATGGTCACTCCTGTGCAATAATAAAACATCATTTCTTCATACAGACATTTGAATTAGTCACTGTTTTCCTGCAATGAAAATGGTCACTCCTGTGCAATAATAAAACATCATTTCTTCATACAGACATTTGAATTAGTCACTGTTTTCCTGCAATGAAAATGGTCACTCCTGTGCAATAATAAAACATCATTTCTTGAAAGCATTCTTGAAAGCATTCTTGAGTCTTGAATCTTCATACAGACATTTTAATAAGTCACTGTTTTCCTATGATGAAAATGGTCACTCCTGTGTAATTCTGAAGCCAGAATCAATAATTCACTCACCAAGCAGACTATTTCGCAGAAGATAAAAGATGATGATGATGACAATGACTATAATGCTGATGATGAAAATGATGATGAATCACTAACCAAGCTAATCATTTCGCAGATCATAACAGCGCCGATGGTGGCCTGAATGTAATTGTAGATGATGGTGATGATAATGAAGATGATGATGATGGCAATAATGATGAGAACAATGATGATGATAATGATGACGAAAATGACGATGATTCACTTACCAAACTGACCATTTCGCAGATCATAAAAGCGCCGATAGTGGCTTCTTCATGGTTGTCTTGGATGTCGATGTTGATCAGATGCATTACATGATGATCCGTGTCCTTTTCACGGCTCTCAATGTCTGCACGTCACACACAAAGGAATCATAACAACATGTAGGAATTTATATCATAGCAAACCAGCCATTAGCCCATTTATCATTTTGTGCTTATCACACACAAAGGAATCATAACAACATGTAGGAATATATAATTCACGGCTAAGGACAGTCATCTTGAATAAAATGAATGAAAATGCAAGAAACTAGTGCATTTAAAACCAATAGACAGAAGACCTTGGATGAAGGGAAAAGGTTTTGCGTCTGGTACAGTCAGTGTCGGAGTACAGGAAGCGGCAAACCAAAACAAAGCTCACTAAGAAGAACCCGACAGCAAAAAATCACTAGAACGTACCTTATGAAGTAACAAGTCACACACTACATCGTCACTTTCACGGGATACAAATAAACCACCTGTCACACTAAAATAAACATAAATGTCTGATAAAACCAGCAAAAAGAATAAATACGTGCACACTGAGAGGCAGCGAGTGTGTCGCGCCCCTGAGTTATCTCCCTACCTGAGAGTTATCTCCCTACTCTGCCATCTCACTTGGTCAACTCCATGCCACTCTAGTGGAGGACACTGCCATCTCACTGGATCAACTACATGCCACTCTAGTGGAGCATAGCCATGGAGGACACTCTGCCATCTTACTGGGTCAACTCCATGCCACTCTAGTGGAGCATAGCCATGGAGGACACTCTGCCATTTCACTGGGTCAACTCCATGCCACTCTAGTGGAGCATAGCCATGGAGGACACTCTGCCATCTCACTGGGTCAACTCCATGCCACTCCAGTGGAGCATAGCCATGGAGGACACTCTGCCATCTCACTGGGTCAACTCCATGCCACTCCAGTGGAGCATAGCCATGGAGGACACTCTGCCATCTCACTGGGTCAACTCCATGCCACTCCAGTGGAGCATAGCCATGGAGGACACTCTGCCATCTCACAGGGTCTGGGTCAACTCCATGCCACTCCAGTGGAGCATAGCCATGGAGGACACTCTGCCATCTCACAGGGTCTGGGGCAACTCCATGCCACTCTAGTGGAGCATAGCCATGGAGGACACTCTCACAAGGCCAACTGAACTCCATGCCACTCCAGTGGAGCATAGCCATGGAGGACACTGCCATCTCACTGGGTCAACTCCATGCCACTCCAGTGGAGCATAGCCATGGAGGACACTCTGCCATCTCACTGGGTCAACTCCATGCCACACTGGAAAAAGAAACTCTCGTGCAGTAACAGCAAAACAAACACACAAACCTAGGAAACAGGCCGAAACCACATAGTTGATACTGCATGCACACATAGCACAGTAAGCAGTGGGCAAAGGGATAGAAACACACACACAGTTACAAGCACTAGGCCTACTCCTAACACTGATGACTGTACAAATGGAGAAGAAATTTCTCATGATGGAACTGATGAACAGAATGCTATCACAAACACACACGCGCAAACAACAAACACTACAAAGGATAACTTAAGTTCTCTTTCTTTTGTTTCTTGGAATATTAATGGGCTGAGTGCCAAGTTACGTGATCCTGATTTTGTCGATTATATTACTTCCTTTGATGTCTGCTGTTTGCAGGAAACGTTTACCTTTAGTTCGTTTAATTTTGACATTTACTTTAAAGATTTCCTTGTTTCTCATTCACCTGCTATTAAACTATCTAGGATGGGTCGTGGATCAGGAGGAGTTGTTGTCCTGGTGAAAAGAAAGTGGTCGGATTATGTCAAACAGATTAAAACAAATGTTGATAACATTATTTGTTTAGTTTTGTAAAGCGTTGTTTGGTTGTGATAAAGATGTATTATTTGTCGGTATGTACAACCATCCCAGAGATGGTGCTAGAAATTTTCACTTTAGGCCATTTGGCCTAAACAGCCACAAAACCTTAGGCCAATTTCAACAATTTTAGGCCCTGTCACTTGGTCAACATAAACTCTCAATCAGTCAATGACAATGAATTTGATTTGTTTTTTTAACTGTCAGATCACTTCATTTTTCTCTCTCAGATTCTCTCGCTTATAAGCTTTGTCTTCTTTTTGGAAGGCATTTCAATCAAAAACCAGTCAAAACACTGACGCTAAAGGACGACAAGATCACACAGACTCACACTACGGTGTGGCAAACGTCCGCCATAAGCAGCAAGGGAAGTAACTCTCACGAGGCAATTGGCCTTGTGCTAGCAAAATCATGACGCGACAAAGTTAGCTTTTTTATCTCTGTCACACGCGGTGCAAGCAAACTTTGTTTCACTTCGTTGTTCATAAAAAACCGGACATACTCGTGCCGATTTGGTAATCAAACCTTTGGCCCACTGGGCCGACAGGACGGTTGACTTTTAGGACATTTTTTGTAATTTTCGGCGAATCGCCGAAGGCCGACGGCAAACAACCACCCTGCAGCCTATTAACCCTTTCCCTGCCAATGTGGCATTTATGCACCACAATGATTTAACACCCATGTCACGGCAAACAACCACCCTGCAGCCTATTAACCCTTTCCCTGCCAATGTGGCATTTATGCACCACAATGATTTAACACCCATGTCACGGCAAACAACCACCCTGCAGCCTATTAACCCTTTCCCTGCCAATGTGGCATTTATGCACCACAATGATTTAACACCCATGTCACGGCAAACCACCACCCTGCATCCTATTAACCCTTTCCCTGCCAATGTGGCATTTATGCACCACAATGATTTAACACCCATGTCACGGCAAACCACCACCCTGCATCCTATTAACCCTTTCCCTGCCAATGTGGCATTTATGCACCACAATGATTTAACACCCATGTCACGGCAAACCACCACCCTGCATCCTATTAACCCTTTCCCTGCCAATGTGTTATGTGGCATTTATGCACCACAATGATTTAACACCCATGTCACGGCAAACAACCACCCTGCATCCTATTAACCCTTTCCCTGCCAATGTGTTATGTGGCATTTATGCACCACAATGATTTAACACCCATGTCACGGCAAACAACCACCCTGCATCCTATTAACCCTTTCCCTGCCAATGTGGCATTTATGCACCACAATGATTTAACACCCATGTCACGGCAAACAACCACCCTGCATCCTATTAACCCTTTCCCTGCCAATGTCGCATTTATGCACCACAATGATTTAACACCCATGTCACGGCAAACAACCACCCTGCATCCTATTAACCCTTTCCCTGCCAATGTGGCATTTATGCACCACAATGATTTAACACCCATGTCACGGCAAACAACCACCCTGCATCCTATTAACCCTTTCCCTGCCAATGTCGCATTTATGCACCACAATGATTTAACACCCATGTCACGGCAAACAACCACCCTGCATCCTATTAACCCTTTCCCTGCCAATGTGGCATTTATGCACCACAATGATTTAACACCCATGTCACGGCAAACCACCACCCTGCATCCTATTAACCCTTTCCCTGCCAATGTCGCATTTATGCACCACAATGATTTAACACCCATGTCACGGCAAACAACCACCCTGCATCCTATTAACCCTTTCCCTGCCAATGTGGCATTTATGCACCACAATGATTTAACACCCATGTCACGGCAAACCACCACCCTGCATCCTATTAACCCTTTCCCTGCCAATGTGGCATTTATGCACCACAATGATTTAACACCCATGTCACGGCAAACCACCACCCTGCATCCTATTAACCCTTTCCCTGCCAATGTGGCATTTATGCACCACAATGATTTAACCCCCATGTCACGGCAAACCACCACCCTGCATCCTATTAACCCTTTCCCTGCCAATGTGGCATTTATGCACCACAATGATTTAACAAACATCTGACTAAAAGGCATCAAATCAGGGTCTGTTATCCAAAGACCCCATTTTCTTACTTTTGGGAGGTAAGGATAGACTTACTTCATACAAGTCACAAAGAAATCCCCAATATTGCAGACATTTTTTTTTCTCTACCCAGGTAAGTTTAATGGAAAGTTTTGGTGGAAAAAATAGCTGGCGGCGAAAGGGTTAATAGTGTGTTCTATAATGACAAAGATTATGATTGTACTCTAGACAAATTAGAACACTTTTTGTTTTCATTTTATGAAGTGAGACAAAGGGATCTTTATTTTCTGGTTAGTGGGGACTTCAATGCAAGGATCGGGGAATGGGGGCTGGAAATGATGGACTTAAAGGCCCATACGCTTCTCATAAATAACGTGCAGAATGATACAAAATCGATCTGGATTGTAAACTCTGACATAATTCAAAGTCACAGACAAGCATAAAACTGAACGCAATCATACTGTTAGCTCAAAGTTAGCAAAAATGCGCTGACCTTTTTTCTTCTGTGTACTCTGCTATCTTGAAATCTCGTCTAGGGGTAATTAGCTCAAATGACGCAGTTAAGGGTAGTCAGTAGGTCTAGTTTAGTAGTACAGGCGAAATTGAGCTTGACCTTCTTTTGTGATGTATATTAGGTGTCGATCTAACATGATTTGAGGGTGCTGAATCTAAATCCGTTGGAGGCCAAGTTGTAAAAGTTGGGCTTTTTGAGCTATGACGAAATATTCAAAATGGCCACTATGGGACTCTAAAGAACTGTTAAAACATGCACTTACAGTAATTATGTTGTATCTAATGCTTTTATTTGTAAGATAAATAGTATAGTTTGCTGAAATGATTCAAACTATGTGAACTATATCCTATTGTTGTACTTATTAGCCCCCAGCCACTCTGTGGAGAGGGCTATCATGATTTTGTGTCCTTTCATTTGCCTGGCAATTATCTTAAGAACAATGTCAGAGGATCACTTCAAATTTGTGTGCTACTATTTTAATGAAGCTGATGAGCCCCTCAGTATACCTTATTGACCTTGACCTTTGACCTTGAGTATGTGATTTTTATTGTATTCAACTATACTTTTTCAACTTTTGCACTGCTGTGGTAAAATAAGCTATGTTTTTTTTTTTCCTAAGCTAACGTGTATAGAGAACATTGAATTCCTGATACCTATTTTATTAAACCTTTCATCTTAAATGCTTGACCTTGAATTTGCATTGAATATTTTAACTTTTTGTTTTTATATGTTTTAAATCTTGGCAGTAATGGTCTCATAATTGGTGCATTAGCCAATTTATAGGTGGGTAAAAGTGCCGGCGTGCAATGGAATGTCGGCCATTTTACCCACCTATAAAATAAAAAGAAATATCGACACTGATCGCCGTGTTATTCTGCTTGGCGCCTAACAACAAAGGCCAAGCATCAAGATGAAGGCTAGAGATGTCATTGGTACTTAGGTTAGCATCTAGATATGTTTAACCATTGGCTCATGTACCAATTATGAGACAGTTACTGCAATGATTTAAAATATATTAAAGCAAAAAGTTGAAATATTCCATGCAAATTCAAGGTAAAGCATTTCAGATGAATGGCTTAGGCATAAAATAGGCATCAGTAATTCAACATCCTCTATAAACCTTAGCTTAGAAACATTTTACAACAGCAGTGCAAAGGTTGAAAAAGTATAGTTGATACAATAAAATCACATACTCAAGGTCAAAGGTCAAAGTCAACAAGGCATACTGAGGGGCATATCAGCTTCATTAAAATAGTAACACACAAATTCGAAGTGATCCTGTGACATGGTTCTTAAGATAAATGAAAGGGCACGAAAGATCGCGATAGCCCTCTCCACAGTGGCTGGGGGCTAAGAAGTACTAAAATAGGATATAATTCCCATAGTTTGAATCATTTCAGCAAATTATACTATTTTTCTTACCAAAACAAGCATTAGATACAAAACAATTACGTTAAGTGCATGTTTTTACAGTTCTCTAGAGACCTATGGCGGCCATTTTGAATATTACGTCATAACTCAAAATATCCAACATTTACAACTTGGCCTTTAACGGATCTGGATTCAGCACCCTCAAATCATGTTAGATCAACATAGAAACCTAATATATCACAAAACAAGGTAAACTTTATAATTTCGCCTGGACTAGAACAAGAGGAGAGGAACTTGAAGGTGTACAACTTGGCGTCATAATAATAATACGTATCCTCTGACAGCGTTATGTCATAAGCTAGGTCTGAAAGTATCCCAACAAGTTCTATTATTAAAAACGGGCCACAAACAGGCAACACTGAACTCCACCGAAGTGACTCAGCAGCAGTGCAGTGTCTCCTCGGTTGGTTGCCTCCTGACGGCCTAACATAGATTAGCTCCCCTTGGACTGCTGGTCTCGGATTCTGCGACTTGAACAAACCGGGGTGTAGCTGCGAATAGGGACTCGGAACGAGCGGCATGGGAGCAACGCCACAGTACAGCCCAGAAGATGGGACAGCAAAAAAACAACAACAGAATATGCTCAAACATGCCCATTCTGTAACCAAATTGGGAATGAACTGCGTTTTTTATTTTTATTGAGATGCAATGTTTATATTCCTCTCAGAGAAAAATACATATTGAAGCACAGACAGTTTTCGAATGTTAATTCTATCGAAAACAACTACTTGCGAATGATAACATACATATTACTAGATATATTGCTGTGTACATCTACTATGCACTGAGGAAAAGAGAACAACTCTTGCCTCAGATATAATAAGCCTTATTTATGATTGATGCTATTAGTATATTAATTATTATACATTTATTGTCATTTCGTTTTTTGTGTGCACCGCATATCCTATGTTATAGGCCGGAGGCCTGAAACATTAAAATTGTGTTCAATTGTTCAATTGTGTTCAACTCCATGCCACTCAGGTGGAGCATAGCCATGGAGGACACTCTGCCATCTCACTGGGTCAACTCCATGCCACTCCAGTAGAGCATAGCCATGAAGGACACTCTGCCATCTCACTGGGTCAACTCCATGCCACTATAGTGGAGCATAGCCATGGAGGACACTCTGCCATCTCACTGGGTCAACTCCATGCCACTATAGTGGAGCATAGCCATGGAGGACACTCTGCCATCTCACTGGTTCAACTCCATGCCACTATTGTGGAGCATAGCCATGGAGGACACTCTGCCATCTCACTGGGTCAACTCCATGCCACTCTAGTGGAGCATAGCCATGGAGGACACTCTGCCATCTCACTGGGTCAACTCCATGCCACTCCAGTGGAGCATAGCCATGGAGGACACTAGCCATGGAGGACATCTCACTGGGTCTGGGTCAACTCTATGCCACTCCAGTGGAGCATAGCCATGGAGGACACTCTGCCATCTGACTGGGTCTGGGTCAACTCCATGCCACTATTGTGGAGCATAGCCATGGAGGACACTCTGCCATCTCACTGGGTCAACTCCATGCCACTCCAGTGGAGCATAGCCATGGAGGACACTCTGCCATCTCACTGGGTCAACTCCATGCCACTATAGTGGAGCATAGCCATGGAGGACACTCTGCCATCTCACTGGGTCTGGGTCAACTCCATGCCACTCCAGTGGAGCATAGCCATGGAGGACACTCTGCCATCTCACTGGGTCAACTCCATGCCACTCCAGTGGAGCATAGCCATGGAGGACACTCTGCCATCTCACTGGGTCTGGGTCAACTCCATGCCACTCTAGTGGAGCATAGCCATGGAGGACACTCTGCCATCTCACTGGGTCAACTCCATGCCACTCCAGTGGAGCATAGCCATGGAGGACACTCTGCCATCTCACTGGGTCAACTCCATGCCACTCTAGTGGAGCATAGCCATGGAGGACACTTTGCCATCTCACTGGGTCAACTCCATGCCACTCCAGTGGAGCATAGCCATGGAGGACACTCTGCCATCTCACTGGGTCAACTCCATGTCACTATAGTGGAGCATAGCCATGGAGGACACTCTGCCATCTCACTGGGTCTGGGTCAACTCCATGCCACTCTAGTGGAGCATAGCCATGGAGGACACTCTGCCATCTCACTGGGTCTGGGTCAACTCCATGCCACTCTAGTGGAGCATAGCCATGGAGGACACTCTGCCATCTCACTGGGTCAACTCCATGCCACTCTAGTGGAGCATAGCCATGGAGGACACTCTGCCATCTCACTGGGTCTGGGGCAACTCCATGCCACTCCAGTTGTTCCTGGCTTTTCTACTGATTCTAGCTCTGCCAAGGAATTACTCAGGGGTGGATTATGGCGGGTTTCCTAGTTGCACAGAAACCCCCCTCAGCTGCGCTCTTAAAAAAAGAATCTCTTTCTCTTCCCGCTCTCTCTTAGACTATGTATCGTTGATCCATGAGCCATCATTGATTTTGAGCACAGCTGTTTCGGGAGGAACATTTAGTTCATCTATATTTTCATAATTTTTCAAGCCAACTTTAGTTTAACTTAAGTAACTTTCCATAAATAACAGTCAAGAATATATTGTATTATATGACTAAATTAGTTGTATCCAGTGGAAATTGCTACAGTTTCACTCACGGGCAATTTTACTTATGTTTGCGATACTAAGTGAATTATTTAAGAACATTTTCTACTAAACATGTTTCATGATGCTGCTCAACAAAGAAAGTTTTAACAATGAATCTGATGGAAGAAATATGTTTAAAATACGATGTAGAACATACAGCCAAAATATTGCATAGAGATCTGCTTGGTGCATTTGTTTTAATCTAAGATTTTTAGATTCAATCTTTTAACTAAATAGCTTGACTTTGTGTGTGACGGAACAGCTGTGTGAGTAACCATAAAGTATTAACAAAATCTACTGGGAACCCCCCACCCCCCTTTAAATTAAGTCTAACAAGATAATCGGCCCTTGATACCTTCTATGACTTGTCGTACACTCTGTCTTCACAGGTGATGACAATGTCAAACTTATGCTTGATACCTTCTATGACTTGGTCGTACACTGTCTTCACAGGTGATGACAATGTCAAACTTATCCTTGATACCTTCTATGACTTGGTCGTACACTGTCTTCACAGGTGATGACAATGTCAAGCTTATCCTTGATACCTTCTATGACTTGGTCGTACACTGTCTTCACAGGTGATGACAATGTCAAACTTATGCTTGATACCTTCTATGACTTGGTCGTACACTGTCTTCACAGGTGATGATGATGTGAAACTTATCCTTGATACCATCTATGACTTGGTCGTACACTGTCTTCACAGGTGATGACAATGTCAAACTTATCCTTGATACCTTCTATGACTTGGTCGTACACTCTGTCTTCACAGGTGATGACAATGTCAAACTTATGCTTGATACCTTCTATGACTTGGTCGTACACTGTCTTCACAGGTGATGACAATGTCAAGCTTATCCTTGATACCTTCTATGACTTGGTCGTACACTCTGTCTTCACAGGTGATGACAATGTCAAACTTATCCTTGATACCTTCTATGACTTGGTCGTACACTGTCTTCACAGGTGATGACAATGTCAAACTTATCCTTGATACCTTCTATGACTTGGTCGTACACTGTCTTCACAGGTGATGACAATGTCAAACTTATCCTTGATACCTTCTATGACTTGGTCGTACACTCTGTCTTCACAGGTGATGACAATGTCAAGCTTATCCTTGATACCTTCTATGACTTGGTCGTACACTGTCTTCACAGGTGATGATGATGTGAAACTTATCCTTGATACCATCTATGACTTGGTCGTACACTGTCTTCACAGGTGATGACAATGTCAAGCTTATCCTTGATACCTTCTATGACTTGGTCGTACACTCTGTCTTCACAGGTGATGACAATGTCAAACTTATGCTTGATACCTTCTATGACTTGGTCGTACACTGTCTTCACAGGTGATGACAATGTCAAGCTTATCCTTGATACCTTCTATGACTTGGTCGTACACTGTCTTCACAGGTGATGATGATGTCAAGCTTATCCTTGATACCTTCTATGACTTGGTCGTACACTGTCTTCACAGGTGATGATGATGTCAAATTTATCCTTGATACCTTCTATGACTTGGTCGTACACTGTTTTCACAGGTAATGACGATGTCAAACTTATCCTTGCTACCTTCTATGACTTGGTTGTACACTGTCTTCACAGGTGATGACGATGTCAAATTTATCCTTGATACCTTCTATGACTTGGTCGTACACTCTCTCTTCACAGGTGATGACGATGTCAAACTTGTCTTTGCTGGCCTGGAAGCGCTCTGGTTTGGGTTTGATGCGCCGATTCCTGTCCAGCATGTGCAGAATGCCGTTCTGTGTATAGCTGGGTGAAGTTAAGGGGGAAAATAACAACAATGAATATTTCATAGCATTTTATTAATTTCTGTCCAGCATGTGCAGAATACCAGAGCTTCTGATTGTCAACGGGCCCGGGTCATTGACCACTATTGATGTTATTTGACCCATTTTGTGCAGCAAGGACCCCTGAAGCCTGCAATAACATTTAACTGTAATACTACAGTGAGACATTATTGGCCCATTATTTTGGAAATTGACCCATTGTTTTCTGTAATCAGGGGTCATTTGGCCCATGAAGTTTGAAAACAATCTGAAGCTCTGGAATACTGTTCTGTATTTGAGGGGAAAATCACAATTAATATTTCATAGCGTTTTATTAATTTCTGTCCAGCATGTGCACAATACTGTTCTGTATTTAAGGGGAAAATCACAATGAATATTTCATAGCGTTTTATTAATTTCTGTCCAGCATACTGTTCTGTATTTAAGGGGAAAATCACAATGAATATTTCATAGCGTTTTGGACAGCATGTGCAGAATGCCGTTCTGCATGTAACTGGAAATCACAACATGTGCAGAATGCCGTTCTGCATGTAGCTGGGACACAGGGGGAAAATCACAACATGTGCAGAATGCCGTTCTGCATGTAGCTGGGCCACGGGGAAAAAAAAAAAAATCACATGTGCAGAATGCTGTTCTGCATGTAGCTGGGCCACGGGGAAAATATATATATAATCACAACATGTGCAGAATGCCGTTCTGCATGGCCGCAGGGGAAAATCACAACATGTGCAGAATGCCGTTCTGCATGGCCACAGGGGAAAATCACAACATGTGCAGAATGCCGTTCTGCATGTAGCTGGGCCACGGGGGAAAATCACAACATGTGCAGAATGCCGTTCTGCATGGCCACAGGGGAAAATCACAACATGTGCAGAATGCCGTTCTGCATGTAACTGGGCCACGGGGGAAAATCACAACATGTGCAGAATGCCGTTCTGCTGGCAGGGGAAAATCACAACATGTGCAGAATGCCGTTCTGCCACCGGGCCACGGGGGAAAATCACAACATGTGCAGAATGCCGTTCTGCATGTAGCTGGGCCACGGGGGAAAATCACAACATGTGCAGAATGCCGTTCTGCATGTAACTGGGCCACGGGGGAAAATCACAACATGTGCAGAATGCCGTTCTGCATGTAACTGGGCCACGGGGGAAAATCACAACATGTGCAGAATGCCGTTCTGCATGTAACCGGGCCACGGGGGAAAATCACAACATGTGCAGAATGCCGTTCTGCATGTAACTGGGCCACGGGGGAAAATCACAACATGTGCAGAATGCCGTTCTGCATGGCCACAGGGGAAAATCACAACATGTGCAGAATGCCGTTCTGCATGTAACTGGGCCACGGGGGAAAATCACAACATGTGCAGAATGCCGTTCTGCATGTAGCTGGGCCACGGGGGAAAATCACAACATGTGCATGCTTATCCTTAGACTTGTATGTATCCACACGTAATGTGCATTTTTAAACATGTATTATGTGTAACCTTAAAATATGTACCTTATACTCATGCATGCTAAATGACTGTGTCCGTATGCATTTTATGCATCTTTGTTATACTCATGTGAATCTGCTTAAGTCACAATGTGCTTATATCCATGCATGCTGAATGTCGATGTCTGTTATTCTGGCACTTGAACGAAATTTCTCCTTGACATATATTAAAGTGATTTAGAGTTTGAGTTTTGATTCTGAGTTTGAACAATGAATATTTTAGAGCGTTTTATTAATTTCTGCCCAGCATGTGCAGAATGCTGTTCTGCATTTAAGGGGGAAAATCACAATGAACATTTCATAGCATTTTATTAATTTATGTTCAGCATGTGCATAACGATGTTCTGGGTGTAGCTGGGCCAAAATTACAACAATTAACATTTCATAGCGCTACACCTGACTACTTTAAGGTCTCGGTACACGTTAACATTATTCACAAAATATTTCTAGTTCCCCATGGCAACACAGTGAGTTGTAAGTTCAAGGTCAATTGTCTTAGATCTTCACAGTGCTTAGTTTCTTAATTGATCAAGCTCACTACCAGTGACCATGAATGAAGCCAGTTTCCTAATTGATCGAACTCACTACCAGTGACCATGAATGAAGCAAGTTTCTTGATTGATCAAGCTCACTACCAGTGACCATGAATGAAGCAAGTTTCTTGATTGATCAAGCTCACTACCAGTGACCATGAATGAAGCAAGTTTCCTAATTGATCGAACTCACTACCAGTGACCATGAATGAAGCAAGTTTCTTGATTGATCAAGCTCACTACCAGTGACCATGAATGAAGCAAGTTTCCTAATTGATCAAACTCACTACCAGTGACCATGAATGAAGCAAGTTTCTTGATTGATCAAGCTCACTACCAGTGACCATGAATGAAGCAAGTTTCTTGATTGATCAAGCTCACTACCAGTGACCATGAATGAAGCAAGTTTCTTGATTGATCAAGCTCACTACCAGTGACCATGAATGAAGCAAGTTTCTTGATTGATCGAACTCACTACCAGTGACCAGGAATGAAGCACGTTTTTCTAATTTACCCTCATAATTTGAGGCATAAAAATTATGACACCACTTTAACCCTTTCGCCGCCAGCCATTTTTCAGCACACAAAAATCTGTTAAACTTAACTGGGTAGAGACAAAAAAATCATCTGCAATAGTGGGGATTCCTCTGTGACATATATAAAGTAAGGCCGATCCTTACCTCCCAAAATTATGAAAATAGGCTCTTTGGATAACAGACCCTGGTTTGAGGCCTTTTCATGACATGGGCGTTAAATCATCGTGGCGCTAAAATGCAACATTGGCGGTGAAAGGGTTAAGCAATCACAACGTCAATGAAATATACATACTTCCAAACTATTTAACAAAACACACTCCTAAATTCGTTGATGGAAAGTCAACAAAGTGATTCGGAAGGTGAACTCGGAGAGAAGCCATTAAAATCAAGTCTGACAAGTGGATCGCATTAAAAACACAAAAACCACCCTAATTTGATACTACCGAGCTTCTTATGCCATCTGTTAATTTTAGATAGCCTATTGTTTTTTTCTGTGCCATCAATTTTGCATCAAAATCCTACCTGTACACCAAAACAATCATTCAAACGAGATCGACTGAAAATTATTCCTTGTCCTAATTGTTGGCATACATTTTACATAGCATTGAAAATAGTGCTTTAATCCCTTGACTGACACCAACGAATAACGTACGTGGCAGTGACAGCATTCTTAGACACCAACGTATAACGTACGTGGCAGTGACAGCATTCTTAGACACCAACGAATAACGTACGTGGCAGTGACAGCATTCTTAGACACCAACGTATAACGTACGTGGCAGTGACAGCATTCTTAGACACCAACGTATAACGTACGTGGCAGTGACAGCATTCTTAGACACCAACGTATAACGTACGTGGCAGTGACAGCATTCTTAGACACCAACGTATAACGCACGTGGCAGTGACAGCATTCTTAGACACCAACGTATAACGTACGTGGCAGTGACAGCATTCTTAGACACCAACGTATAACGTACGTGGCAGTGACAGCATTCTTAGACACCAACGTATAACGCACGTGGCAGTGACAGCATTCTTAGACACCAACGTATAACGTACGTGGCAGTGACAGCATTCTTAGACACCAACGTATAACGCACGTGGCAGTGACAGCATTCTTAGACACCAACGTATAACGCACGTGGCAGTGACAGCATTCTTAGACACCAACGTATAACGTACGTGGCAGTGACAGCATTCTTAGACACCAACGTATAACGTACGTGGCAGTGACAGCATTCTTAGACACCAACGTATAACGTACGTGGCAGTGACAGCATTCTTAGACGCCTGTAGCCATAACTGATATGGACCACATTCCTCACACTACTGTCACAAATGTGGAAGAGAACCAATACTGTAAACTGTTTCAACCTCTTCCAGGCATGCTAAGCCACTGATAGATGCAGGTGGTGTAGAAAACCTCCACTTCCAGCTAGGCTGATAACAGCTAGAAGTGCTGATTACCTATGGCCAAATTGATAACTAGGTCTTCTAAGTGTGCCCCCCCCCCCTCCTCACCCTGTGCCCCCCCCCCCCCCCCCCCCAGCTAGGCTGATGACAGCTATGGCCAAATTGATAACTAGGTCTTCTAAGTGTGCCCCCCCCCTCCTCCCCCTGTGCCCCCCTCCCCCCCCCCCCCCCCCCCAGCTAGGCTGATGACAGCTAGAAGTGCTGATTACCTATGGCCAAATTGATAACTAGGTCTTCTAAGTATGCCCCCCCTCCTCCCCCCTGTGCCTCCCCCCCCCCCCCCCCCCAGCTAGGCTGATGACAGCTAGAAGTGCTGATTACCTATGGCCAAATTGATAACTAGGTCTTCTAAGTGTGCCTCCCCCTCCTCACCCTGTGCCTCCCCCTCCCCCCAGCTAGGCTGATGACAGCTAGAAGTGCTGATTACCTATGGCCAAATTGATAACTAGGTCTTCTAAGTATGCCCCCCCCCCCCTCCCCCTGTGCCTCCCCCCCCCCCCCCCCCCCCCCCACCCCAGCTAGGCTCATGACAGCTAGAAGTGCTGATTACATATGGCCAAATTCATAACTAGGTCTTCTAAGTGTGCCCCCCCCCCCCCCCCCCCAGCTAGGCTGATGACAGCTAGACGTGCTGATTACCTATGGCCAAATTGATAACTAGGTCTTCTAAGTGTGCCCCCCCCCTCCTCACCCTGTGCCTCCCCCCCCCCCCCCCCAGCTAGGCTGATGACAGCTAGAAGTGCTGATTACCTATGGCCAAATTGATAACTAGGTCTTCTAAGTATGCCCCCCCCCCCCCCCCCCCCCCCCCCAGCTAGGCTCATGACAGCTAGAAGTGCTGATTACATATGGCCAAATTCATAACTAGGTCTTCTAAGTGTGCCCCCCCCCCTCCTCCCCCCCCCAGCTAGGCTGATGACAGCTAGAAGTGCTGATGACAGCTATGGCCAAATTGATAACTAGGTCTTCTAAGTGTGTCCCCCCCCCCCCTCCTCACCCTGTGCCGTCCCCCCCCCCCCCCAGCTAGGCTCATGACAGCTAGAAGTGCTGATTACCTATGGCCAAATTGATAATTAGGTTTTCTAAGTGTGCCCACACCCCCTCCTCACCCTGTGCCCCCCCCCCACCCCCCAGCTAGGCTGATGACAGCTATGGCCAAATTGATAACTAGATTTTTTAAGTGTGCCCACCCACCCCCTCCTCACCCCCTGCCCCCCCCCCCCCCCCCCCCAGCTAGGCTGATGACAGCTATGGCCAAATTGATAATTAGGTTTTCTAAGTGTGCCCACACCCCCTCCTCACCCTGTGCCCCCCCCACCCCCCCCACCTGAGGCTGATGACAGCTATGGCCAAATTGATAACTAGGTTTTCTAAGTGTGCCCCCACCCCCTCCTCACCCTGTGCGCCCCCCCCCCCCCCCCCCCCAGCTAGGCTGATGACAGCTATGGCCAAATTGATAATTAGGTTTTCTAAGTGTGCCCACACCCCCTCCTCACCCTGTGCCCCCCACCCCACCCAGGCTGATGACAGCTATGGCCAAATTGATAACTAGGTTTTTTAAGTGCCCACACCCCTCCTCACCTGTGCCCCCCCCCCCCCCCCCCCCCCAGCTAGGCTGATGACAGCTATGGCCAAATTGATAATTAGGTTTTCTAAGTGTGCCCACACCCCCTCCTCACTCTGTGCCCCCCCACCCCCCCACCCCCCAGCTAGGCTGATGACAGCTATGGCCAAATTGATAACTAGGTTTTCTAAGTGTGCCCACACACCCTCCTCACCCTGTGCCCCCCAAAAAACACACCCCAACAACAACAAATTGGGTAGGCACTGCACTTGCGGCGATGCGCTCTCCGGGGGAGAGCAGCCCAAATTTCACAGAGATAAGTCTCTGTGACTAGAATATACGAGATACCAAATATGACGGAAAAAAAGCAAAACATTACCATTTCCAGATATTCCTTTCATTCTATTTTTACCGTTACAAGAGTTTGATACCGCAGCTCAATGGTAAAAGCAAAAGAATCCGATGCAATTACGTCAACACTGCTATCCACACGACCAGAATGTCTACTGCTACCAGAAAGCTTAATTCATTATCTTTGCTGCTACAAAATGGACATTTCCAAAGCGGACAAACATGGAGTAGTTAGGTGAATTAAAAGGTGCGTCTTAAAAACATTTGTTTATATGCTAGGGTCTCGGATTAAGTGGTAAACTTTCCCAAGTGCATACGTGGTATTACGTGTCGTTATTTTTAGGAATCCATTTAAATCTTCGAGTTCAACCTAAAAATTACATGTAATAAATATTCAATTCCCACTGTTTTCATAGGATCGTGCCAAAAGTCAATATTCATGCAAACACATGCATTTACTATATGAAGGCTATGCCAGGAATTGGGCCCATATGTTCCTTTTGTAGAAAAAAATGCTTGCACATTTCTGACTAAGATCTTACTGCCTTAACGACATGTTACATACACATTTCTGACTAAGATCTGACTGCCTTAACGACATGTTATATACATTTTAACGTCAACAGGCAGAGGGAGGATTGTAGAATTATTACCAGTCATTTCTAGTGTCTATGACTTAAACAAATCAGAATAAATTGCGTTCTAAATTGCCATTGAAGAGTTTACGCTTATAAGATATGACGAACGTAGAGTGTTTTAGCTATAACGTATGAGTGGTCTATCAATATGTTGCCATGGGGACATAGAACTATTTTGTGAATAATGTTAACGTGTACACAGACCTTTATCAATTACAACCTGGAGAGTTGAAAAGAAATGCCCTATCACTGCAAACTCTGGGATGTAGTGTTTTCGCTATATCACAGTCAGGATGGTTCTGTTTTAGCTATATTACAGTCTGGAGGGTTCTGTTTTAGCTATATCACAGTCAGGAGGGTTCTGTTTTAGCTATATCAGTCAGGAGGGTTCTATCTCTGGGATGCAGTGTTTTAGCTATATCACAGTCAGGAGGGTTCTGTTTTAGCTATATCACAGTCAGGAGGGTTCTATCTCTGGGATGCAGTGTTTTAGCTATATCACAGTCAGGAGGGTTCTGTTTTAGCTATATCAGTCAGGAGGGTTCTATCTCTGGGATGCAGTGTTTTAGCTATATCACAGTCAGGAGGGTTCTATCTCTGGGATGCAGTGCTTTAGCTATATCACAGTCAGGAGGGTTCTGTTTTAGCTATATCAGTCAGGAGGGTTCTATCTCTGGGATGCAGTGCTTTAGCTATATCAGAGTCAGGAGGGTTCTATCTCTGGGATGCAGTGCTTTAGCTATATCACAGTCAGGAGGGTTCTGTTTTAGCTATATCAGTCAGGAGGGTTCTGTTTTAGCTATATCAGTCAGGAGGGTTCTATCTCTGGGATGCAGTGCTTTAGCTATATCAGAGTCAGGAGGGTTCTATCTCTGGGATGTAGTGCTTTAGCTATATCACAGTCAGGAGGGTTCTGTTTTAGCTATATCAGTCAGAAGGGTTCTATCTCTGGGATGCAGTGCTTTAGCTATATCACAGTCAGGAGGGTTCTGTTTTAGCTATATCACAGTCAGGAGGGCTCTATCTCTGGGATGCAGTGCTTTAGCTATATCAGTCAGGAGGGTTCTATTTTAGCTATATCAGTCAGGAGGGTTCTATCTCTGGGATGCAGTGCTTTAGCTATATCACAGTCAGGAGGGTTCTGCTTTAGCTATATCAGTCAGGAGGGTTCTATCTCTGGGATGCAGTGCTTTAGCTATATCACAGTCAGGAGGGTTCTGTTTTAGCTATATCACAGTCAGGAGGGGTCTGTTTTAGCTATATCAGTCAGGAGGGTTCTATCTCTGGGATGCAGTGTTTTATGAGAGAGGGAGAGAGAGAGAGAGAGAGAGGGGGAGAGAGAGAGAGAGAGGGAGAGAGAGGGGGAGAGAGAGGGGGAGAGAGAGAGGTGGAGAGAGAGAGAGATCCAATACATTTTATTGCCATTAGCAAATGCCCATATGGCAAAAAGGGGGTATAATCACATAACATTCCAACAGTCAAGGTAGACAAACTTTGAGTAAATGAAAGTTGTCACATACTAAGAAAGATGAACTAAAAAGAAGCAAAAACATACAATGATTCACAGAGTTTTCCCAGTACCTCCTCAGCCCTCTTAATTTGGAACTTTCTTCCTCTCACCCCTTCTAATCTGACTCCCTTCCTCATCAGACCTATTCCTACGACTCCTTTTCCCTTCCCAGTAGACACCTTCCTTCACATATTCACATACCCAAACACATACATACACAAGGCTAGCCAAACTTTAAACATTTCACTCGCCTTCTGGGCGAGTAACTGCAAAATGTTACTCGCCCAAACACATTTTCACTAGCCCGAAGAAAAGAACAACAAAAATCCCTGAACACACACACACAACACAGGGGAGAGGGAAGGAGAGAGATGAAGAGAAGAGAAAGGAGAGGAAGAGAAAAAAAAAGAGTGGGAAAGAAAGGAGAAGTAACCCAAAAAAATTATATGGGGAGAGGTGGGGTGAGATTGAGGAGGCTGCCTTTCCTTTCTTTTCAGTACCACTGTTATCTTATCAAACAGCTGAGCTTGATTTGATAGTGGGTTGGAAGGGAGAGATGGTGTGGGGAGACTCAGTGGCAAAAAAACCCAGGGCCGTGCAGTACTGAAATTTTCAGTCACCCATCAGGCTAGTGACTTTTGAAATCTACTCACCCACAGATTTTTATACTAGCCAATGGCTATCAGGCTAGTAGTTTTGGCCAGCCCTGTAAACACCCACACTCGTACTCTCTCTCTACATTGAGAGAGAGAGAGAGAGAGAGAGAGAGAGAGAGAGAGAGAGAGAGAGAGAGAGAGAGAGAGAGAGAGAGAGAGAGAGAGAGAGAGAGAGAGAGAGAGAGAGAGAGAGAGAGAGAGAGAGAGAGAGAGAGAGAGAGAGAGAGAGAGAGAGAGAGAGAGAGAGAGAGGGGTATTGGTATTTGGTATTTGGAATATTCTAGTCACAGAGACTTATCTCTGTGAAATTTAGGCTGCTCTCCCATGGAGAGATCGTCGCCGCAAGAGCAGCGCCTACCCAATTTTGTTACAAATTTTTTTTTTGGGGGGGCACAGGGTGAGTAGGGGGTGTTGGCACACTTAGAAAACCTAGCTATCAATTTGGCCATACCAGGCAGTGGGATTTCTCCCTGCTCTTACCGACTTTCAACTGCCGTGGGATTTTTACGTGCGTAAAGTGCGCAGGTCGGACTAGCTTTAAGTCCCCATCCGAAGGACTCGACGTTCAGTTCCTGTCAAACTAGAAAGAAAGGGCGAGGCCGGGATTCAAACCCGGGTCACTCACGCTTCAGTCACGCATTACATTTGGCAGATGAACGTCTTAACCACTCTGCCACCTGGGGGGAGGGAGACACACACACAGAGACTCTGAGAGACAGACACAGTGAAACACAGAGAGAGGGATAATATGAGTTTATTTGCTTGCTTCAAGCTGCAAGAAGAAGGTGTGTGCATGGACATTCTGCAACAAAAACTCACACCACCGCCAGCACGTCAGCGACGCACTCACCCACGGCACCTCTCTCAGATCTTCTGTCGCACTCAGTACCGACAAGCCAGTTTCCTCCCATGTACAATCCGGGACTGGAACGAGCTGCCCCAGGAAGCTGTGCTGGCCAAGACCATCGGCACCTTTGTGTCGATGGTCTCCAAATAATTATCCAGCAATCCCCCCCCCCGCTCCCCTCCCCCTGTATTAAGGCGCTCTTCCGCAGATCCCCAATTTCTACAGTGACAGAATAGTCAAGTTTGACTGTGGTCACTTATAGGAAGGAAGGAAGGAAGTGTGTGAGCTTATTACTAATGTGCTTGTCTTTCACAATGTGTGTGTGTGTGTGTGTGTGTGTGTGTGTGTATGTGTGTGTGTGTGTGTGTGTGTGTGTGTGTGTGTGTGTGTGTGTGTGTGTGTGTGTGTGTGTGTGTGTGCGTGTGTGTGTGTGTGTGTGTGTACATGAGCAGGTTAGTGGTTATGTCATTCGCTGTATGTCCCGTGTTGGTCTTTTTGATAACAGTTATTTGATACGTGCTTGCCAGGGACGAATCATGCTAATAAAGGGGGGAGGGGATTCCAGAACATTTTCAATAGTTTCTGGTTAGGAAAAAATAGTTATGGCTGAGCGCTGTCCCATGCCCCCTCTCAACAGTATCATCTCACCATGTGAGGACATCGTAATCTCAGAGGGAGGAGTGATGAAGCTCTTTCAGGGGCTCGATCCTACCAAAGCCAGTGGTCCAGACGGCATTAGTCCCCGTGTCCTGAAAGAGGTGGCAGCAGAGATAACCCCGGCCCTCTCACTGCTGCATCAGGCATCCCTCAACACTGGTGTGGTCCCGGCTGACTGTAGAGGGGCACTTATCACCTCAGTATTCCAGAAAGGAGAGAGATACAACACCGAAAACTACAGGCCAATCTCCCTTGCAAGCTCCTGGAGCACATTGTAGTCAAGAATATCATTGGATACGTAGAGGACAACAACATCCTGCGCCCTGAACAGCATGGCTTCAGAAAACGCCCCTCCTGCGAGTCCCAATTCAAAGGATTCGTGGACGAGGCATCAGAGGGTCTTGAAAGAGACTACCAGGAGGACGTCTTGATAATGGACTTCTCCAAGGCTTTTGACAAAGTCAGCCATGCCCTCCTTGTCTACAAACTCCGGCACTATGGGATTGCTGAGAAGACATACTGATGGATTGAGAACTTGGCAGACCGCAATCAGGCAGTTGTAGGTGGAGTGAAATCAGACCCAGCACCTGTCCAGTCAGGAGCCTCTCAAGGGTCCGTGCTTGGTCCATCCCTCTTCCTCCTCTACATCAACGACCTGCCCGAGGGTCTCGACTCTACAGCGCGCCTGTTCGCTGATGACACCATTTGTCACCAAGATATATATCCAAGTCTCCAATGATCAGTGCGCACTCAAAGAGGATCTCAACAAGCTCGCCACATGGGAAGAGAGATGGCAAATGGCTTTTCACCCCCAAAAGTGCTCAGTCCTCCACATGACCAAGCGCAGAAACACCCTGGAGAAGGCCTACACCCTACATGGACACCAACTCCAGCGCGTGCCCCATGCGAAACCTGGGTGTCCTTGGGTTCCTGAGAAGGGCCTTAAAGATCAACAACAAAAGAGTCCAGGAGCAGGCCTACAAAGCAATGGTCCGCCCTCTACTGGAATATGCAAGCCCAGTCAAGGACCCTCATAGCAGAGGCAGCATCGAAGCGGCGCTTGAAAAAGTCCAAAGCCGAGCTGCAAGATGGGTGGCCCGCGACTACCGCCAAACAACAAGGTCCAAAGAACTGCTGAAAACCCTGAACTGGCCCCTACTCCAAACCTGCAGAACCGAAGCCCGTCTGACAACATTTTTGAAATTCCACTCAGATCAACTTTCCATCGATTCTAAATATCTCCCAACAAATACTGAACCAAAGAAAAGCCTCTGACAATCACTCTTCTGCATACGACACCCCCAGCGATAGAACGCAATATAGACAGTCCACTTTCTTTCCTCGCACTATTCCTCAGTGGAACAGCCTCCCTGAAGAAGTTGCCTCCGTTCAGTCTGTGGAGGCCTTCAGGAGGGGCCTTCGAAAGCATCTCTACTAAACAACCATTCCTCTGTTCCACCTCCCCTCCCCACCCTGCATTCCCATGAGTTGTACCTAAAAACAGATGTTTCCCCCCTCTTGTTTTATTTTTGCTCATGTTGCATGCAACATGTGCAGCCTTACGGTCATGCGTATCCCCTAAATACCAGGCATCAGAAGAGTTTGAAGTCCAATCCTCTGAAAACTGTGGTAAAAGGGTCATGAAGACGCTAGACTGAAGAGGGACAACACTGAAATGAGTTCCCAACATGACCAAAAAGGCTTAATAAAGTAATAAACCATTTTAAAATGCTATTTAACAGAAAATATAACACTGAACAAAAAGGCAAAACCTCGGACAAGAGAAGCCAATCCTGTCAGAAAGTCTTAATCCTCTGAAATTTGCAAAACCTCTGACAATTCTAATGCCTGAAATACAAATACTCCTTTGCATGCATCATGTGGGGCCCGAGTTTCCCCGGCTGATCCGGGGGGACTTAAAAGTCGTGCATGACACACTCTGCATTATTATGTGGCTAGACCAGGGGCATTTGACGGTGTTGCATGACTTTTAACTCTTGTCTTTCCCCTCTATCACCTTCCACCCTCACCAGTTGGTGTTTAAAAAAAACCCTAATTATGCTCTATCCTTGAGTCAAATCTTAAAATATCTAGGTAACTAACTTCCTTCAATTTTGAATCTCATAAATATCCTTCTGCATAGTAAATGGTGTATCTACAAGTACTTAAATTATTCCTGACTATCTTGGGCTCTATCTTCTCCCCATTATATCTTATCATTTCACTTTCTACTCTATCTTTGCTGTTATTTTCTTTCTTTTTCGTACTACCCCCTAAAGTGCAGCAGAATCTTCAACGTGATGAAGTTGGCTGCCTAAGGTCAGTAAGGAGAGGAAGAAGAAGATATAACTTAATTATGCAACACAACACACAAAGGATACAGGTCCAGGTCTTTCCGGCTCAGGTCTTTGTACATGTCGTCGTAAGTGACGCTGAAGTCGTACACATTGGGTTTGTCGGGGGAAGGGCCGGGGAGCTTCACCTGATTCCCCGTCCCAAACGACTGCACGGGGAATCCCTTTTTCCTGAAAACAACCCAACAATGAACCCTTTTTCCTGAAAACAATGAACCCCTTTTCCTGAAAACAACCACAACAATGAACCCTTTTTCCTGAAAACAACCACAGCAATGAACCCTTTTCCATGAAAACAACCCAACAATGAACCCTTTCCCCTGAAAACAACCACAACAATGAACCCTTTTTCCTGAAAACAACCACAACAATGAACCCTTTCCCCTGAAAACAACAACAATGAACCCTTTCCCCTGAAAACAACAATGAACCCTTTTCCCTAAAAACAACCACAACAAATGAACCCTTTTCCTGAAAACAACAGTGAACCCTTTTCCTGAAAACAACAATGAACCCTTTTCCCTGAAAACAACAATGAACCCTTTTTCCTGAAAACAACCACAACAATGAACCCTTTTCCCGGAAAACAACAATGAACCCCTTTTCCTAAAAACAACCACAACAATGAACCTTTTTCCTGAAAACAACCCAACAATGAACCCTTTTCCTGAAAACCACCACAACAATGAACCCTTTCCCCCCTGAAAACCACCACAACAATGAACCCTTTTTCCTGAAAACAACAATGAACCCTTTTCCCTGAAAACAACCACAACAATGAACCCTTTTCCTGAAAACAACAACAATGAACCCTTTCCCCCCTGAAAACAACCACAACAATGAACCCTTTTCCCCGAAAACAACAATGAACCCTTTTTCCTGAAAACAACCACAACAATGAACCCTTTTTCCTGAAAACAACCACAACAATGAACCCTTTTCCTGAAAACAACCACAACAATGAACCCTTTTTCCTGAAAACAACAACAATGAACCCTTTTCCTGAAAACAACCACAACAATGAACCCTTTTTCCTGAAACCAACCACAACAATGAACCCTTTTCCCTGAAAACAACAACAATGAACCCTTTTCCTGAAAATAACAATGAACCCTTTCCCCTGAAAACAACAATGAACCCTTTTTCCTGAAAACAACCACAACAATGAACCCTTTTTCCTGAAAACAACAATGAACCCCTTTTTCCTGAAAACAACCACAGGTCAGGTCAGGTCACAGAATGAGGACAACTAGGCCTTGTGGCCTCTTAATGTGTCCTTTCTGATTATTTGTATTCTTTTTCATGATTGGCATGACTAGGACTCTTTTAGATGTGTTAATCATATACACATTTCAATTGTTGAATCTTGGGGTCTTTATCGAGGAGGTATTTGAACTGATTAAGGTTAGGTGCCAATTTGATATGTGCTGGAAGAGAATTCCAGTATTTAGTGACTCTGTTACTAAAGAAATTCTTTCTAATGTTAGTTCTGCTGTATTGGGTTAGTAATTTCAAATCATTATTCCTAGTTTTTGAGTAGTTAGAAAGTTGTAACAAATGTTTGCTAGTAATATCAGAACTGTGAAAAATGCTATAAACATTTATTAAGTCACCACGTAGTCGCCGGTATTTTAGGGATGGTAAATTCAGTTTATATAACCTGTCACCATAATCTAAATTTTGCAATGCTTTTACTAGTTTGGTTGCTCTCCTTTGAACATGTTCGATAGCCTGAGACTGTCTTTTTAGGAAAGGATTCCAAATTAAGTTGCCATATTCCAAATGGGGTCTCACCAAACTTACATACAGATTTACAAACACCTCTCCATTCAGTCCTATAAAACTCCTCCTTATTAATCATTTGTTTGCTTTATTAATTGCGGATGTTATGCTTATCAAATTTCAGTTTTTGATCAAAAATCACTCCAAGATTCCAAAACGTGTCTGTAGTTACCATGTGTTATTTTGTACTCTGTTTGAGGATTGTTTAGGCCCAAATGCATGATTTTACACTTGTTTGCGTTGAAGTAAAGATTCCACTTTGCAGACCAGTCAATAAGTTTGTTAATGTCATTTTGTAATTTATTAGAATTTTTAGATGAGTTGTATATTTTCGTGTCGTCTGCAAAGATTTTACAGACACTTTGTACTTCGTCAGGTAGGTCGTTAATAAAAACCGTAAAAAGAATCGGGCCAAGAATGCTCCCCTGTGGAATGCCACTCAAAACTTCTATGCCGTTTGATAACTTATCACATACCCATACTTTCTGAGTTCTACCTTTCAAAAAGTTTCTTATCCAGTTTAACGTGTTACCATCAATACCATAAGCCTGAAGTTTAAGTAATAATCTCTCGTGTGGAACTGAATCAAAAGCCTTTCTAAAATCGAGGTACACTACATCAAATGCTTCCTTTTCATCAATTAGTTTTGCAAAATCATTCATACATCAACTAGCTGGGACATACAGGATCTGCCAGATTTAAACCCATGCTGGCAGTCAGAGTATAAGTTAAAGTCATTTATACGCTTAACCACTGTATCCCTTATAAACTGCTCTAGTAGTTTACACACTATGCTTGTTAAGCTGACAGGCCTGTAATTTCCCGGATCTGTCTTACTCTTAGTCCCTTTTGATAAATTACAGACACTTCTGTGCATGTCTCAGTGTCTCTCTGCCTGTCTGTCTCTTTCTGTCTACAGATCTCTTTCTCATCCTGTTCTTTCATCTGTCTCTTTCTGTCCGTCAATGCATGTCTGTATGCAGGGCTCCCAGGGACCCCCATTTGGGGGTCTATGAAGCACTAAAATTCTAAAGGACCCTCTAAAAGATTTTAACTAGGCCCAGCCTAAATTCTTATCCTTGTAAAATAAAGTTTTTGAAGTTTGAAGTTAGCATTCGCAATGCCACTGGGACCCTCTATCCCTCCTCTAGGACCCTCTATACTGTAAGTTAAGAAGTCCCTGGGACCCCTTGTTATGCAGGACGATTGGGAGCCCTGGTATGTACGTCTGTGATAGCCGGTCTCTGCTTTTTTCTGTCTAACTGTCTGTCTCTCTGTGTCTATCTGGGTGAGTTTTGTGCATTTGTCTGTCCGTCTCTCTCTCTCTCTGCTGTCTCATAGCTGCCAACCTTTGAGAAGCAAAATAAGGAATCTGGTGGGTGGTGGGTTCTGAGAAAGCGTGGGTCAGAGGGCGCAGCCCCCTGAAGCTGAAGCATTTTTTACCCTTATATAAGCAAACTCGTCATCTCCTGACAAGATAACATAGTTTAAGTTTGAAAAAACAAGCTAAGAATAAAAATTGCATTCATGAATACTCAAAACACAGATAATAGTACCCGGTATATTTCTGTCCACCCCATCATTACATACTGGATAAAACAATACCTACTCACATTATACTGGGGGGGGGAGAAGGGGGGGGGATTGACCCCAAGTCCAGAGACTGGCAATAATTGGTTCTAAAACTAAAAGCTAATAGTAATACCCAATGACAGGTTGAGAGACAGAGAGAGAAAGATTAAATGAGGGTAAACAGATAAGCATGGCTGATCATCGAGAGAGAGAGAGAGAGAGAGAGAGAGAGAGAGAGAGAGAGAGAGAGAGAGAGAGAGAGAGAGAGAGAGAGAGAGAGAGAGAGAGAGAGAGAGAGAGAGAGAGAGAGAGAGAGAGAGAGAGAGAGAGAGAGAGAGAGAGAGAGAGAGAGAGAGAGAGAGAGAGAGAGAGAGAGAGAGAGAGAGAGAGAGAGAGAGAGAGAGAGAGAGAGAGAGAGAGAGAGAGAGAGAGAGAGAGAGAGAGAGAGAGAGAGAGAGAGAGAGAGAGAGAGAGAGAGAGAGAGAGAGAGAGAGAGAGAGAGAGAGAGAGAGAGAGAGAGAGAGAGAGAGAGAGAGAGAGAGAGAGAGAGAGAGAGAGAGAGAGAGAGAGAGAGAGAGAGAGAGAGAGAGAGAGAGAGAGAGAGAGAGAGAGAGAGAGAGAGAGAGAGAGAGAGAGAGAGAGAGAGAGAGAGAGAGAGAGAGAGAGAGAGAGAGAGAGAGAGAGAGAGAGAGAGACTGGCATTGTAATCACTAGCAGAGAAATAGAAAAAAAATGTGACTTTCTTTTTCTTTTCAATAAACAAAAACTCTTTCAAAATAAATGCCTACCTCTACATTGATTGAACGATTGTCCGTTTTGGAAGAGAAACATTACGCTATCGAAGGCATCTTCTTTACAGCGGGAGACTTCTACTTTCGTATTCCTCTTACGCTTGTCTGTCTCGCGCTGGGTCACTGGGTGATGTTACTTCCATCCCTGTGCGAAATTTTGAAATCACTCCGACATACTGTGCAGAAAGCATAACTTTTATTTTCGCCTTGTCAAGACTTGTAAATATACGGAAAATTCTTTGTATATTGGGGAACAAACTTCTGGTAGGCCCGACTTTTTGACTGTGCGCTTTTCTTTGACGCCATCGTGGCAAGAAGAGAAAAGTTTTTACGCATGCGCAGAATATGGTTTCCGGGTCGGAAAAGATGGATCGGCATTGGAAACCTGCACGCACGTCAACAACTCGATTTTAAGCACTTTATTTTGTTGTTGAAATCTTGGAATACAAAATTTTTTCTTTAAATCGGAAAAGCGGAATCGCGGCCAGAAAACGGAAAAATAATAATTAATAATGCTTATATAGCGCATAATCTTGCAAAGCAACTCAATGCGTTTTTCACTCACCATTCGAACAAACATTTAACAGACTGGTTCATGTATCCTCACTATACATCTCTATGAAAATGAATACATTAGACAATGCATTGCATATAATCATAACACAACACACTAACAACACCCACCTCCCTTCAACCCCCACCCCCACCCATTCCCACCCCCACCCCTTACACACATGCGCACGTGTTAACCTCATACTCAACGTCAATGAGCTGGAAGACAGAGAGTGGAGAAAGGATCATAGACTTTACAGAGAGAAAGCTTTCTTGAAGAAGTGGGTTTTTAGTTGGGACTTGAATGAAGGAAGAGTGGACTGGTTACGGGTATGGTCAGGGAGAGAATTCCAAACGTTTGGTGCAACAAAACTAAACGCCCTCTAACCCGAAGATTTCAAGGACCGCTTAGGAACTTTAAGAAGTTTCTGAGATGAAGAACGAAGAGTACGAGAGCTTTGGTAGGTGCAGAGAGAAGAAGAGAGGTACTGAGGAAGTTTTGTCAAAGTGACGAAAAGCAAAAGTAGCCATCTTGAACTGCCAGCAGAATTTGACAGGAAGCCAGTGGAGCTCAGCCAAAAGAGGTGTGATGTGAAAAAAGGAATGGTTGACAGCTAATAGCTATGTAGGTCTTTCTGTATCCTCTGTCTTTGTTTTTCCGTAGGCCTATCTCTCTCTCTTGACTATCAAAGTATCATGTTCTCTCATCTGTCTGTCTACCTATGTATGTGTTTGTGCATTTCTATCTTTTGTTTCCCTTCTACCTATCCACTCTTTGAGTCTTTCTGTCTCTCTTTTTCTGTCCTAATTCCTATGTGTTTGTGTGTGCATGCATGTTTTTTCAGCATTCCATTCTCCCATCTTTGTTGTATAATTAGTATAGACTCTTAAGGCCTAGCCACTTTGAATATGATTGGATTCACTACAATCCGATTTTGACCTTTGCGAGGCATGGTTGACGAGAAATTCTACTGTCTAAAGAAATCCGATAAAAGCCTACTAGTTATATTCACTACCGGTATCATATATTCAGGCATCAGAATAGTCTGAAATCCAATCCTCTGAAAACTGCAGTAAAAGCCATCAAGGCCCCAGACTAAAGAGGGATAACACTGAAATCAGTTGCCAACACCACCAAAAAGACTTCATATAGAGATAAATCACTTTAAAATGCTGTTTGTGTAACACAAAGAATAACACTCAATAAAAAGGCAAAACCTCTGACAAGAGAAGCCAATCCTCTGTCAGAAATTCTTAATCCTCTGACAATTCTGATGTCTGTATATTATTTGTTGTTTGCTGTACACGAATCTGATAGAATATCTTATTTTTGTATTGACATTTTATTTGTTTCATGCACAGCGGTCTACATGAATAGTGTCATAGTGATGAACATAGTACATGTACATGTAGTTATTTTCAGACGGAAGTATTTCATGTGAATCATAATTACTTTTCAGTAGATGGAGTAGATAGATTAAGATTAAGATTAAAATTATAGCCCCATCGACAATGGAGTAGAGAAGCATGATTACTTTTCAGTAGATGGAGTAGAGAAGGTGATTACTTTTCAGTAGACAGAGTTCCATCTACTGAAAAGTAATCACCTTATTACCATACTGGGCTGTTTTCAATTCTATCTCACAACTTCACTTCAAGCCAACTTTACCTCAGAACTTCAGTCTGACGGAGGGCTATGCTCGAAACTTGTTCTGTTTACTACAGTCAGATTTACACTCTCTACAAGCATGGTCAGATAAATGGAATTTATATTTTAATGTCCAAAAATGCAAGGTAATGTACATAGGAAGGAAAAACCCTAAACATGATTATTATATGAAGCCGAACTGCACAACAAGTAAAATTAATATATGTGAAAACGAGAAAGACTTGGGAATAACTTTTGATCCAGCTTTGAAATTTGATACACATATACAGAAGGTAACCAGTAAAGCTAACCAAGTAATGGGATTAATCAAAAGATCATTTGACTATCTTCATAAGGATATATTTGTTAAATTATACAAGGCTATGGTTCGACCTCGCATAGAATATGGTAACTGTATATGGCATCCTAACCTAAAAAGACAATCAATAATAATTGAAAAAGTTCAGAGAAGAGCCACAAAATTAGTTAAAGCATGTAAAAATATGTCTTATGAGGAACGTTTGAATTTTCTGAAATTACCATCCTTGAAGGGAAGAAGACTTAGAGGGGACCTTATTCAAACCTATAAAATTGTACATAATCTTGATGATATAAATTTCAATGACTTTTTCATAAAATGCACAGTAGACAAAACAAGAAATAGTGATGGTAAATTGTTTCTTAACAGATCTAATACTAACACCCGCAAAAACTTTTTTACTAACCGTGTTGTTCATATGTGGAATGATCTACCAATTAACATAAAGAATGCATATAGTCCTTCATAATAGTTAAAACACCAAGGGGAGAAAACCACCCACTACATACACGCCTCAAAGGAAAAGGCGACATACTGGGAAGGTTAATTGATCATTCTGGCACCCTCAGGGAAAAAGACAGAAAAAAGGGGGGTCGGTTCCATCTGATAAAGGGACTAAACTGCTGCATGGACATAGGGGTGTTTGAGTTTTAGTGACCCAGCCAGCTCGCGCCCATTGATTGTGTCTGAACGTGATGCCGCGTCCTGGAAACAGGGTGTGGAGGGGTTGAGGGAGGGGGGGGGGGGGGGGGGGGGGGGGAGGGGGAGGCTGATGGGTTTATTGATGATTCCCTTGCACCGCTGACCCACTGGGGGTGACAGCAGTGAAGGAGCAGAGGTCGTCTTGCCGCAGATCATTCCACTCCCTGATGGTCCTTGGGAATGGGAGAAATGCGTTTGATTGGTATTTAATGCGGCAAACATAAGCTATTCTGATGGGGCCTTTAAAAAAAATTGTTTTTCCTTTAAACCACCCCACCCCATCCAATTCCGTTAAAAAAATAAAATTGTTGATGAAAAATGACCACCTTACCCAAGGAAACTGTGTGCTTCCATACTGCGGTTTTGGTTGCTGGAGCAGACGATTGCTATTTTCAGTTCACCAGGCATGATGAATTTCTGAAAAGGGTTAATTGTTTCTTTTCTTTTGAAAGTCTAGCGGTGTCTCTTGTAGAGTGCTTAACTTTTGCTAATCCTACTTTGGATAATGCTTTTGGTCTTCTTACTCTTACTAGTCTTAGTCACACTAGCCTAGCACTCCTTCAAATAGTGGCAAAAATCCAGCCATTAAATTGATTCATACTAGTCAAGGGTTCAAGAAGAGCATGACATCAGAATAGTGATAATGGGGAAGTGCAATGCGTTATATCAGAAACAAACTGTATTTGTCTGCATCGTATTATGTTATAACTATGTCGATTTTCTCATGCACTTGGATGTGGAAACTAATGACCGGAAATGAATCCCAAGAAATCAACAAGAGGAAGTAGGACAGAAGACCCATGGGACATTTATGCTGGAAAGAAACATGTTCTTATTTGTTTGATTTTAAATTTCAGCTAGCTGGATTAGTTTACAATAATACATCAAATGGCATTAAATATTATTTAGATTGTTTTGTAGGTAATCATACGGAATTTAGTTATATTCTTGTTTTTTAATATTTTCAGGATTCATAAAATTTAATTAACCACTTCTAGTCGCCATTTTTCTGTAGAATCTAGTTTCAACCATGTGAAAAAGACGATTGAAAAAAAAGAAGAACGGATTGAATGAAGACGTTTCATACCTCTCACACAAAACTCTATTTTTTAAAGGAAAAGAAAGACGTAAGATTTGGGTTTCTGGTTGCTTGTTAAAATCGTCCCACATTGACTTACACAAGCACTGGCGGTTTTCATTTGTTTCAATTTTGCATTTTGCTTTTTTTTTTGGGGGGTTGAAGTGTACTGAATGACAATGATATTGATAGACCCGTGTCACGTTCTGAGTTTACCTTTCGTTCTGAGATTACTATTTGACCAGGACATCAACTGGTAACATAGATAACATCACTGCCAAGGCGAACAGAATGCTGGGGTTCCTGCGGCGAAACCTCAAGATCTGCTCGACAGAACTGAGAGGAAGAGCATACCTGACTTGTCAGACCCCTGCTAGAGTATGCCAGTTCTGTCTGGGACCCGTACACTCGAACACTCGAAGGAATGTGAATAAAATCGAGGCTATGCAGAGAAAGGCGGCTCGCTTCGTACTTAACAGCTACCACAACACCTCCAATGTCACTGACATAGCATAGCATAGCATAGCATAGCATAAATGGCACTATAGGCTATTTTGTTTAGCCTTTTGCCCTCTAAATATGTTTTTTGATTTTTATTTGGTTTGGCTTCATTCACTGATGACTACTAAGGCATCTGTGTTTTATTCCTTTAAATCTGTATATTAACTGAATACATTTTGTTTTGGAAAAACTTGTCTATGATATTTTTGAATGAATTTAATGACTTTGCATTAACTGCTTCATCGGGAAGGTTATTCCATGCATTTATTACTCTATTAGTAAAAAAGTTTTGTGCTAGTCTGGTGTTAGTATCTTTTTTGTACAGCTTAAAGTTATGGCCACGGGTTCTATCACCCTCACAAAGAGTTAGTAGGCTGTTAGTAGTGGAATAATCGTATAAATGGTGACATATTTTATAAACTTCAATCATATCACCCCTGATATCTCAGTTAGGATGGCCGACACTTGAGCAGCGCAGGAAAACCAGCAGGCTGACAATGCTTTATGAAATCCAGCAAATCCGATAGTTTGGCTAGCGTTTTGTTCTTCCCCCACACCGAGAACAATCTGGAACTATAGTATCACGTTAATGCATTTCTGGCTATTGATTGGTCCATTAAGGTTTAGTTAAAATAATAATTTTTTGGGACATAGGTCAGGCAGACAAGAACTTGTAATAATTTTTCGCAAACATTTTGTAAAGTCGTTTCTTAGACCCCTTTTGGCGCAACAGTTTTTTGCGCGATTAGCGTCCTCTAGTGAAACTCGACCCAGTTATCCAGGTGACCGTAATACATGGGTACATCAGAATATAATGTCCTAAAAGGGTGCCATACGCTTGTTTTTGTCCACACTGGCATAAAATATATATAATAAACTTCAGACGTTTTACTTTGAACATGCAGTTTGAAGATGACGTCATCGGTTACATCATGTTTGCGGCTGAGCCTGTAAAAAGTGCACCTGACAAAATAGAAAATTCATTTCTACATCTTTACCAGACGGAAACTTGAAGACGAGTTGGCGAAAATCCATCCAAATTTGGGTTCTGTTTATGGGTGACCTTACATATCCTGCTGTATACAGTATAGTGTTTAAGCCGATCGAGCTTTTTGAAACTGGGAACATTGGCTTTGAAGATACTAGTTAGAGAAGGTAATTATTGACACTCAAAAACGAACAAACTTTTCTTAAGTTAAGGTGAAACTGAAAGGACTGGAAGCTGAATTGATTCCCATTTATGTTTGTGTAAGAAATAAGCCACAGATGCAGTGATGCACCGAGGTTGGAAAAGTGATAGGACAGACTGTCCCTGAAGCAAGAAAATCAATAGGTCAAAATGTCCTGGACCTTGAAGATCAATAGGCCAATTTGACGTTATGTTGAAAAATAATAATTTAAAAAACCACTGAGGGTGGGGCTTGATAAAAAAAACCAGGCAGAGTAATAATCATCTGCTTCAGGTGAATATAGATAATCAATGTTAACTGCAAGAGTGTTATAAATATGTTGTTTACATGTTTATGCATCATATGTGAGGAAAGCTTTTGTTTGTGTTACACCACTATCAGTGTGAAAGGTGCTGTAGCTGACATGGTCACATTCAGTCAAAAAACAACAAAATCATTATTAAAACTCCTCAAGACTTGACACTTTTTTTTAACAAATGAAATAAATAATTGACAATATAAATTGTGTTATGTCGTCACCATGAATCAGTTCAGAAAACAGAAAACTAAACAACCATTGCAAAATGAAGCTTAAAAATATTTATATCTTGAAACAATCAAATGAAACAGGTAAACAAACTGGTGTTATTTATTTCTTCACTATGTAACAAATGAAAGAAGTAATAATTGAATGAAACAAGGAAGCCAACACAAAAAGATGTTCCAGCATTTGATACTGACACAAAAGTTAAAACATTGAGCATTAGACAATCTGAACCAAAATAAAAATAAATTACATATTGTTAAGTGCTATTTGTCACTGTCATCAACAAATGAGAATCAAACTGCATGGATGTGCAGCTCACCAAAACAAGTACGTGTTTCCAGTATTTCTTTCAACAAGGATTGAACGAACAACAATGTGTGTTGATCGTCTGCTATTCGCTAGCCTAAGAGTTGTTCCCTTGTCAACATTCCTGGAAAAGACCAATGTGCTTTTCGGCCTTTGCCTACTTTCAGTTAGGCCTAGGACGTGTGTAGAAATATTCCTGGAAAAGACCAATGTGCTTTTCGGCCTTTGCCTACTTTCAGTTAGGCCTTGGACGTGTGTAGAAACATTCCTGGAAAAGACCAATGTGCTTTTCGGCCTTTGCCTATTTTCAGTTAGGCCTTGGACGTGTGTAGAAATATTTCGTAAAAAAAAAAGAGTTTGCAATGTACAGCTTTGCGATCGAGAGCCGATCTTTGAAAATGTAAGTTGCAGTGTCCGCGAGTTACGTAAATCAATCGGTCAAAGGCCGCCAGCGTTGAATTTCAATCGGACAAATGTCCGGACGGGAGGTAACACGTCTGGTCAAAATCTATGTCAATCAGCCGATGCCTCAGGACATGACTGCAGATGTACTGTATTATATGGTAAATTGCGACAAATCTTTGCCCTGAAAAATGAGACACAAGATAGATGCCCTAATTTTGAACTGGAGACATGAAAAAGCGGTAACTAATTTATCTCGAAATTAATAGGCCAGATCATGACCCCAAATCCTCCTGTGATGTGATTACAAAAGGCAAAACTTCCCTGTCAAGCCAGTATATCAGATGTAGGTGTCTGCTGATCCAGATTAACAGTGTCCTGCAGCATTATTTTGAGAACCGAAAGTGGTTTTCTTCATTTGTTTTAGAGTACCACTGACCCTGCCTGTCATCGTTGATATTCTGCATGACAAGTAGGCAATCATTGATCATAAATATGTGGAAACCATTTTCCACAAACTGACAAACTATGTTCATGAGCAGCCCTTAGCTGTCGGCACTAGTAAAAACCTGCTACTTCACGAAAACGCTGGTCCTCTCAAGGTCAAGGTCACTATGACAGTCTACCCTGATAAACATGACATCCAAGTCCTTCCCCACTCACTCTCTGGACCTAACTTGACCCCATGCTGTTTTTGGTTATTCATGTAGCAGAAGTTAGCAAAACAAGAATATTTTCTAGTCCAAGGCCTGCAAAAAGTAGCGATTTCACAGTTCCACACCTCCTTTGTGTTGGAGTTCCAAAAAGTACTCAAATCAAATCCAAGACGCTTGAAAATGTGTGTGATTCTCAAGGAAGGGTAGTTTACAGTACTGTAAAAGTTTTGTGTAAATCCACTGCTCAGTTGCTGTTTTACAACTGTAGCTGTAAGGACATTATATATTGATGGGCCCATGTACCTGCTTAATCATTCACTTGTCATTTCATTGGAGACTAAAACAGTGGAAGCCCTGTGTTCACTTGCTTCCGCATACTGCATGGGTGTGCCTACCACTGTTCATTGGAATGTGTGTGTGTGTATGTTTGCTCACACAGTGCATGTATGTAATTTGCTAGTGAGAGTATGAATACCATTGTTTCATTTAGCAGTACGTACTGGACATACCCCCATTTTGTTCAGAAAGGGAGTTAACTGCCCGGAAGCAGTAACATTGAAGGATTTTGTTTTATCGTTCTACAGACTGATATTGACTCGCTCTCACCATGGATGGACCAGTGTCCTACCTGCGGCCGTTCTCGTCGCAGCGCGGGGGCCGATTGGCCGACCGGCGAGGCTACCGACCCGGCGGTTATCACCGTGGTAACCGGGACCGGGATCAGAAGGACCAGGAGAACGGAGACCCCAACAACTTTGACGGGAAGCGCATGCGTAAAGCCATCCACCGCAAGACTGTCGACTACAACCCCTCCATGATTCACTACCTCCAGGTCAGGGTCTTGAAATGGTTAAAAAATATATATATAAATTAACCCCTTGAGTGCCATAGCCATCCACCGCAAGACTGTCAACTACAACCCCTCCATGATTCATTACCTCCAGGTCAGGGTCTTGAAATGGTTAGAAATATATATAAATTAACCCCTTGACTGCCAGTGCCATAGCCATCCACTGCAAGACTGTCGACTACAACCCCTCCTCGATTCACTACCTCCAGGTCAGGGTCTTGAAATGGTTAAAAATATATACAAATTAACCAGGGGTTGCGCTAACCCAATCGCTGACGCATTTTTACGGCGTTTACGCGTAACCCGTACGCAAAATGACGTCCGCTCAAAATCGCATCTGAGTCTAGATGGTGAATTAGACTTAGTCACTTTAGAAGTCCTACGGTCCCTACACGTATTGTGGTTCTGCTACACCAAACATTGGAACAGATTATAGAAAAGTGCCACTTGCTTTCAGAGGAGGTAAGTATCCCATCCTTTTTCTTTCATTAGTTATCCAGATTTCGTCCAGTACTGCTGTGACGTAGGCGCAGTGCTGTGTGGCGGGAAAATCACTGTAAGCGCATTGTCTGACTCTACCCCCCACCCCATCTCCCCACCCCCTTCCAGCCTTTGCTTCCTTTCATTGGGCTTGGCCACTGGATATCCAGATTCTAGTCAATTCACTGTGACGTAAATGAAGCGTTTGGCGCGAAATGAGCGCGTTGTTGCACAATTGCCAGACTTCTGTCTTTGAAAATGACTGGTTAGTGAATAAAAATGCATGTTTTTGTTGCTGGTATTGTTTTCATTGTTTTTAGCTTAGATTTATCATTTTGTTCTTTGACGCGATTTTTTGCTTCCCTTACACATTTTCTTGGCCGACAAAAACGCGTTTTCAGGTGTAAGCAAAACACGTTTTCAAAAACACTAGCGCGACCCCTGAAATTAACCCCTTGACTGTCATAGCCATTCACCGCAAGACTGTCGACTACAACCCCTCCATGATTCACTACCTCCAGGTCAGGGTCTTCAAATGGTTAAAAATATATATAAATTAACCCCTTGACTGCCATAGCCATTCACCGCAAGACTGTCGACTACAACCCCTTCATGATTCACTACCTCCAGGTCAGGGTCTTGAAATGGTTAAAAATCATATAATAATATGCCAACTGGCCGTCCGTTTTTCGACCGAATCGCTTCAAATTTGCTATGAGCCCTAACGGGGCGATGGCAACGGCAACCGAGGCAGCCGTGTCATTTGCGCCGTTTGGCAAATGCGCGAAACGCGTATCCACCGGCGTCTCGGCGCCCGTATCTCCGGTATTTCTGGTCCGATTGCCTTCAAATTTGGCAGGTAGATGATCGGGGACAGTGGCTATATGTGTACCAAACTGGAAGGGAATCGACCGGACATTGACTCGAACTTTGGAACGTGCATGACCGGAGACTGACTATCTTGGTGCAATATTTCAACAGGATCCGTTCATAAATGCGCACGCTATGACCTGATTTACACGCTAATTTCAACATTATACACACAAAAAAATGCCCGCCAGCAGGAACACGGTTGCACAGCGGACATTCCTTCAGCGAGGATTTACTGTAGCGAAGCATACTATCGCGCTTCTCTCTCTCTCTCTCTCTCTCTCTCTCTCTCTCTCTCTCTCTCTCTCTCTCTCTCTCTCTCTCTCTCTCTCTCTCTCTCTCTCTCTCTCTCTCTCTCTCTCTCGTGCGCGCGCGGACCAGCGGTTAGCAGTGAAGTTAGACCAGCGACATACATACTGGAGTCGGCACCACATAAATCTAAGAATAGCGTGTATGTCACTGCCCGGCACGCGTCATGGCGCTCTCTGTGTATGTTTGTCTGTGTGTCTCTCTCGCTTTCTGTCTCTGTCTCCCCCCCTCTATCTCTCTCTGTCTTTGTAGGGCCTATGTCTCTATGTCTGTCTGTCTCTCTCTCTCTGTTTCCTGTCTCTGTATGTCTATGTCTCTCTCTCTCTCTCTCTCTCTCTCTCTCTCTCTCTCTCTCTCTCTCTCTCTCTCTCTCTCTCTCTCTCTCTCTCTCTCTCTCTCTCTCTCTCTCTCTCTCTCTCTGTGCCTGCTCCGGGGCGGATGACGTTAAACAAATTTTTATTCATCCAACCGGAACAGCAGTTGTCCTCTTTGCTCACTGTCTATGTCTCTCTGTCTGTCTCTCTGTGTGTGTGTCTTTGTCTGTCTGTCTCAGTCTCTCTCTCTCTCTCTCTCTCTCTCTCTCTCTCTCTCTCTCTCTCTCTCTCTCTCTCTCTCTCTCTCTCTCTCTCTCTCTCTCTCTCTCTCTCTCTCTCTCCCTCTCTCTCCCTCCTCCTCTCTCTCCTCCCTCTCTCTCTCTCTGTCTCTTGTAGGGCTATGAGATGTACTGATTATGTAGGCTACATGTTCAATGCATGTCTTTACTTGGTTACTTGACTTTTAACAATCTGTTAGGTGTGTAACGTGGGATCTTTGGTCATCATCATATAATAAAAAGGCAAGTGTGTGTGTGTATGTCTGTCTGTCTGAAACACAAAACGGGCCTTATAACTCCGCCGTTTTTCGACCAAATCGCTTCAAATTTGCTGTCAGGCTTGCTGTGGTCGGGGCAAAGCCTGGCAGCAAATTTGAAGAGAATTGGGAGAGCGCGTCACTCTCAGAGCAGCGCCAACGGGAAACGGGGCCTTATAACTCTGCCGTTTCTTAACCGAATCGCTTCAAATTTGCTGTCATTAGTGTCAGGCTTGCTGTGGCCGGGGCAAAGCCTGGCAGCAAATTTGAAGAGAATTGGGAGAGCGCGTCACTCTCAGAGCAGCGCCAACGGGAAACGGGGCCTTATAACTCCGCCGTTTCTTAACCGAATCGCTTCAAATTTGCTGTACTCAGTGTTACCAGTACTTGGCGTTACCGTTACTAGGGAGAGCGCATCACTCTCAGAGCAGCGCCAACGGGAAACGGGGCCTTATAACTCCACCTTTTCTTAACCGAATCACTTCAAATTTGCTGTACTCAGCGTTACCAGTACTTGGCGTTACCGTTACTAGGCGTTACCGTTACTAGGGAGAGCGCGTCACTCTCAGAGCAGCGCCAACGGGAAACAGGGCCTTATAACTCCGCCGTTTCTTAACCGAATCGCTTCAAATTTGCTGTACTCAGCGTTACCAGTACTTGGCGTTACCGTTACTAGGCGTTACTGTTACCGGTACTCGGCGTTGCGCTAGTATATATAAATTAACCACTTGACTGCCATAGCCATCCACCACAAGACTGTCGACTGCAACCCCTCCATGATTCACTCCTCCAGGTCAGGGTCTTGAACTGGTTAAAGATATATATAAATTAACCCCTTGAGTGCCATAGCCATCCACCTCAAGACTTGTCGACTACAACCCCTCCATGATTCACTACCTCCAGGTCAGGGTCTTGAAATGGTTAAAGATATATATAAATTAACCCCTTGAGTGCCATAGCCATCCACCTCAAGACTTGTCGACTACGACCCCTCCATGATTCACTACCTCCAGGTCAGGGTCTTGAAATGGTTAAAAAATATATATAAATTAACCCCTTGAGTGCCATAGCCATTCACCGCAAGACTTGTCGACTACTACCCCTCCATGATTCACTACCTCCAGGTCAGGGTCTTGAAATGGTTAAAAAATATATATAAATTAACCCCTTGATTGCCATAGCCATTCACCGCAAGACTTGTTGACTACAACCCCTCCATGATTCACTACCTTCAGGTCAGGGCTTTAGTTCAAATGGTTAAGCATATATATTATATAAATTAAACCCTTGACTGCCATAGAGTACTATAAGAGTTAGAGAAATATGTTTGAAAAAGAATGTAGAACATGAAAAATTCAAATTTCTACAAAAGTTTGGGGATGTAAGCGTCCCCCCCGGTTATACATTTTTGACGTATTCACTGTGAACTGACGATATCATCAGTGCTGCCATGGCCTCTGTAAATTCTAAGGATATGGTCAGGCAGTCAAAGGTGCCCTCCCGTTATGCATTTTTGACGTATTCACTGTGAACTGACGATATCATCAGTGCTGCCATGGCCTCTGTAAATTCTAAGGATATGGTCAGGCAGTCAAAGGTGCCCTCCCGTTATGCATTTTTGACGTATTCACTGTGAACTGACGGATTTCATCAGTGCTGCCATGTTTTATGTGCATGTCTTTATCTTTTTAAAGACAATAATTTTTGATTGATTGATTAGACTGTTGAAATTAAATAGAACAGATATGCATATTTTTTAGATGTATTTTTTAAGGTGATGTTTGAATCAGGTGTGCATTTGGGCAATAACCATTTTAATTCCTGTCATTAGTGTAAATGAGTCTTCAAAATAGTTCAATAACAAAAAGCAACTTAACAAAGGCTCTTTTTGTCGTCTTTCCATCAATAAGCTATTTGCATGACAAGAGAGCATCAATGTGGATATCATCGTCTATGTGCATGACAAGAGAGCATCAATGTGGATATCATCGTCTATGTACATGACAAGAGAGCATCAATGTGGATATCATCGTCTATGTGCACGACAAGAGAGCATCAATGTGGATATCATCGTCTATGTGCATGACAAGAGAGCATCAATGTGGATATCATCGTCTATGTACATGACAAGAGAGCATCAATGTGGATATCATCGTCTATGTGCATGACAAGAGAGCATCACTGTGGATATCATCGTCTATGTGCATGACAAGAGAGCATCAATGTGGATATCATCGTCTATTTTATCGTCTATGTGCACGACAAGAGAGCATCAATGTGGATATTATCGTCTATGTGCATGACAAGAGAGCATCGATGTGGATATCATCGTCTATGTGCGTGACAAGAGAGCATCAATGTCGATATCATCGTCTATTTTATCGTCTATGTGCACGACAAGAGAGCATCAATGTGGATATCATCGTCTATGTGCATGACAAGAGAGCATCGATGTGGATATCATCGTCTATGTGCGTGACAAGAGAGCATCAATGTCGATATCATCGTCTATTTTATCGTCTATGTGCATGACAAGAGAGCATCAATGTGGATATCATCGTCTATGTGCATGACAAGAGAGCATCAATGTGGATATCATAGTCTATGTGCATGACAAGAGAGCATCAATGTGGATATTATCGTCTATGTGCATGACAAGAGAGCATCAATGTGGATATCATCGTCTATGTGCATGACAAGAGAGCATCAATGTGGATATTATCAGTTATTGTGACTTTGCTGTGGGATATTGCTTTTATCCTATCTCGAGAGAGACTTGGTGTTTATCCTATGAGGTCGAAGACCGAATAGGATAAACATCAAGGTCTTGAGAGATAGAATAAAAGCAATATCCCACAGCAAAGTCATAATAACGATTATATACCGATATTTTACCTCTTTCACATAAAATCAGCTGATAATCAAACACACAACGAAGAAGTGAGATGCCGTGCATGCAGATCTAAATAATACTAACCACTTCACTGTAGCAAGAAAATCCCACTCATCCACAAATAATATAGTTCTCCAAGTTAGAAAGTCGTGAGCTATTTTGATCTTGCACAAGCGATACATTATGAAAGGACACTGATTATTAATTTTAAAAAAACATGAACCGTACTGGCCTTAGGCTTAGCTGTATAAAAGAAATAGCCTTTACAATGACATATTCTTTTTACACTGCAATCACTTAGGCCATAGTTATTGTCATTTAGCCAATGACGAACTTTCAATGATGACGTAATTTCAGTGATTGCGTAAGTTCACTAAGATGACGTTTTTGGGTGTCCCGCTAAGAAGGCTCTATTTGCAGTGACACTACCTTGAGTATCTGGTTGCTAGCTGCTATTTTTATCATTTGCAATTTCACTAACAGTTACTCTTCACAATTTTTTTCTTCAATGTAAAATGTTCATCAGAAACAACCGTTTGCATTTATCGGGTTAAGGCATAGGGTTAGGAGTATGTTTGGGCTTTTTGTTTTACTAAACATCACTTGATGCAAATAAAGAAAATACTGCAGATAGTCGCATGCAAGTGTACCTTGATGTGTGATGATGATAATGATATGTCAAGATAACTGTGGCATCAAGTTTCTAATAGCAACGGTGTACTGTGAAACCCGCTTTATTTCAAGTGCCTTTGGACCACCAAATGACTTGAAATTATCCGAGTGCTCGGTTAATTTCAAGTTTTTGCCTAATCTAACACAAAATTGAAATTAACCGAGCAAAGTTGATATTAACCGAGCAAGATGGGGGTGAAAGGAAATTTTTTTATAGTATGGATATTTTCACATCGATTTATGTGTTTAGAAAGTGTACACTTGTATCTTTTATATATTTGACCAGAAATACAAACTGTTCTACTTTGGGCTAAATGGTGTTTGATCCTTCATCTCATATAGGCCTAAGCGCTAAGGTCTATACTGTATTTGAGAAAATTGCGGCATGGACGGACGGATTTGGTGTGGGTGTGGGTGCGTGTGTGCGCGTGCATGCGTGTGTTAGATAAAGTGTACATTACTTTTCAATGAGGCTTTATCAATTTATGCTGCTTCTTCGTGTTGCCCAAGGGCGATAATTTTATGTAGGTGGCGCTTTCACGTGAGGCCCTCTGTTCACTTGAGAGAAAGGGATAGAGAGAGAGAGAACAGGAGGAGGCAATTACATACTGTTAAAACAAGAAACAAGAGAAACAACTATTACAATTGTTTGAATAAATAGTCATGATAACAGCTTTTGAATGATGCCAAGGTACTTTTTGTTTGAATATAGTCCGTAATTTCGTTCCATAGTTTACCGCCCGAGTATATCAAAGATGTCATGTATAGATCAGTTCTCGGACGGGGCAGGTGTATTCTATTTTTATTTCGTATTTGGGTCACACACAACTTTTCACACAAGTATGATGGAGCGAGTCCGTTGACTATCTTATAAAGAAAGACTGCTTTGTTAAATTGACATTTGAATTGGAATGGAAGAATGTTTAGTGTTTTGTAGTCATGAATTTGTAGGGAAGATGATTTTAGAAGTATAAGTTTGATGGAACGCCTGTAAATGCTTCCTAAGGGCGTAAGACAGTTTTTACTTGCCATATCCCATGTTGTGGAAGCGTAATCAAAATGAGGTTGTAAATATGCATGGAAAAATAATTTTCTAGTATGTTGATCAAGAAAATGTTTTATTTTGCTTAATTGGAATACTTTTCTAGACAGTTTACGAATGAGTGTAGAAACGTGAAAGGACCAAGAAAGGTTGTTGTCAATTGTTAGACCAAGCAGTTCATGTGAGTCAACCTCCTCTAGAACATTATCATGTACTTTGAGTTTGATTTTGTTCAAGTCAGATTTGATATTTTGGCGTTTTTGTCGAGTAGCAATGATCATAAACTTAGATTTCAGAGGATGTAGAGCCATATGATTTAGGTCACTCCATGTCTCTAGTTTTGCAAGGTCGTTTTGTATATCGGTTAGAACTAAGTCTGTGTTGTTATTTTTGTTATGAAGTGTACTATCATCAGGAAACAGTTCACAATCGGATGAGACATGTAAAGGAAGATCATTTATATCAAATCAAATCAAATCATCTTTATTATCTCATAACTGAGAAATTGCAGCCAGGTGCACATAAGGAAAAAAAACAATAAACAACATTTATCAACAAAAACAACAACAATAAACACATTTATCAACAATTAAAGAATATAAACTAATAACTAATAACACTGCAATATTGTAGTTAACAAACTGGACGAATACAAATTCAATCCCAAGGAGATGGACAGGCTGCTCAGCAAAACAATCACTCGATGCAGTGCATTAAGAGTTCAACAGATGAATTGATCTTGGTAAGAAAGTTTTCTGTGCTCTTATTTTCAGTTTTAGAGTTCTGTATCGACGGCCCGATGGTAATACTTCATAGTATTTTGCCAGAACATGACTGTTATCATTAAGAATTTTCCTGGCTTTCTTGACTACTTGTCTGTCATACAACTCTTGCATACCACTCTGCCTTGCACCCACAACTTTACTGCACACATTCACCATATCACTCAACACACGCTTACTTTTTACACTCAAGCTTCCATACCAACAGATAAATGACACAGTAAGAACAGATTCAATGCAACATCGGTAGTAGGTTTGAAGAATATATAGACAGAAAATAAGACTGGCCCCAGGACTGACCCTTGGGGGACACCATACATCATGGATTTAAATGAAGAATGTTTACAGTCCTGAAAAACTAATTGTTGCCTGTTAGTTAGAAAGGATGATATAAGATTAATTAACTCTTGCAATAAATAATATAATTTTAGTTTTTGTATAAGGAGATTATGGTCAATGGTATCAAACGCTTTGGCAGAGTCAACGAATACTGCCCCAGTGATAAGATCATTATTTATGTTTGAGTGCCATTGCTGTATAAGGTTTGAAAGTGCAGTGTGACAAGAATGTTTTTTTTCTGAATCCGCTTTGGTTGGGATGAAATAAATTATGTTCATCAAAGTGGGATTGGATCATATTTTTTAAATGCTTTTCTAATGGTTTTGATAGAACAGATAAAATAGATATTGGTCTGTAGTTGGAATCATCATTTGGGTCACCAGATTTGAAAAGGGGAAGTACCCTGGCATCCTTGAAAGCTTGAGGAAAGTAAAATTTTTCGATGGACAAATTGTAAATATAGGTTAAATGTTCAGCAATGATTGATGCTGCCGTTTTATTAATTCTGTTATCTATATCGTCTAAACCACGAGCTTTAGACTGACGTAAAGAACATAAATAACAGTATGCTTCATGTACACTAATGAACTTAAAATTAAGACGAGATTTTACATTTTTCGACTCACAAAATTCTTTGAGTAGTATCAAATCATTATCTAAAGTGTTGTTTTCTTTAATAATCGTATTGGAAACTGTAGAGAAATGATTGTTTAAATCTTCAATTGATAAATTAGTAGATGGAGTATTTATAGATGTTTTGTTTTTGCCAGATAATTGATTTACTGCTTTCCATATGGATTTAGTTTTGGATTTAGAAGCAATAAGTTCACTAAGGTATCTTTTTTCGGCTGCTCTTTTCATTGAGTTTACTTTGTTTCGCTGTTTTTTGAAGTTTTCATCTTTACCTGATTCCCGAAGCAACGATTCGCGTCTATTTCTAGCTGCGTGAATTTCATGTGTTAACCCGGGTGGCTTGTCTGTGAGTTTAACTCTTTTCTTTTTGCACGGTGCATGCTTATTAAACACGCCAAGAAAGGCATCATGCCATGCGTTCAGAGCTTTATCTGGGTCCCTATGTTGATACACCTCAGTGAAGTTCGCATTACATAGATCAAACAAAAAAAGATCGGGGTTAAAGTCTGTATAACTTCTGTAAAAAATGTGTTTATGGTAGCACCTAGGAATTTTCACACCTTTTTTATGCCAAGTTAAGCAAATGGGAAAGTGATCACTCAGTCCAAAAATAGGCATTGATGTTTCTACAATGTTAGTTGCGTTGGTTGAGAGAGAGAGAGGTGAGAGAGAGAGAGAGAGAGAGAGAGAGAGAGAGAGAGAGAGAGAGAGAGAGAGAGAGGAGGGAGAGAGACAGAGAGGGAAGGAGGGAGAGAGAGAGAGGAGTGAGAGTGAGAGAGAAACAGTGCCTCCATGCACTGAATTAATTCTATTTTCATTTTTAAAGTAAGTGTAGCGTGCTTCACTTTCTTGTCCACCATCTTACTCTATTATGAGCATCTCCCGGCAACAGCCAAAAAACTGCGGTGATCTGATCGACACTCCCCTTTCTCCTGCTCCCTCAGACCAGGGTTCAAACAAAAGTTAAAGCTACACACACGTGCACACATACACACACACACACACACACACACACACACACAAGGTGATCTGATTGACACTTCCTCTCACCGAGTCAAAGCCAGACGACACACAGTGACATACATGTGCGCGAGCGTAGAGATTTTAGACAAGCCTGAGAAAAAAAATTGAAGTAAAAGTGTGTTGACTTGAAATTAGGCGAGCAAAAAAACTGAATTTAGCCGATCTCCTCCTCTTGAAAAATGTGTTGACTTGAAATTAACCGAGCACTTGAAATTAACCAGGTTTCTCTTTCAGTTGGGACCGAGATTTTACTTGAAATTAACCGATAATTGAAATTAACCGAATTGAAATTATTCAGGGTTTTGTAACAGATAGAAAGAAGGCCTCTGGCCGGGACCTTAGAATGACTTGAAATTATCCCGAAATTGAAAATAACGAGTTGAAATAAAGCGGGTTTCACTGTATTTTACACCTTTTTCTCACGTGCGTTTACACTAAGCCTATGGGTTAATATACGCAAATAATATCTCTGGATATTGTTTTATATCCCACGCTTGGCAGGCCTCTTTGGCACTACTTGTACATCGGTATTATATCATCGTCTATTAATATATCATCTATGTGCACAGAGAGCATCAATGTGGATATCCCCTGAAGGCTGTATGAACCACTTCACTGCCAGATCATTTTTTAGTTTTGGAATTAAGTTGAAAATGGACCTATTTGGCTCAGTCTGACAAAATGATCGAGATTGTATATCTTTCCTGAGTCTGACTACTGACTAGTCTATAACAAAAACCAGCTATGAGTAAAAAGTTAGGGCATCAATGACTTCACATTACCCGAAGTTGACACTTCTTCTTCCAGGAAATGGACAGGGCCATATAAGGCGTGCAAAGTCCAATACTCGCAATAGACACGGGGAATTCCAATAGACACGGGGAATTCCAATAGACATGGGGAATTCCAATAGACACAGGGAATTCCAATAGACACGGGGAATTCCAATAGACACGGGGAATTCCAATAGACATGGGGAATTCCAATAGACGTGGGGAATTCCAATAGACACGGGGAATTCCAATAGACACGGGGAATTCCAATAGACGTGGGGAATTCCAATAGACACGGGGAATTCCAATAGACACGGGGAATTCCAATAGACGTGGGGAATTCCAATAGACACGGGGAATTCCAATAGACGTGGGGAATTCCAATAGACACGGGGAATTCCAATAGACGTGGGGAATTCCAATAGACACGGGGAATTCCAATTGACGTGGGGAATTCCAATAGACACGGGGAATTCCAATAGATACGGGGAATTCCAATAGACGTGGGGAATTCCAATAGACGTGGGAAATTCCAAAAGACACGGGGAATTCCAATTGACGTGGTAATTCCAATAGACACGGGGAATTCCAATAGACACGGGGAATTCCAATAGACGTGGGGATTCCAATAGATGCGGGGAATTCCAATAGACACGGGGAATTCCAATAGACATGGGGAATTCCAATAGATGTGGGGAATTCCAATAGACACGGGGAATTCCAATAGACGTGGGGATTCCAATAGACGTGGGGATTCCAATAGACGTGGGGAATTCCAATAGACGTGGGGAATTCCAATAGACACGGGGAATTCCAATTGACGTGGGGAATTCCAATAGACACGGGGAATTCCAATAGACGTGGGGAATTCCAATAGACACGGGGAATTCCAATAGACGTGGGGAATTCCAATAGACGTGGGGAATTCCAATAGACGTGGGGAATTCCAATAGACGTGGGAATTCCAAAAGACACGGGGAATTCCAATTGATGTGGGGAATTCCAATAGACATGGGGAATTCCAATAGACACGGGGAATTCCAATAGACACGGGGAATTCCAATAGACGTGGGGAATTCCAATAGACACGGGGAATTCCAATAGACACGGGGAATTCCAATAGACACGGGGAATTCCAATAGACGTGGGGAATTCCAATAGACGTGGGGAATTCCAATAGACACGGGGAATTCCAATTGACGTGGGGAATTCCAATTGACGTGGGGAATTCCAATAGACACGGGGAATTCCAATAGACACGGGGAATTCCAATAGACGTGGGGAATTCCAATAGATGCGGGGAATTCCAATAGACACGGGGAATTCCAATAGATGTGGGGAATTCCAATAGATGTGGGGAATTCCAATAGACACGGGGAATTCCAATAGACACGGGGAATTCCAATAGACACGGGGAATTCCAATAGACACGGGGAATTCCAATAGACACGGGGAATTCCAGTAGACACGGGGAATTCCAGTAGACACGGGGAAGGCAGGGAAGGGGTTAATTCATGTATAGGAAAGAATTCTGCTTTGTAATTAACTCTGGCATGATTGTTTTCCAGAACCGCGTGTTTCAGCGTGACTTCAGAGACCGACGAGCCATTCAACCCGACGCATTGTATGCACCCCAGGTCAGTCGATGGTGTGTGTGTGTGTGTGTGAGAGAGAGAGAGAGAGAGAGTATTATGTGCATGTTAAATTGCAATGTCTTTGCATTTTAAATTGTGCTTGTAAATATGATAATGCATGTGTGCTCTATACCTTTAATCTTCTATGCCATATTATAACCGTTCAATGTATTTTATTGTATGTTTAATGTCAATGTCTATGTTATAATCGTGGCACCTGGACACAATTTCTCTTTTCAGAGATAATAAAGATGTTTTGATTTGATTTGATTTGATGTGTGTGAGAGAGAGTATTATGTGCATGTGTGTAAGAGAGAGTATTATGTGCATGTGTGTGAGAGAGAGTATTATGTGCATGTGTGTGAGAGAGAGTATTATGTGCATGTGTGTGAGAGTATTATGTGCATGTGTGTGAGAGAGCATTATGTGCATGTGTGTGAGAGTATTATGTGCATGTGTGTTAGAGAGAGTATTATGTGCATGTGTGTGAGTATTATGTGCATGTGTGTGAGAGTATTATGTGTGTGAGAGAGCATTATGTGCATGTGTGTGAGAGTATTATGTGCATGTGTGTGAGAGTATCATGTGCATTTGTGTGTGTGTGTGTGAGAGAGAGTATTATGACTTTGTGCATGTGTGTGAGAGAGAGAGTATTATGTGCATTTGTGTGTGTGGGTGTGCACGCATGCAACTTTTTATTATTTTCTTGAGCATTATCTTTTTCGGCTGCCACACTGGAACGCACTCCCTTTCGGTCTTCGTCACGCTAAATCCTTCCTGATATTTAAGTCAGCTCTGAAAACTCGCTTCTTCAAACTTCAACTGCAGAATACATCTGTAACTTAGAAATATTGCCACCCACTCTCTTTGTCCATCTTTTTATGTCCATGTGTCCGTGCGTGTTCTGTGTGTGTGTGTGCAAGGTGTGTGTGTGCGCGTGTGGGCATCTGTGTGTCTGTATGTATGTCTGTGTGTGTGTGCGCGTGTATGTGCAATATGTTTATGTATACATGTGTATGTATGTGTGGTGTGTGTGTGTGTGTATCAAAGGGTTCTTACTTCTTGTGTAATATGTGTTCATGTGAACATATAATTTTTTTTATGTTTGCATTTTTGTGTCATTTCAAACTTGTTTTAGGCCTTTTGTAAGTAGTAATAGTATAGTAGTTGCTGTTGTTATTGATTGTTATCTGCACTTGCTGATCATGTTACTCATATCTCAATCAATCAATCAATCAATATTTATTATCCCCATTAAAATGAACAATGAAATTTGTTTGCTGTCACATTAAAACATGCAATAAAGCACAATGCACACGAGAAGTAACATATCACAGATTATGAGTAAAGCTTATACATGCAGGGTAGGACTGGAACTTTTGGGGCAACCTGCCCTGGGGGCAGGTAGACAAATTTTTTTACCTGCCCCACAGTTTTAGCCACCTGCCCGATAAATGAATGTGCCATGAGTGAAAAAGCTAGTAGAAAGAGTCAACCATCTGTCAGTATTTTTCATACGTTTTTTATTTTATTTTAACGTTTCTCATGCGCGCATGCATCTACGTGTGTGTGTGTGTGCGTGCGCGTGCATGTGGTAACAAACATTGATTAAGCAAACTATCAGCATATCATATGTATAGGGGGGTATTCTGTGACAACATACATTATGACATACTACAGTAGTATCACACACACAGAAGTACACAATCACAGAGACAGACTATCAGAGAGAGAGAGGGAGAGAGAAAGTCAGAGTGACAGACAGACACATACACTAACCATTCATATAGTAATTTGGCAAGTGTCCCGTGTGTCTGTGTGTGTGTGTGTGTCTGTCTGAAACACGAAACGGGCCTACTATATATGGCGAGCCTGGCTGATAGAGTTATCGTTAGTGGGGTAGTTCACAATGGCGGCTATGCAAAGACTCAGATTGGAATTTGAACGGAGAATTCAACTGGCCTATCGACGTGTTATGTCATAAAGATGTTTAAAAGGGACACAACCAGTGTTTCTGTCCTCACTACTGATATAGGGAACAGGGACCAGATGCCAGTCTTTTCTTTTCAATGTCTTTGGCTCTTTGCTTGCCTCCCGCGGCGAGCCCCACTGCAGCTATTTTTATACAGACAGTGGAGAGAGAGAGAGAGAGAGAGAGACTGACTGGGGTGTGGGTGTGGGGTGGGAGGTGGGGGTGGGGGTGGGAGTAGAACGCAGCAAGCTTCCCCCCCCCTAGGGATACTGGGAGGGGGGGGGGTCTTCCGTACAAATAGTTCCCCCACCTTCTGGAAGTTATGTGCTTATAACTACCTCTAATCTGTCCGTCTCTTTCATTCTGCCTTTTCCCTTTGCATGCTGTTATCTACTATCGTTCTGCCTTTCCGGTCCATTCTCCTGCCTTTTTTCAAGAAATACTTTCAAAAAGATTTCCTCTAGCCGAAGTCAGACATGCTGGGCCTAATTATTCTTACTTAGGTGCATAACAGCAGCATGATGCATCTACGTTCATAATTGACAGGAACATGCCTGAACGACGAAGAAGAAACGAAGAAGAACGAAGAAGAAGAACTACAACTCTCTCTCTATAGCCTGAGTCGAAAAAAAAGTGATGTTAGTAGGGGTTAGGAGGGGGGGGGGGGGGGGGGTGCGCGCGTGCGCGCGGTCAAAGTTTAAATCATTATGAAACACTTTCTGGTATAGGTCAAGATATGCCAACCCCCTACATTTCTCGGTTAATCTCTGTCTCTCTCTCTCTCTGTCTCTCTCTCTCTCTGTGTCTGTCTCTGTGCCTGCTCCGCGGGCGGAGGACGTTAAACAAATGTTCACTCATCCAACCGGAACAGCAGTTGTCCTCTTTGCTCTTTGTCTGTCTTTCTGTCTGTCTGTCTCGCTAGGTACTTCTTCTTCGAATTTGGAAGGTAGATGACGGGGACGGGGACGATCCGTGTGCCAAACCGGTGGGGGGTGGGGGGGGGGGGGGGGGGGGGGGGGGGGGCAGTGGCGATTACAACGGGATGAGACTACACGTATCTGTATTATTAAAAAATCGGGACTTTACTGGTTTAGCACTGCCTCCGGGCATTGCCTCCTGTATTGTTCCCACAATCTTTGTATTTACAAATGATTATGAAACACTCTTTCTGCGATAGGTCAAGATGTGCCCACCCCCCCTACATTTCAGGGGGGGGGGGGGGGGGGGGGGCGCGTCGCTCTCTCTCTCTCTCTCTCTCTCTCTCTCTCTCTCTCTCTCTCTCTCTCTCTCTCTGTATTTATCTGTCTGTCTCTCTCAGTCTCTGTGTCTCATGTCTCTGTATGTTTATGTGTCTCTCTCTCTGTCTGTCTGTCTGTCTCTGTTTGTCTGTCTCTCTTTCTCTCTCTCTCTCTCTCTCTCTCTCTCTCTCTCTCTCTCTCTCTCTCTCTCTCTCTCTCTCTCTCTCTCTCTGTCTGTCTGTCTGTCTGCCTCTGTGCCTGCTCCGGACGGAGGACAGGGGCTGGAGGGGGACTGGTGGGGGGAGGGGGGCTGGTGAGGGGAGGGGGGCTGATGGAGGGGATGGTGGGGGGTGTTCAAGGGGGGGATGGGGGGGACGGGGATGGTTGGGGGTGGGGTACGGTGGGGGGTGTTCATGGAGAAGAATGAATGCTTTTTTTGTTTTAGTTGTGGGTCCCCAGATTTATTAAAACGGAGCTACAATGGTTGAACCACAGATTAAGAACCTCTCTGGTTTAACTAAGTAGGCTTTCAGTTCGTTTTTCCTTTTAGTCCTTTGCCGATCTACGATCGCAAAGGAGTATGTTTTCGTTCAGGTTTGTTTCCTTTTTTTGTTTGTTTGTTCTTCTTTTCTGTCTGTCTCAAGGATCTCCCGAACCGCTTGACCGAATCGCTTCAAATTTTGTGTGGTTGTGTGTCCCCATGAGAGGAAGGCATCCGCGCAAAACTTTTTGCCGTCCTGACCTTGACCTTGGCGTATGACCTTGAAAACCGAAAACCGTTAAGGGGCCATAACTTCCACACCGCAGATCCTAGAGTCTTCAAACTTGGCATGGAGGTACTTTCCCGTATGACTGTTCTGCTGATGGCGTACCAATGAAGGTCAAGGTCAAGGTCAGGGAGATCGGTATGCCTTGAAAGTGGTAGGGGTCTAATAATTGCGGTTTTCTGTCCCACGCATATCTCCCGAACCGCTTCACCGAATCGTTTCCAATTTTGTGTGGTGGCGTGTCACCATGAGAGGAAGGCATCCGCGCATAAATTATTGCCGTTGTGACCTTCACCTTGGTGTATGACCTTGAAAACCGAACATATTTAAGGGGCTATAACGTCCACACCGTTGGTCTTAGGGACTTCAAACTTGGCATGTAGGTACTTTGGCTTACGGTTTTTCTGATGATTGCATACCGATCAAGGTCACGGAGATCGGTAGGCCTTGAAAGTAGTAGGGGTCTAAAAATTGGGTTTTCAGCCACAAAAATAAAAATATAATATTTCACGGACCCAACGAAACCGGTACTCAGAGTTACCAGTACTTGGCGTTACCTGTACTAGGCGTTACCGGTACTAGGCGTTACCAGTACGGGGCGTTGCGCTAGTTTTTAAAAAAAGACTTGCCTTCAAGAAGAATGATACCTTATGACACTGACTGACACAGTGACAAGTCAAACAATCATTGTTGTTACAATTTCAAACTCTTGGACTCTTATTGGTCATTTCACCAATCTGCTCTATCTGGCCATTCTGGGTATATCTACAGCTTTTCCATCAGAGTATGTGTGCAAAAACAATTGTCATCTTTTGCAGTTTTCTGGATAGCTTGTGCTTTTGTCTCATGCCCAGCAAACCAAACTGCCAACTTCATCAAAATCAAATCCACTTTTAGGCCCTAGACTGACTGATCACGAAGTGATGCCAGTCAAAATCGCACACTGCACGCCGATGGCGATACTATCGAAACTATCGGCGATAATGACACATCTTCGGCACTTTTGAAGCAATAATGAATGTGTCAACCTCGGAATATAACAGCAGAAAGTATTGTTGTCATTTTTTCTTCTAACCATTGCTCCAACTTGCAATTTTCTCGGAAACCTGTGCAGTCCGCTATAAACGTCCTTCATCTATTGGATGAAATCACAGGCGCTCATGAGCTACGAGCGACGATTGGTTCACTTAGCAGTTTCTGCTGGGTTGTTGCTAAAAATAGCTTAGTCTGTCTGCATCAACATGTGCGAAGAGCGAGTTACTCGGCTTCAGCAGAAATAAAACATGTGCAACTCCATCGCACCGCCGTACATTTCGGCGTGTATGTCGCCGTATTCATTTGTATTGGACCGTATTTCCGTATTTTATTGAGGTCGCCGTAGCAAAATACGTCGAAAACGTAACGGTTGGCGGCTCTGGCGCCGCCGTAACTTTTTTTTCTAAGCACTTGCACTTGCCCGGTGGGCAGGTCGTCGAGTTCGCCACCTGCCCGACACTTATGACTACCTGCCCTGGGCAGTCGGGCAGCCGTTACTGTCCGACCCTGACATGCACAACGACACACACACACACACACACACACACACACACACACACACACACACACACACACACACACTCTCTCTCTCTCCATGGCTAAATGAAGAGATAAATGTTGAAATAAATAGTCGTGAAAATTTGCTTCAATCATCTGGTAACAATGAAGAGTTTAAAAAGCAACGCAATAAAATAACTATGATGAAAAGAGCAGCCAGCAAAAAGTATTTTAGTGAACTAATTTCTTCTAAATGAGATACGAAATCTATATGGAAAGCCATAAACCAATTATCTGGGAAAAGTAATGTGTCCTTAAATAGACCATCAACAGATCTAACACTAGTAACGGCAGAAGAACTCAATATACACTTCTCCAAAATTTCAGATAAAATTATCCATGCAATTACCCATCTCAATGAATTAGAAGAGCTAATAGAGTTTTGTAAATCTAAAAATCTAGAAACCAATATGAATTTTGATTTTATTGGTGTACACAAAGTTTGTTCTGAACTGTGTTCACTAAACCAATATAAATCTCGGGGTCTGGATACATTAGATAATAGGATATGGAAACATGCCGCTCCAATAATATCTGAGCATTTAACATATTGTAACAGGGTGAGGGGATAGTAGGGGGTGAGGTAGGGTAATGGAGGGTGTAGTGGATCTTTAAGGGGACAGGGAAAAGGGAACATCCACCCCAAACTCAGGTTCCACACCAGTCTCAAAGTAGCCACATGTAACAGGGTGAGGGGATAGTAGGGGGTGAGGTAGGGTAATGGAGGGTGTAGTGGATCTTTAAGGGGACAGGGAAAAGGGAACATCCACCCCAAAATCAGGTTCCACACCAGTCTCAAAGTAGCACATGTAACAGGGTGAGGGGATAGTAGGGGGTGAGGTAGGGTAATGGAGGGTGTAGTGGATCTTTAAGGGGACAGGGTCAGGAGGGGATAGGGTGAGGGGGTGAGGTAGGGTAATGGAGGGTGTAGTGGATCTTTAAGGGGACAGGGAAAAGGGAACATCCACCCCAAAATCAGGTTCGACACCAGTCTCAAAAGTAGAAATTTTATTCACATAAGGACAGCACGCAGGGCATAGGTTCCTTTGGATATAGCATGACAAGAGCTGGCACACCTCAAGCTCAGCTGCTGGGTCAGAGTCAATAACTGATCTCCTCTCAAAGATCCCCAAACTTGAAATGAAAGTGAGTGAACTTGTTTTGTAAACACATAACCTGATTGGCTGTGAAGGTCATGTGATGGCCTTCAAAAACTAAAATTGCTTTTCTACTAATTAATATTACTTATTACTATTTAGTCCAAGTTATAATTTATAAGCCTAACTCCTATTACTACATAACTTTAATAATTATACTTTAATTTATTTATGTATTTAACTATTTATTTTAAACTTTCAAAACCCCTACTGAAACAGTCAAGCAACAGCTGGCCAGACACCACAAGTGCACAATTAACAAAAACCTTTAGCTCCACCCTCTTACAATATACTAGCGCAACGCCTAGTACTGGCAATGCACCGTAGTGGTAACGCCACGTACTGGTAACGCTGAGTACTGGTTTCGCCGGGTCCGCGAAATATTATTACTTTTGTCTCTCTCCCTCCTTCCATCTTCTTCACTCATCCCGTTCTACTACCCCCCGCACCTTACTGAGTACAGCAAATTTGAAGCAATTAGGTTAAGAAAAGGCGGAGTTATAAGGCCCCGTTTCCCGTTTGCGCTGCTCTGAGAGTGATGCGCTCTCCCTAGTAATGGTAACGCCTAGTAACTGTAACGCCAAGTACTGGTAACGCTGAGAACAGCAAATTTGAAGCGATTCGGTTAAGAAATGGCGGAGTTATAAGGCCCCGTTTCCCGTTGGCGCTGCTCTGAGAGTGACGCGCTCTCCTGATTCTCTTAAAATTTGCTGCCAGGCTTTGCCCGGGCCATAGTAAGCCTGACGGCAAATTTGAAGCGATTCCGTTAAGAAACGGCGGAGTTATTCATGAAAAGGTGAAGCGGCATATAGCGCGTGCGTTTCTAAACCGATTCACTTCCGGTTTGGCACACCGATAGTCACCGTCCCCGGTCATCTACCTGCCAAATGTGAAGGCAATCGGTCCAGAAATGCCGGAGATACAGGCGCCGAGAGTCAGGCGGATACACGTTTCGCGCATTTGCCAAACCAAGCAAATGACACGGCTGCCTCGGTTGCTGTTGCCGTTGCCGTTGTCAGCGCTCACAGCAAATTTGAAGCGATTTGGTCAAAAAACGGCGGAGTTATAAGGCCCGTTTTGTGTTTCAGACAGACAGGCAGACACACACACGGACACTTGGCTTTTTATTATATGATTTATAATCTATGTATAGAAAAATGTTGCTATCCACAATCCTTCAAAGACGCTAGGGTGCTTCCTTTATTTAAATCTGGTGACCCTAATATTGCTTCAAATTATAAACCTATATCAATCTTATCTTGCATATGGTCAATAATCTGATTTGGAGTCGAAATTGTGTTACACACAAGGCCTAACATAAATAACTTCCAATTCTGTTTTTATCACCAGATGTACATTACCAAGGGCAGATTTAAGTGCATGCACAAGAAGTTCAGTATCTGATTGGCACGGTCAGCAGTACATTAAAATAAAATTTAAATGAGTAAGTTACGCTTCACCATGTAACGCAGTATTTTCACTCATAAATTAAAAAATCTCAACAGCAATGACTTTAAACTGCTTCAATTTTATTTGTGTCTGTGCTGAGGTTCTTGCACAAAGACATTTAGAAACATACCATCACTGATCATTGGACTTCAGACTTCAGAGTTCAGAGTATGTTACAGTTACACCAAAATGTATTAAAATCTTAACTATTTTAGAACCATACAGTAAATAAAAACGATTTATACATTGTAACAATCTCCAGTATGCATACTTTTAATTAAAACACAATTCTGCATTATGTGTTACATATTACACGTTTTCTTTAAAAATAAATTAAAAAAGGCATAGCGCTAACTTGCTAACTAGTGAAAACGCAATTAGAACATCTAGTACTTTCCGATGAATCAGACTTTAAAATATGTTAATTTGTGGAACAACAATTATTGCTGTGATGTAGTTCTGTAAATGTTGTCAATTACGATATAATATGCCGAATTTTAGACATTTCATAGCAATGCCGTTTCATGGCTCTTGCTGAGCAGGTTACACTTCAACAATCAAGGTTATGTTTTTAAGTTAATATTGGGTATTATGGATAACTACTTACCAAGACATTCGGTGTCAAACTGGCCGGTGAGAGTGGAGCTCCAGGAGAAGCTGTGGGGACCAACAAAGATTTGAACATGGCCAATGGGAACGCAGAAGAAGAAGAAGTATCTTATATATATTTTCGAAATCTGTCTGTCTGTCTGTCCCTTATGCACGGCCACAGTTCTCAACCGATTGACACCAAATTTGGTATCAAGCATCCTTGGCACCCTCCGAAGGTCATGCCGTCCTTACTTTTTGGAAACCTCCGCCAAGGGGTCGTGGGGAGGGGGGGGGGGACCACACGCAGTTCGGATTTACTAACGGCAAGTGCGTGTGTGGGGGGGGGGGGGGGATGGGAGGGGTTGAGGGGAGGAGGGGGGTTTGGAGGGGGGAGGGGTGGGATGGTCGGGTGTGTGGGTGTTCAGGAGGGTGGGCTGGAGGGGGCCACAGTTCTCAACCGATCGACACCAAAGTTGGTATCAAGCATCCTTGGCATCCTCGGAAGGTCATGCCGTCCTTACTTTTCGGAAACCTCCGCCAAGGGGTCGTGGGGAGGGTGGGGGGGGGGGGGGGGGGGGGGGGGACCACACGCAGCTCCACACGCACTTGCGGTTAGTAAATCCGAGCTGTTCGGGTTTTGTTTCCTTTTTTTGTTTGTTTGTTTGTTTGTTCTTTTCTGTCTGTCCCAAGGATCTCCCGAACCGCTTGACCGAATCGCTTCAAATTCTGTGTGGTGGTGTGTCCCCATGAGAGGAAGGCATCTGTGCAAAACTTTTTGCCGTCCTGACCTTGACGTTGGTGTATGACCTTGAAAACCGAAAATCGTTAAGGGGCCATAACTTCCACACCGCAGGTCCTAGAGTCTTGAAACTTGGCATGGATGTACTTTCGCTTATGGCCGTTCTGATGATGGCGTACCAATGAAGGTCAAGGTCATCGTGATCGGTATGCCTTGAAAGTGGTAGGGGTCTAATGATTGGGTTTTACTGTCCCACGCATATCTCCCGAACTGCTTTACCGAATCGTTTCCAGTTTTGTGTGGTGGCGTGTCACCATGAGAGAAGGCATCCGCGCATAAATTATCGCCGTCATGACCTTCACCTTGGCGTATGACCTTGAAAACCGAAAATCTTTAAGGGGCTATAACGTCCACACCGTTGGTCTTAGGGACTTCAAACTTGGCATGTAGGTACTTTGGCTTATGGTTGTTCTGATGATTGCATACCGATCAAGGTCACGGTCAAGGTCATGGAGATCGGTAGGCCTTGAAAGTGGTAGAGGTCCAAAAATTGGATTTTCAGCCACAAAAGTAAAAATATAATATTTTGCGGACCCGGTGAAACCGGTACTCAGCGGTACCGGCACTTGGCGTTACCTGTACAAGGCGTTACCGGTATGGGGCGTTGCGCTAGTTATGGATAAAATCATAAACAATTGTGTGGGAGACATAATGCAGAACAGCTATGAAGAGTTCTGGGCACCAACCCAGGGGATAGGCTGCAGAGGGAAAATGAAAAGTTAAATAAACATGAAAATTGGGTTATGTGTAGGCTACGCTTCACTAAAATAGCTTTTACACACTTTTTATGTTGCTGCACACTTCCATTTCACTTGCTTGAAACTACAAAGCAAAAGCATACACAAAAATAAATTTGTTAGTCCCTCATTCTCACTTCATTTGCAGCATGTACTGAAGAGAACAGTAAGTATTTACAAAGATGGGTGAGTTACACTTCACCAAAGCTGTTAAGGTTTTTACATAAACTTAGGTTTACTCTCAAGATTGTACTTAAAACAACTGTAAAATTAAACCTGGTACGTCACTTTACATATTTGGATACAGATGCACTGAACAAAGTAAATACATACAAGTTAAACTTAAAGTGAAATAAACATGCAAATGTGGCTGTGGGTACGTTGCCCAACACCCAAACAATTATTCCACAGTGATTGTTTAGCTGCACACTGATAGCCAACAGGTTTACACTAACAGACAAAAAGAGGCATCGCTGTCTCTGGTGGGTTTTTTGTGGGTTTTTTTTTCTTCTGTTCTGCAACTTTTTCTTCAAAGGCAACTAGCTTCCTTGCTGCAACGGGTAACTAAAAAACACTGGATAACTCACAATAATGTTTTTTTCTCCCAGTTTAATAACCTTTATCTTGAAAAGTCTTTTTAACTCAAAATATTGGTGAACTGAAACAGGGCTCCCAATCGTCCCAGGGACTCCTTCACTTACATTATAGAGGGTCCTAGAGACGGGATAGAGGGTCCCAGTGGCATAGCGAATGCTAAAAATAATTTTTCTAGTGCATCCCTGGGACCCCCTGCACATTCTTTTAGAGGGTCCTGTAGAATTTTAGTGCTTTTATTACTTAATGTTCAAATTCTGATCGCTTCTCGGCCTTTTGGCTAAGACAGTGATTCAGGAACATAAATTTTTGTTTATATCCTGGTTGGTTTGTTCAGCCCGTCGTACATGGCGAAAGCCGATATGCGACGTTAAACTGAACTTCCATCCAATTTTAGTGCTTCCCTGGGAGCCCTGCTGAAATTAAAATTCCACACCCTTCAATTTTGACTTATAAGAAATTTTCACTGTCTCCAGTTTATCTCTTTTTTTTTAATGGAAATAAATCAGCTAAACACTAGCAGAATGTATACATTGTGTGTGTGTGAGTGTGTGTGTGTGAGTGTGTGTGTGTGTGAGTGTGTGTGTGTGTGTGTGTGTGTGAGTGTGAGAGAGAGAGAGAGAGAGGAGGACATTCTTTATGTCTGCTGTAACGTCAACCGGTTATAAAACCAATACAACTGGTTGCCTTTTCAGGGTAAAAATGAAAAATGGCAATTACGTTGCACAACACCAAATGTAATTGGTGAAGAGAGCATGCTCGTATTTAAAGTCATTTTTCATTGAATAGAACTGACATTGTTCATTCAAATCTGTTGCAAATGATCCGTAAGTGAAGGAAAGATAAAACAAAACGTCAATGAACAGATCTATGTGTGCACTAGATCAAGAGTAAATGGACGTAGTACGTTACAGAAAGCTAAAAACGGTCGCCATCAACCTTCATCATTTTCTTCACTGTCACCCGTGTAATCCATAGCTTTCTGTGCATAAATGGAAAGATGGGATGCGACCACAGCCCTCTAATTCTAGCCGGGGGAACCGACCCTCATTCCCACCAAACTTTTCCCAGAATCAAAGTCCCGACAGGGGGGTGGGATGTTTAATTGCTTGATAATGCCCCTTCTTCCCCGGCAGTGTGTTTTGTTGAGCTCTCTTGCCATAATTGAATCGTTTTAACACCTAGGAGTGATCCGTTAAAAGACAACTGACAGCTGGCAGCGACTGTTTATTGTCAGTATGTAGCCATCACGAAACTATCGCACTCTACCACAAAATAGAAAGGACCAGATTTTTTTTCCGCAGCACATACACCATGCAAAATCACAACAGCTGAAGGGGGGATCTATTTCATAAACAGTGTATGCGCTGCCATTCATAGACAAGGCTTTTTAATGCTGGAAAACGAGGTTGAATAAAGCCACCCCAAAACGTGAGACGCTTGATGACGTCAGAATACACCAGCTTCGTTCTGATTTTTCTTTATTTTAAGAACAAATCTAAACATTTTCTTTGTATGTAGCCTTTTATTTTCATGTTTAAATACTCCTCTGTCCACTGGGATCAAACTTACATGAAAAATAATAAACACCAAAGCTAAACAAACAACTAAAAGAGGCTAGGGTGCCACTCAACGCCAAATCAGACTTTCAGCCATATGAACCCCCCGAAAAGCATCTAAAACAAACCATCCAATCACATTTTAAAACCTATAACCTGTTTCATCCTAATCAAAGTGGATTCAGGGAAAACCATTCCTGCCACACAGCTCTTACCAACCTCATAGAGCATTTAAATATAAATAATGATTTGTTCACTGGAGCTATTTTTGTAGACTTTGCTAAAGCATCGATACAATAGACCATAACCTTCTTTTAAGAAAGCTAGTCTCTTACGGTTTATCACAAGAGTCTGTCAACTTTATTTTTTCTTTTCTGACAAATAGACACCAAATAGTCTTTCAAGACTGCAAAACGTCTTCTTTTATGCCAGTAGAATATGGAGTCCCACAAGGATCTGTCCTTGGTCCTACCCTTTTTTCTATATATATAAATGATCTCCCTCTGTACATTTCATCCATGTGCGAATTGTTTGCAGATGATACCACAATACATGATCAAAACAAGAACGCGAACTTGGCTTTGACAGATTTACAAAAAGATATGAATAATCTAGATAAATGGGCTGAACTTAATCATATGGCTTTACATCCCCAAAAATCTAAACTCATGTTATTAACTACGAGACAAAAACGTCAGAATATTAAAAATGAATTGATTAAAGTTAAAATTGGTGAAACTGCTGGAAGAAGTTGATTTGCATAAAGTACTTGGTCTTG
>CM065686.1:64697388-64739888 GCA_017654935.2 Phymorhynchus buccinoides | reverse complement strand
TTGTTTTGTCTATCACCACTTGTTACTGCCTATGTCTGTCTTTGTAGTTTGTTTTGTCTATCACCACTTGTTACTGCCTATGTCTGTCTTTGTAGTTTTGTCTCTATCACCACTTGTTACTGCCTATGTCTGTCTTTGTAGTTTTGTCTCTATCACCACTTGTTACTGCCTATGTCTGTCTTTGTAGTTTTGTCTCTATCACCACTTGTTACTGCCTATGTCTGTCTTTGTTGTTTTGTCTCTATCACCACTTGTTACTGCCTATGTCTGTCTTTGTAGTTTGTTTTGTCTATCACCACTTGTTACTGCCTATGTCTGTCTTTGTAGTTTGTTTTGTCTATCACCACTTGTTACTGCCTATGTCTGTCTTTGTAGTTTTGTCTCTATCACCACTTGTTACTGCCTATGTCTGTCTTTGTAGTTTTGTCTCTATCACCACTTGTTACTGCCTATGTCTGTCTTCGTAGTTTTGTCTCTATCACCACTTGTTACTGCCTATGTCTGTCTTTGTAGTTTTGTCTCTATCACCACTTGTTACTGCCTATGTCTGTCTTTGTAGTTTGTTTTGTCTATCACCACTTGTTACTGCCTATGTCTGTCTTTGTAGTTTTGTCTCTATCACCACTTGTTATTGCCTATGTCTGTCTTTGTAGTTTGTTTTGTCTATCACCACTTGTTACTGCCTATGTCTGTCTTTGTTGTTTTGTCTCTATCACCACTTGTTACTGCCTATGTCTGTCTTTGTAGTTTGTTTTGTCTATCACCACTTGTTACTGCCTATGTCTGTCTTTGTTGTTTGTTTTGTCTATCACCACTTGTTACTGCCTATGTCTCTCTTTGTATTTTTGTCTCTATCACCACTTGTTACTGCCTATGTCTGTCTTTGTAGTTTTGTCTCTATCACCACTTGTTACTGCCTATGTCTGTCTTTGTTGTTTGTTTTGTCTATCACCACTTGTTACTGCCTATGTCTGTCTTTGTTGTTTGTTTTGTCTATCACCACTTGTTACTGCCTATGTCTGACTTTGTAGTTTTGTCTCTATCACCACTTGTTACTGCCTATGTCTGTCTTTGTTGTTTTGTCTCTATCACCACTTGTTACTGCCTATGTCTGTCTTTGTTGTTTGTTTTGTCTATCACCACTTGTTACTGCCTATGTCTGTCTTTGTAGTTTGTTTTGTCTATCACCACTTGTTATTGCCTATGTCTGTCTTTGTAGTTGTGTCTCTATCACCACTTGTTACTGCCTATGTCTGTCTTTGTTGTTTTGTCTCTATCACCACTTGTTACTGCCTATGTCTGTCTTTGTTGTTTGTTTTGTCTATCACCACTTGTTACTGCCTATGTCTGTCTTTGTAGTTTGTTTTGTCTATCACCACTTGTTACTGCCTATGTCTGTCTTTGTTGTTTGTTTTGTCTATCACCACTTGTTACTGCCTATGTCTGTCTTTGTTGTTTGTTTTGTCTATCACCACTTGTTACTGCCTATGTCTGACTTTGTTGTTTGTTTTGTCTATCACCACTTGTTACTGCCTATGTCTGTCTTTGTTGTTTGTTTTGTCTATCACCACTTGTTACTGCCTATGTCTGACTTTGTAGTTTACTACAAGGAGAGCCTGTCAAAATGTTTACATTCTTCAGCTTCAGGGGGGGCATTGCCCCCTCCACCCCCTAACAGGGATGCTTCCCTTGGGCTGTGCCCAGCCATGGACTTCAGTGTTTTGGGTTTTCCAAGATTTTTTGTAGAAGCAACCATGTGTGTGCTTCTACTGTCCATACCTATGTGTAGAAGAAGAGATACAGGGATAATGTCAAGGTCAACCTCCAGTGGGCAGGGCTCCAGCCTGGTCAGCTCCTCTATGGTGAATTGACACAAGGTAGCCACAAGCAGGGTCGCCCCAAGAAGAGATACAGGGATAATGTCAAGGTCAACCTCCAGTGGGCTGGGCTCCAGCCTGGTCAGCTCCTCTATGGTGAATTGACACAAGGTAGCCACAAGCAGGGTCGCCCCAAGAAGAGATACAGGGATAATGTCAAGGTCAACCTCCAGTGGGCTGGGCTCCAGCCTGGTCAGCTCCTCTATGGTGAATTGACACAAGGTAGCCACAAGCAGGGTCGCCCCAAGAAGAGATACAGGGATAATGTCAAGGTCAACCTCCAGTGGGCAGGGCTCCAGCCTGGTCAGCTCCTCTATGGTGAATTGACACGAGGCAGCCACAAGCAGGGTCGCCCCAAGAAGAGATACAGGGATAATGTCAAGGTCAACCTCCAGTGGGCAGGGCTCCAGCCTGGTCAGCTCCTCTATGGTGAATTGACACAAGGCAGCCACAAGCAGGGTCGCCCCAAGAAGAGATACAGGGATAATGTCAAGGTCAACCTCCAGTGGGCAGGGCTCCAGCCTGGTCAGCTCCTCTATGGTGAATTGACACAAGGTAGCCACAAGCAGGGTCGCCCCAAGAAGAGATACAGGGATAACCTCCAGGCCAACCTCCAGTGGGCAGGGCTCCAGCCTGGTCAGCTCCTCTATGGTGAATTGACACGAGGCAGCCACAAGCAGGGTCGCCCCAAGAAGAGATACAGGGATAATGTCAAGGTCAACCTCCAGTGGGCAGGGCTCCAGCCTGGTCAGCTCCTCTATGGTGAATTGACACGAGGCAGCCACAAGCAGGGTCGCCCCAAGAAGAGATACAAAGATAATCTCAAGGTCAATCTCGAGTGGGCTGGGCTCCAGCCTCGTCGGCTTGAAGCTGCTGCAGCCAACAGAACCAGCTGGCGTGCCCTGACCAGGAGAGCAGTGAAGAGTTACGAAGATGATTGTCGGCAGCGCCTGGCAACAGCATGAGAGAGCAGAGCATCTGTCCCTGTCACAGCCGGTGTTCCAGGTCCCACCTGCAATCGCATGTGTGCTTCCAAGTTTGGTCTCCGAATCCACTTGCTCATCCACCAATGAAGGCACAGCGAAAATGTCATCCTCGGACTTGAGGGACAGCCATGATGATGATGACCTATGTGTGTGTGTTTCTCTGTCTGTGTGTATCCATAAGAACTGCAAGTGTGTGCGTGTCACCGCCTGTGGATACTGTAAGTGTTTGTGTCTACATATATATATTTTTATATGTAAAAACTGTGTAATACGACATTTGCCACGAGTGTTCATTCTCTACACTAGACTACTAATTTGCCTACTACTAGTTCTGCCCGAGTTATGCTGACCTTTCTAATTCAACTCTCTAAATTCAACTCAGTGAAATTCATGGTTGCCAGCACGTGGCAAATGCCCTATTGTGTGTGTATGTGTACAGCTGGTGCCCCCTTTAGCCATGCTGGACAAACCCATGAACTGTGTGACCACCAAGTTTGTGCGCACCTCCACCAACTAGTTAACAATCTGTGTAACTGTGTGTGTGTCTACAGCTGGTGCCCCCTTTAGCCATGCTGGACAAACCCATGAACTGTGTGACCACCAAGTTTGTGCGCACCTCCACCAACAAGTTTCGCTGCCCTGTCTTCTGTCTGGCTGTGAGCGATCAAACCTGGGAAGGGAGGGTGGGGGGGAGATGGGGGTTAGGCACAAGGGGAAGGAAAGGTGGGGGGATGAGAAGGGTCCTTGGGGTTTGGGGAGGGGCAGTGTTCCCCATGCACCACCATTTTTTAGGGTCACTATGACCCTTTGCCTAAAAATTTGTTTGGTCATTTCACAATTTTTGAGGGTTAAAAAAAGTCATTTGAATTATTTACATAGCATATGTTGAGATAAGAGCGAATCTGTCGTCTGCTATCAAAGGTATCACTTCGAGTGATGTCCCTTGAATGAATACTTCCGGTTTATTTCTCCATGCCGCCATTTTTCTAGGTACGAAGTGCAATCTGAAGGCATGCCGAAAAAAACCCCACTTGCAAGCGGATGATTCTGACTCTGATCCTGATTGGACGCCAAAGAAAAAAGCGAGGTCCCCCCTCCCCACCTCAACGCAACCAAAATTTTGGCAGTTGTTGAAGTTGGGTTTGGATGGGAAGTTGCAGCGTGTGTGTACGTCCCCCCCCCCCCCCCCCCCCCCCCCCCCCCCCCCCCCCGCTCAACAAAAGGTTTGAAGGCGGAAGGATTTCTCGGCCAGCAAAATTACGGACAGATGCCTGAAATTACTGATTTCAGAACTTGGGATTACTGACAGTGAAGATTTGGGGTAAACAGATCTATCTGCAAATTATGAAAGTTCAATGGATTTTGTATTGTGTGTGTAGGGGGAGAGGGTGTCAAATGATGGATGTTGATTCTTAATTGTGTGTGTTTACGGGGGAGGGGGTGTCAAATGATGGAAGTTTTGATTCTCATGGATGCTCCTGCTTTCAGGATGTCCTGAAGTTCAGGATGTTTTTTATTACCTGGAGCCGGCGTCGCTGGATTATGAGAATTTGAGTAGATGCATTTTGCTGGTTATAGAAGTCATGAAGTTTAGCCAGAAATGAAAGTGCATTGAAAGCGTGTCGATTACATTGGAAACTTATTTCCCTTCAGCTTCCAGGGGGCATTGTACCCCGGAATCCCCAGGAGGGGCGCTGTCCCTGCACTCCGTCGGGGCCCAGGCGGCCCCTGGATTTTTTTCATTTCCCAGGAGCATCCATGGATTCTTAATTGTGTGGGGGACTGCTGGTAAAACTAACAGGATGACTGCTTTACATGTGATCTTTCAGCACCATCTAGAACTTATTCTTAATTGTGTGGGGGACTGCTGGTAAAACTAACAGGATGACTGCTTTACATGTGATCTTTCAGCACCATCTAGAACTCATTCTTAATTGTGTGGGGGACTGCTGGTAAAACTAACAGGATGACTGCTTTACATGTGATCTTTCAGCACCATCTAGAACTTATTCTTAATTGTGTGGGGGACTGCTGGTAAAACTAACAGGATGACTGCTTTACATGTGATCTTTCAGCACCATCTAGAACTTATTCTTAATTGTGTGGGGGACTGCTGGTAAAACTAACAGGATGACTGCTTTACATGTGATCTTTCAGCACCATCTAGAACTCATTCTTAATTGTGTGGGGGACTGCTGGTAAAACTAACAGGATGACTGCTTTACATGTGATCTTTCAGCACCATCTAGAACTTATTCTTAATTGTGTGGGGGACTGCTGGTAAAACTAACAGGATGACTGCTTTACATGTGATCTTTCAGCACCATCTAGAACTCATTCTTAATTGTGTGGGGGACTGCTGGTAAAACTAACAGGATGACTGCTTTACATGTGATCTTTCAGCACCATCTAGAACTTAGGAAACAATATATCAGTTTACTCTTTAATGACTCGTAACATTAAAAAATACATGTATACTTGAATGAGCAAAAAAAAAAGAAAAAAAAAAGTGTGTTAGTATTCTTTGATCGTTGTGTTCTGTTATGATTATTAGTAAAGTGTGTTAGTGTTCTTTGATCGTTGTGTTCTGTTATGATTATTAGTAAAGTGTGTTAGTGTTCTTTGATCGTTGTGTTCTGTTATGATTATTAGTAAAGTGTGTTAGTATTCTTTGATCGTTGTGTTCTGTTATGATTATTAGTAAAGTGTGTTAGTATTCTTTGATCGTTGTGTTCTGTTATGATTATTAGTAAAGTGTGTTAGTGTTCTTTGATCGTTGTGTTCTGTTATGATTATTAGTAAAGTGTGTTAGTGTTCTTTGATCGTTGTGTTCTGTTATGATTATTAGTAAAGTGTGCTGGTATTCTTTGATTGTTGTGTTCTGTTATGATTATTAGTAAAGTGTGCTGGTATTCTTTAAAAAAAAGAAAGATAAAAAAAAGACAGTACCTAGTACCTAAAGTAATACTTAACTAAGTTTAATCTATGTTCTATGTTACTGCCCATGTTAACTGTTCATGATTGCGGCGCCTGGTGCTTTGAAACGGGAGCTGGTCTTCTTATGCGACTTTTTATTTTTATTTTGAGAGACTTTGTAATTAAATCAATGTGTCTGTAGGGTTACTTACGAATGACGTGGACTTAAACAAACCCCGCAACGTTTAAGAAAGTAAAGTGCATCATTAGTCAATCCAGCATCATGTGTTTATATTTGTGAAAGAAACTAAAGTGTGTCATTAGTCAATCCAGCATCATGTGTTAATATTTGTGAAAGAAAGTAAAGTATGTCATTAGTCAATCCAGCATCATGTGTTAATATTTGTGAAAGAAACTAAAGTATGTCATTAGTCAATCCAGCATCATGTGTTTATATATGTGAAACTAAAGAGCGTTGTTAGTCAATCAAGCATCATGTGTTTATATTTGTGAAAGAAACTAAAGTGTCATTAGTAAAATAAAAAAATAAAAAAATGATTATAGTTCTGAATTTTCTATTGTGTGTGTTGGAGGGGGGGTGTGTGTGTGTGTGTGTGTCAAATAATGAATGTTTTGATTCTTAATTGTGTGTATAGAGGGGGAGGGTGTGTGAAATGATTAAAGTTCTGAATTTTCTAGTGTGGGTGGGTGGGGGGGGGGTGTCAAATAATGAATGTTTTGATTCTTAATTGTGTGTATAGAGGGGGAGGGTGTGTGAAATTATTAAAGTTCTGAATTTTCTAGAGTGTGTGTGTGTGTGGGGTCAAATAATGAATGTTTTGATTCTTAATTGTGTGTATAGAGGGGGAGGGTGTGTGAAATTATTAAAGTTCTGAATTTTCTAGAGTGTGTGTGTGTGTGGGGTCAAATAATGAATGTTTTGATTCTTAGTTGTGTGTATAGAGGGGGAGGGTGTGTGAAATTATTAAAGTTCTGAATTTTCTAGTGTGTGTGTGTGTGGTGTCAAATAATGAATGTTTTGATTCTTAGTTGTGTGTATAGAGGGGGAGGGTGTGTGAAATGATTAAAGTTCTGAATTTTCTAGGGGGGGGGGGGGGGGGTGTTCAAATAATGAATGTTTTGATTCTTAGTTGTGTGTATAGAGGGGGAGGGTGTGTGAAATGATTAAAGTTCTGATTTTTCTAGGGGGGGGGGGGGGGGGGGGTGTCAAATGATGAATGTTTTGATTCTTAGTTGTGTGTTTTGTGCAGTGGACTCCGGAAGGGCGACGGCTGGTGACTGGGGCGTCAAGTGGAGAGTTCACCCTGTGGAACGGCCTGACCTTCAACTTTGAAACCATCCTGCAGGTCTGCCCCCCAACTCCACTCCCTTGTTGATAGCCATCAGTAACAACATGTCTTGCTTTGTTTTGTTCTCCTTCTCTGACCTTCAACTTTGAAACCATCCTGCAGGTCTGCCCCCCAACTCCACTCCCTTGTTGATAGCCATCAGTAACATGTCTTGCTTTGTTTTGTTCTCCTTCTCTGACCTTCAACTTTGAAACCATCCTGCAGGTCTGCCCCCCAACTCCACTCCCTTGTTGATAGCCATCAGTAACAACATGTCTTGCTTTGTTTTGTTCTCCTTCTCTGACCTTCAACTTTGAAACCATCCTGCAGGTCTGCCCCCCAACTCCACTCCCTTGTTGATAGCCATCAGTAACAACATGTCTTGCTTTGTTTTGTTCTCCTTCTCTGACCTTCAACTTTGAAACCATCCTGCAGGTCTGCCCCCCAACTCCACTCCCTTGTTGATAGCCATCAGTAACAACATGTCTTGCTTTGTTTTGTTCTCCTTCTCTGACCTTCAACTTTGAAACCATCCTGCAGGTCTGCCCCCCAACTCCACTCCCTTGTTGATAGCCATCAGTAACAACATGTCTTGCTTTGTTTTGTTCTCCTTCTCTGACCTTCAACTTTGAAACCATCCTGCAGGTCTGCCCCCCAACTCCACTCCCTTGTTGATAGCCATCAGTAACAACATGTCTTGCTTTGTTTTGTTCTCCTTCTCTGACCTTCAACTTTGAAACCATCCTGCAGGTCTGCCCCCCAACTCCACTCCCTTGTTGATAGCCATCAGTAACATGTCTTGCTTTGTTTTGTTCTCCTTCTCTGACCTTCAACTTTGAAACCATCCTGCAGGTCTGCCCCCCAACTCCACTCCCTTGTTGATAGCCATCAGTAACATGTCTTGCTTTGTTTTCTCCCCTTTGTAGTGGTTTATTGTGGGGCAACCAATTGGTGTGGAGAGGGTTTTTTATATAAAGTTTGACATGCTGGGCCTAATTATGTCTTACTTAGGCGCATAATGGCAGCATGATGCATCTGTGCTCATAATTGACAGGAAACTATATGAGCGATCGAAGAAGAAGATATTAGTTCTGTATATTTGATTTAATTAGAATCCAAAATATATTTTTGAAAGGTTGCACTCTTTTTCCGCATTAAATGTATTTCAACGTTAAATTACTATTATATAATACTAATAGAGCATTATTTGAATAATTTCCGGTATTAAGACACAATAATTTGTCGTAATCTTTCAATGTGACTGAGTTCTTCTGTTTTAATGGAATTAAGTTTTATAGTTCTGCTAGTATGCTTATTGTGTTTGGAATTTGCTGAAGTCAAGTCAAGTCAAGTCAAAATGATCTTTATTGAGGGTTAAAGAATAAGCTAACAAGGCTTTTTTTCATCCTGCCCTCCAACAAAAATACAAACATCATGAAAATGCATAATAATTATTGGAAAAAAAGCCCACAGGGAACATTCATAAATGAGTATAAATTTAAAGAAAAAATAATTATTTTTTTAAAAATTAAATGAAAATATATATATATATATATATAAATCAAACAAGAGAGAGAGAGAGAGAGAGAGAGAGCACACAAAACATAACAATTGAGAGAAAAGGAAAGAAAATAAAAAGAGAAAAAAATGAAGAATAACTTCTTTTTTTTACATATTTATATACATACGAATATACATCATAATAAATTAAGATTTTACAATTTATCAATCAAATACTTCTTTAACTCATTCTATGCTGGCCAGTTGCTTCCCCTTGCAAATCTTCTATACTGGCCGATTTGAATTATTTTCTAAATAATGGTAACAGATACAAACGTGAAATTTTGGCAATATGTACACAATATACAGGACTAACACCTGCAACAGTTTCAAAGCATCCACTGTATTAGTTTTGATTTGTGATATTTTAAAATAAATGCATGTTTTGTCAAGCCACAGCATACTCATAGAGCAAAAATATAAGGCTACCCCCCCTCATTTTCATACTATATTTTTATGCCCCACATGGCCGAAAGGCCAAAGAGGGCGTAAAACATTATTTTCTCTCTTCATACTATATTCCTAACTTAAAAATTTCCAAAGCTTTTCAACTAAATAAACATATTTCAATATTTTCCGCAGAACTCTGGGCCATTTTAGAAGCCCTCTCATATATAAATTACCTTCCTAATCCACCACTTAAGATTGTTATTTATTCAGACTCACTCTCCTCCATTAAAGCTTTACAAGGAGACAACCACAACCGATTAGAAATTAAAAACGAGATTAAAAATTTAATCCATCAACTTCATCTTAAAGGTACAAATGTCATATTGGTGTGGATTCCATCCCACTGTGGCCTTACGGGCAACGATTTAGCCGACCGTGAGGCCAAAATGGCTGCCACATGTCGATTGGGAACTGTACTTGATATAGGCCTATCAATTGGAGAAGCTAAAACCCTATTAAAATTAACTTCATTCCGGGAGTGGGCCAACGAATTGGAAATTTACGCCAAGGCCCACTCCTGGGATCACAGTATAGTTCAAGGGGGACTGTTCCTTACCGTTCCATGCTATTTACAATCCCTAATTTTCCGTATAAGAACCAAAGCTTATTACAGTAAATTTCAAAATGTTATTTGCGAATGTCAAAATAATCTTAACTTTGACCATCTCTTCAACCCCTGTATACACATTCAAAACGAATTTATAGAACTTTTTCAAAAGTTAAAAACAGTCAATATGCCATTTACCCAAAAAACAATATTAACATACGGTTCTAGGGAATGGTTCCCCTTAGTATGGCTGCCAGAGGCCATACATAAATCAACATTTAGAAAACATTTCTAATGTTTCTTACCATTTTACCATCTTAATTTACATTTCTAACACTTACACCTTACCGGTGGGGGTGGGGTCCCTCCGGGCCGCGGGCCGGGCACCTATCCACATTCCAGTCCCCCTCTCCCCCCCTCCCCTTTTTAACTATACGCGCGCCGGTAGGGCCGTAGTGACTCTTTTGAGTCCACCCCCTTTTTAACTCCCTTTCCCCCGTGGATGGGTGCCCGGCGCACGCACCGGAGTGGTTCCTTCGTAGTCGTCACGCTTAGCGTTTGTGCTCCCCTCGCACCTAGTGCACGGACTACTCAAGCGACGCCTTTCCACTGCTCGGGGCGGGGAGGAGGGGTCCCTCTCCCTCCCTCCCCGCCCCGAACATGTAAGAATCGTTAACCACCCCCTCCACACCACTTTATAAGCTACATATTGTGTCTGGGCTCCCGTATTACAAACAATAGTTTATGACAAAATTAAAATATTATTAATTTAGATATACAGTGGAGTCCGGGTAAAACGAATTTTAACGGAACACAGACTCAGTTCGTTGTATCAGGATTTCGTTATACATACATGTACAATGTATGTTGAAAACAAAAACAGTTCAAACACTCACCAATGATAACCGAAAACATAAACTTGACCAGTTTGGATCGTCTGTCTTAATCACGGGATGTACAAGGCTTGAAGAAGTTCAGCAGTGTTGTCTGACGCTGATCTGTTTTGGCACACTTTTCAACAAGTTTGTCCATTAAGTGACAACACATCACACAAATTTAGTTTGTTATAGGCTTTCACGAACTTTTCGATCTTTATTTTGAGCGCGAATTGTAAAGCGACCTTGAGAAACCGAATGATCTGTAGGAACCCTAGGCCTAGCAGACGACCCAGTGTGAATCTAAATGAGTTCACGCATGCGCAGTTCATATTTTCCAACTTCCTTCCTCTTGACAACACGTTCTAGCTTGGAGTTTGAAGGCCTAGGTTTTTGCAGCGCATCGCACAGGCTGAGTTCGTTATAGGCTATTTTTCCAAGTAAATAAAATTATCCTGGGGCGTAGAACATGTGTTCGTAAAAAGCGGATGTTCGTTATTTCAAAAGGATTTTTTGTTCGTTATACCCATGGCTTTGCAAGTGACAAATAGAAGGGCATTTGCCGGGAAATTGAAGTCAGTTCATTAATCGCGAAATTTCGTTAAAAGCGAGTTCGTTATAGTTGGACTCCACTGTAATATATACATGATACCACCTACTATACTTTCCAGCATTAAAACGAGGGCGGGGGGGATTTTGTAGCCACCCCCCCTCGGAGTAATATAATATCATATACAAATATACGGAAATAAACTATACATACAGATGAGTGTGAGCCATCGTTGTTCCCCCTCCTGTTTCTTACATAATTAACTACCGTTGTACGGCCGCCGGCCGGGGGGTTCTTCAGTCAACACCGCCCACATTTCATGTGAATAACTACTATACTGTTTCATTAGTAACTTTTAACATCAAGTTTTATACAAACTGATCGCCAGTCACCCTCTGGCCCAGCCACCGAGGACTGTCGGCACAGATAATAAATTATCCTTATTTTTAATATCAGACGGTTTTAATTGCCAATACACAAGTTCACCTTTACATCAAACATTACATAAACACTTTTCATCACAAAAACATCTTAACCATCAACATATATTACACACATGATATTCACAACAAAATATCACATTGTTACTGAAATACTTAAACCCCAACCCAAAACAAAACCATTTATAGTAGTGCATGGCGTCCTACTCCATAAATTTTGAACATGTTAATATAAAATAAAGGTTATTTATTTATATAAATTTTAAAATAGAGCGATTCACTTTTGAAGAGCATACATAAACGTACGTGATGTAAATGATTCCCCCTATCATATAGATAGGGAAGTCCCTGGGGAAGAAAACTCCCCCGGTAGGACAATAAAATATTAATGTTTAGTTAGATATAAATTTTTGTAAATAGCCATAAGAATATATATATATACCTTGTAAATATGAAATAAATATATGTACATATTCTCTTTTAATAATAAATAAGGGCCAAATTTGGCTTTTTATGAATAAAATAATTTTTTGAAATTTTAACCTTGTAGCCCTTGAATTTTAATACAACAGGGAGGGTTGTATTATGGCCAGACAAACAAAAGAATTTTATTAATCTATTTTACATCACTATAGTCATTTATTAAGTGTCACATGACACAAAATACTATATTTTATGAATTTTAAATCCATTCAATGTAATAAATAAACTTGCGCTTTTAAGAACTCCCCCTTTATATATTATATGTCCCGTCCACGTCCTTGTTTCGTCTTTTGTGTCTTGCGTTTGTTTTATTTTTAGTTCTTCATACTAACCCAATGCAAATGTCCCATATGTGCCTTCCCAGGTCGAGAGGACGTAAAGCCCAAAATTTCATTCATTCATTCATACTAAGGTCCCGAAATAGATCCTACAACCAGCCAGTCAGTGTCGTGGCATGAATGAAACGTAGTAGTAGCCCTCTGAGCCACTTTGAAGCACGCATGACTGTTAACCCATGAACTATGAATTTTTAAGGTTCACATGCGATATCCCGTTACCTTAGTAACGAGGCGTTGTGCGCATGCCCTGCGACGAAAGCGCAGGTTAGTATAGAAAGAGTTAAAGTTCTTTTAAAAGTAGATTTAGATGGACATAATTTCAAGAATGCTGGCAAGTTGTTCCATGTGTTTCCTTCCCCCAGAGTATGTCAAGCTGGATTTGAATAGATTGTTTTGGGGTTTAGGAAACGAAAGCATGTGAGTGTGTCAATTTTCATTTATTTTAAAAGAGCTTATAATTTTCTTCGGGGCAGTTCCGTTTACGACATTAAACATACATAGTAGGCATTTGTTATAGAAAAGCCTGTCTTGAAACGGAAGGATGTTTAGTTGTTTGTAGTCATTTACAGTCAGGCTACTAGATTTAAGTAAGACTAGCTTTAAAGCTCTTTTATGTAAGCGAGTTATATAGTTTAGATTACTTTCACTTGCACTATCCCGTAAAGTGGATGCATAATTAATAAGAGGTAAGATGTGACCATGACAAAAAAGTTCTTGAATGAAGATAAAAAAATTCTTTATTTTTGATAATTGGTAAATTCTTATGGAGATACGTTTACCAAGGTCATTAATGTGATCACCCCACAATAAGTCATTATCAATAATAACCCCTAACACTTTATGGGAGGAAACTTCTTCAATTACTTTATCCTTGATATACAATGGAGGAAACACAGAATTCATCTTTGTTCGTTTTTGTCTTGAGGTTACATACATACATTTTGTTTTTTGTGCGTTAAGAGACATGTGGTTCAACTCCATCCACTCAATTAATTTATTAACATTGGCCTGCACATTTTCTGTTAATATAGAAGGATTGGTATTTGTCACGAAATCGCCCGCTCGATCTTGATCAGAGATCGGGAGAGGGAAAGCGTGAACCCCGAGGAGAGTCTCGCACGCCCAAACAGACAAACTCACAGGAGAAGGCACACGCGCACACCAGAAATACAATACAAAACAAAACTATTTATTATAATCAAGCAGACACACACTTGCACAATTCAATACATTCAACGTTTAACAAATTATTTACATACTAGCAATCGCCCCGTGGCAGTTAACCCCTGTGGCAGTTTTAACCCCGTGGCAGCTATCTCCTCCCCACATTTACTTGCTCGGGGACTTATCTGCCACTCGGCGACACACTTGTTTGCTATTGTGGCTTTCAACAGACAGCCAGTCTCAAACACACGAAAGTGAAACTTTCGGTTTTACATTTCCAAGAAGAAGGCAGCATTTCACCTTCCAAGAAAATGGATCACAAATGTGTAAGGTCTTTCTTTTCAGGGGGGAGGGGGGGCACATTTTGACCTATCGCAGAAAGAGTGTTTCATAATCATTTCGACTTTGACCTCGCGCGCGCAGAGAGAGAGAGAGAGTAGTACTTCTTCTTCGTCTTCTAAGTTCTTGTTCTTCGGTCGTTCAGGCATGTTTCTGTCAATTACGAACGTAGATGCATCATGCTGCTGTTATGCGCCTAAGTAAGAATAATTAGGCCCAGCATGTCTGACTTCGGGTAGAGGAAATCTTTTTGAAAGTATTTGTTGAAAAAAGGCAGGAGAATTTCTGTCAATTACGAACGTAGATGCATCATGCTGCTGTTATGCACCTAAGTAAGAATAATTAGGCCCAGCATGTCTGACTTTGGCTAGAGGAAATCTTTTTGAAAGTATTTCTTGAAAAAAGGCAGGAGAATGGACCGGAAAGGCAGAATGATAGTAGATAACAGCATGCAAAGGGAAAAGGCAGAATGAAAGAGACTGACAGATTAGAGGTAGTTATAAGCACATAACTTCCAGAAGGTGGGGGAACTATTTGTACGGAAGACCCCGGGGGGGGGGAAGCTTGCTGCATTCTACTCCCACCCCCACCCACACCCCAGTCAGTCTCTCTCTCTCTCTCTCTCTCTCTCTCTCTCTCTCTCTCTCTCTCTCTCTCTCTCTCTCTCTGTCTCTCTCTCTCCACTGTCTGTATAAAAATAGCTGCAGCGGGGCTCGCGGCGGGGAGGAAAGCAAAGAGCCAAAGACATTGAAAAGAAAAGACTGGCATCTGGTCCCTGTTCCCTATATCAGTAGTGAGGACAGAAACACTGGTTGTGTCCCTTTTAAACATCTTTATGACATAACACGTCGATAGGCCAGTTGAATTCTCCGTTCAAATTCCAATCTGAGTCTTTGCATAGCCGCCACTGTGAACTACCCCACTAACGATAACTCTTATCAGCCAGGCTCGCCGTAACTCTTAAGTAGTCCATTTTCCCCTTTTAGAGTCTTTGGTTATGTGTGAAGTGTTGGTTAAAATTAGCGTCCTGCAAAATAAATCGGTTTATAGCGCGTGTTTATGAACGGATGGTGTTGAAATTTTGCACGACGATAGTCACTATCCCTGGTCACGCATGTTCCAAATCTCGTGTCAATGTCGGGTCTGGTTACGCCGCGGTTTGTGAAAACATGAAGCGACCTGTCGGCGCCCGTATCTCCGGCATTTCTGAATCGATTCGCTTCCGGTTTGGCACACGGATAGTCCCCGGCCCCGGTCATCTTCCTGCCAAATTCAACGGCAATCGGCCCAGAAACGCCGGAGATACGGGCGCCGAGAGGCCGGTGGATGCGCGTTTCTCGCATTTGCCGAACCGCACAAATGACACGGCCACCTCGGTTGCCGTTGCCATCGGCCCGTTAGGGCTCACAGCAAATTTGAAGCGATTTGGTCGAAAAACGGCGGAGTTATAAGGCCCGTTTCGTGTTTCAGACACACACACACACACGCACACGCACACACACACACACGGACAGTTGGCTTTTTACTATATGATTATACATGGCATTCAAAAGTTTGTCCAAGGAATAAACTAAAGCCGGCAACTTGACTAATTAACTAAAAGAAAGTTTGTATGCAGAAACACAAATTGAAGAGAAGACGACGAAAGGGCAGACGAAGAAGAGATGTCCAACAAAACAAACAGCAGAGCGTCCGAAGAAGAGGAAGAAGAAGACAAGGGAAAACTAAAGTCAGTAGAAGAACAGCTGACGCCCCTCCTAGGGCAGACTACAGCAGCTGAAACAGAAGAGGAGAAACGGCAGAGGTCGCCTCCAGACTCCTCAACAGGACCGGTCGAAGCCTGGCCCAAACCCACAGACAGGCCCACGGATCGGGCCTAACACGGGGCCAGACGGAAAGGCGGGCGGCCTCTCACAGCCGGAAACGGAGAAAAGTGGTTGACCGGGCGGTCAACCAGGCAGCAACAGGTCAGGTCGGGAACACGACCAAAGGCACCACAGGAACCCAGAAACGCGGGACCACAGGTACCCAGGTGCAGGATCAGGTTCAGGACTGTAGGAAAAACCAAAACAAAAACCTGGTTTTGAACACCCAGAGTAACCACAGTTTTGTGTTTCCCCAAAAACAAATTCCCCAGCAGTCCTCTTCAGGGATGTAAACACCCACCCTCTTTAAACTTGGTTCTCTCCAAGAACCCCAAAACGCTGAACAACATGTTTTTTACAATCTTTTACACGCGACTCAATCTAGGGGTAATATTTAATCAAAAGAATTAACTAAAAAGTTTCACTTTTTTCTGGAACAACAAGGCTTTCATACATTTAGAAAATTCCAGCTTTTCAAATACAAAAATTAACAATTAAATTCTTCTGAAAATTTTACAGCTTTTCAGATACAAGAATGGACACTTAAATTCTTCTGAAAATATATAAAATTTAACCACCAAAAATATGTCTTTTCCATTCTCATTTCTTCCAGAAGGCGGATGAACTACAGGAAAATAATGTATTTCCCCAAAATAACATCCACAATGTACTTCGAAAAGTCAAAAAGCCTTGAAAACATTAATGCCACTTTCTCTCAAAAATGAAAACAGAAACGGGGATGAACGCTTTACAAAGCCCCTATCAGCATAGCTAGAAGCGCAACTGGAATAACCCTCTGTTATCCAGCTCTCCGCAGAGTCTCTTCACACCTAATTCAGCTAGGACGATGGCCGCGAGGCTAAACATAGGCTGCGAGGCTAAACATAGGCCGCAAGGCTAAACATAGTCCGCGAGGCCCACTATTTCCGCAACCGAACTGCGCCCAAAAATGGAGCTCACAAGTTGAGCTCTCGGAACAGAACACTTGCAGCTTGAGCTATATCCCGCAACAAGGAATAATGAACTCAAATACACTTTGCACCGAAAAATGATTTGTACGGCCTAAACACACAATGGCGAGCAAAAACATTGATTCAAAAATATGTGCCGAGTTCAAGTACCGAATTCTACAACCGGCAAAACCTATCCAACTGACAAGTCACGACCCAGCCAGTCAGTTCCTTAGCACCTTATAGAAAATAATAAGAAAATGAACCAAAGAAAACGCACAAATACACATGTTAGTAAACCTATAACTAGCTATTCTACATTGTTACGCGTGCGTTGTTGTACGACTTAACGGGATTACTATTAATTTTATGAAGCTACAGACCAACTTCCAAGTGGCAGAATGAAGAAGAAATCTCCCCACAGGACGGTCGCAGCTCTGGTCTCGCCAAGGGCTCAAGGAAAGCGCGAGCAGGTAAAAGGTGGTTCCAGACCGGCCACAGCTTTCTTCTTGAGGACTCCAGTGAACGCCAGGGACGATGACAGGGAAGGGAGGACGATGAAGAACCAAATAAAAGGGGTGAAAATGGCGATGAGGGAGAAGAGCGAAGATGATTTCAGCCGAGGCTCAACAGCCTCGCTACCCCCACGTCTAAGCCTCGTGCAGGGTAAAAAGTTGAATACAGGATCCTTCAGGGACGTGGCCCTCAACACACCTCAGCGCTGGACGGCCGTAGGTGGAAAAAGAATGACAAGGAGAAAGGATGACACGATGTTGACTAACTGAAGAAAAAATATGGAGTGACATTCGACCGGTTTAAAGCTCATGAAGTCGCAAGTTTAATGTGGAAATCTCGCGAGAGGTCAGTGCTGATAAGATATGTGTTGCACGGTTTTCACGTGAAGAATTGATTTTCTCCCTTAGTGTACGTCAAGAAGAGGAAAGACCTCGGGCTCCTTTGTGATCGAGTGGTAGACGGTGCCTTTCTCTGTGTTCGGGAAGAACATGTCACAGACTTGTGACAGTATTATTAGATTGCAATGAGGTGTCATCAGCAAGCATTTCACAGCAGCATTTAACACACAAAAGCAAGTCATTTATGTATATAGAGAAAAAAAGTGGTCCTAAGACTGACCTTTGGGGAATGCCAAACTTGATAGGAAGTAATTTTGACCTCGAATTAATTTCAACAAGCTGTTGCCGATCACAAAGAAACGACTCGATGAAACGCAAAGCACTGCTGGTTAGATTGTAATGTATTAAGTCTATGAATAAGGTACCTGTAAATTCATTGTTATTTACATTTGAGAGACATCTATCTACTAATTGTATAAGAGCAGTGTGGCATGAGTGGTTTTCTCTAAAACCAGACTGACTTTCATGTATCAAATCATAACATTTTAAATGAGAATGTAGATGTTTTTGAACGTGCTTTTCAAGTGGTTTAGATAATATGCTTAAAATGGAGATAGGTCTGTAGTTAGCTGGGTTAGATCGATCACCACATTTGTATAAAGGTATAACTTTAGCTTGCTTAAATTTGAGTGGAAACTGATTTTTATCTATGCATAAGTTGTACAAGTAGGTGAGGGTGTCTGCAATAGCAAATGAAGCGTTTTTTAAATATTTTGCCATCCATTCCATCTAAATCTCGACTTCCAGATTGTTTTAAGTGTAAAAGTTCATATACTACTTCATTGACTGAAATGGGCGGTATAGAGAAAGTTGAGGTTATGTTTTTTGATCGACAGAATTCTTGCAGCTCTGGTAAGCCATTTTCATTGGATTTGTTGTTTAATAATATTTTATTAGCAACGTTAGTAAAATGAGAGTTAATGTCTTCTGGAGATATTTCATTTACTGGATTTTGATTCTTAGAGTTAGCATTAGTTAATAAGTTAATAGCTTTCCAAACTGATTTTGGATTTTGCGATGAAGAGATTAAATCTCGAAAATACTTGGTTTTTGCTTTGCGCTTCATTGAGTTTACTTTGTTTGTTTGTTGCTGGATTTCCCCCTTACAGACATGTAAAGTACAGATATGTGTCCATAAAGCTTGATTGCTTGCTTGGTTTTCGGTATTGAGGTGTAAAAATTAGGTTCGGCTTAAAACGTGGGTGGGTGGGGTGGTGGTGGTAGGGGCGTTTAAACATTGTGTTAGACATGTGAATTTATATTCAGTGCGTGCCATGGTGTGTTTCCCTCTGTGTGACAGGCCAATGACATGTCAGTGTGTGCCATGGTGTTTCCCTCTGTGTGACAGGCCCATAACATGTCAGTGCATGCCATGGTGTGTTTCCCTCTGTGTGACAGGCCCATGACATGTCAATGTATGTCCTGGTGTGTTTCCCTCTGTGTGACAGGCCCATGACGTGTCAGTGTGTGCCATGGTGTGTTTCCCTCTGTGTGACAGGCCCATGACGTGTCAGTGTGTGCCATGGTGTGTTTCCCTCTGTGTGACAGGCCCATGACGTGTCAGTGTGTGCCATGGTGTGTTTCCCTCTGTGTGACAGGCCCATGACGTGTCAGTGTGTGCCATGGTGTGTTTCCCTCTGTGTGACAGGCCCATGACGTGTCAGTGTGTGCCATGGTGTGTTTCCCTCTGTGTGACAGGCCCATGACGTGTCAGTGTGTGCCATGGTGTGTTTCCCTCTGTGTGACAGGCCCATGACGTGTCAGTGTGTGCCATGGTGTGTTTCCCTCTGTGTGACAGGCCCATAACGTGTCAGTGTGTGCCATGGTGTGTTTCCCTCTGTGTGACAGGCCCATGACGTGTCAGTGTGTGCCATGGTGTGTTTCCCTCTGTGTGACAGGCCCATGATGTGTCAGTGTGTGCCATGGTGTGTTTCCCTCTGTGTGACAGGCCCATGATGTGTCAGTGTGTGCCATGGTGTGCTTCCCTCTGTGTGACAGGCCCACGACGTGTCAGTGCGTGCCATGGTGTGTTTCCCTCTGTGTGACAGGCCCATGATGTGTCAGTGTGTGCCATGGTGTGCTTCCCTCTGTGTGACAGGCCCATGACGTGTCAGTGTGTGCCATGGTGTGTTTCCCTCTGTGTGACAGGCCCATGATGTGTCAGTGTGTGCCATGGTGTGTTTCCCTCTGTGTGACAGGCCCATGATGTGTCAGTGTGTGCCATGGTGTGCTTCCCTCTGTGTGACAGGCCCACGACGTGTCAGTGCGTGCCATGGTGTGTTTCCCTCTGTGTGACAGGCCCACGACGTGTCAGTGCGTGCCATGGTGTGGTAGCACAACGACCTATGGATGGTGACAGCGGACCATGGGGGGTACGTCAAGTACTGGCAGAGCAACATGAAGTGAATTGTGATATGTCTCTGTGTGACAGGCCCACGACGTGTCAGTGCGTGCCATGGTGTGGTCGCACAACGACCTATGGATGGTGACAGCGGACCATGGGGGGTACGTCAAGTACTGGCAGAGCAACATGAAGTGAATTGTGATATGTCTCTGTGTGACAGGCCCACGACGTGTCAGTGCGTGCCATGGTGTGGTCGCACAACGACCTATGGATGGTGACAGCGGACCATGGGGGGTACGTCAAGTACTGGCAGAGCAACATGAAGTGAATTGTGATATGTCTCTGTGTGACAGGCCCACGACGTGTCAGTGCGTGCCATGGTGTGGTCGCACAACAACCTATGGATGGTGACAGCGGACCATGGGGGGTACGTCAAGTACTGGCAGAGCAACATGAAGTGAATTGTGATATGTCTCTGTGTGACAGGCCCACGACGTGTCAGTGCGTGCCATGGTGTGGTCGCACAACGACCTATGGATGGTGACAGCGGACCATGGGGGGTACGTCAAGTACTGGCAGAGCAACATGAACAACGTGAAGATGTACCAAGGCCACAAGGAGCCCATCCGCGGAGTCAGGTTAGCACCGCCCACCTTCCATGCCACGCGTGGCTGGCTGTTCCATTGTGCAGTGCAGGGTGATGTGGGACGTTTTCTTGCCTTTTGGGGCCATATGGCCTGGTTAGGGGGTTATTGGAATGAAAGCCATAGATTTGCTGCTGAGGTGTGTGTCTTGGTGTTCAATAAAGATGATTTGGGAACTGGAACTGAATTGGTGATACAAAATTGTAGGTTATGTATGGGTAGTTCTAGTTTTATTATTTATGTTATGTTCTGTTATGTTGGCTGTGTTCAATAAAGACCGTCTGCTATTGACCTTTTCACACTCATATCTTTCATAAGATATGCACATGCATGTGTACACACATAACCAATATATACAACACTCATACCTTTCATTGGATATGCACATGCATGTGTACACACATAACCAATATATACAACACTCATACCTTTCATAAGATATGCACATGCATGTGTACACACATAACCAATATATACAACACTCATACCTTTCATAAGATATGCACATGCATGTGTACACACATAACTACAACACTCATCTTTCACAAGATATGCACATGCATGTGTACACACATAACCAATATATACAACACTCATACCTTTGATTGGATATGCACATGCATGTGTACACACATAACAAATATATACAACACTCATACCTTTCATAAGACTAATATATACAACACTCATACCTTTCACAAGATATGCACATGCATGTGTACACACATAACAAATATATACAACACTCATACCTTTCATAAGACTAATATATACAACACTCATACCTTTCACAAGATATGCACATGCATGTGTACACACATAACAAATATATACAACACTCATACCTTTCATTGGATATGCACATGCATGTGTACACACATAACTAATATATACAACACTCATACCTTTCATTGGATATGCACATGCATGTGTACACACATAACAAATATATACAACACTCATACCTTTCATTGGATATGCACATGCATGTGTACACACATAACCAATATATACAACACTCATACCTTTCATAAGATATGCACATGCATGTGTACACACATAACTAATATATACAACACTCATACCTTTCATAAGATATGCACATGCATGTGTACACACATAACTAATATATACAACACTCATACCTTTCATAAGATATGCACATGCATGTGTACACACATAACTAATATATACAACACTCATACCTTTCATAAGATATGCACATGCATGTGTACACACATAACTAATATATACAACACTCATATCTTTCACAAGATATGCACATACATGTGTACACACATAACTAATATATACAACACTCATACCTTTCATTGGATATGCACATGCATGTGTACACACATAACTAATATATACAACACTCATATCTTTCACAAGATATGCACATACATGTGTACACACATAACTAATATATACAACACTCATACCTTTCATAAGATATGCACATGCATGTGTACACACATAACCAATATATACAACACTCATACCTTTCATTGGATATGCACATGCATGTGTACACACATAACCAATATATACAACACTCATACCTTTCATTGGATATGCACATGCATGTGTACACACATAACCAATATATACAACACTCATACCTTTCATAAGATATGCACATGCATGTGTACACACATAACTAATATATACAACACTCATACCTTTCATTGATATGCACATGCATGTGTACACACATAACAAATATATACAACACTCATACCTTTCATAAGACTAATATATACAACACTCATACCTTTCACAAGATATGCACATGCATGTGTACACACATAACAAATATATACAACACTCATACCTTTCATTGGATATGCACATGCATGTGTACACACATAACTAATATATACAACACTCATACCTTTCATAAGATATGCACATGCATGTGTACACACATAACTAATATATACAACACTCATACCTTTCATAAGATATGCACATGCATGTGTACACACATAACTAATATATACAACACTCATACCTTTCATTGGATATGCACATGCATGTGTACACACATAACTAATATATACAACACTCATACCTTTCATAAGATATGCACATGCATGTGTACACACATAACTAATATATACAACACTCATACCTTTCATTGGATATGCACATGCATGTGTACACACATAACTAATATATACAACACTCATACCTTTCAAAGATATGCACATGCATGTGTACACACATAACCAATATATACAACACTCATACCTTTGATTGGATATGCACATGCATGTGTACACACATAACCAATATATACAACCAGCTTGCATCCAAATCCGTGCTTACAAACACACATGTGCAGACCTGTTTACCATTCCGCTTTTGCCGGAATTATTCTGGAAATTTGCTAAAATTCTCGGGTAAAATAGTAAATTCCGGGTGAACGCTGAAAATTCCGGGATTTCGAAAAACCGTCTATTATTTGTTTCCGTTCGTAGGAAAAGACGCAAGGGTTGACCGAAACGTGTACCTAACACACTACGTCATCAGAAAAGGGGTTGTGCTTGACGTCACATGCATTAAATGCTGCATTTTCATTGGTTAAAGGGGTGAAATAATGTTTTTATTTTGGTCGATCTATTTCGGGACTGAGCAAATGGCGGCCAGACTTTTACTGTCGATTCGAAGAGCTTTCCAGGCAGTTTTTTAATGGTAGAGATTGTAATTAGGGCTTGAAATGAGTCAATTTAGATTATATTATCACTGGAAAATACGATGATGTGAGAATTTTGAAGTTTTCAACGGAAAATGAAGTGAAAATTGATCGCGATGGCGCCGAGTTGCAACTTGGCATCCGCCGATCCGCGGCCGAGTGATTTTTCTCTGTCCGATCGTGGACATTTCCAGGTATTTTGCTTTTTCCAGCTTGTTTTATACTAAAATTGACTAAAAATTAGTGACTGAATTTACTAATAAAACTTTTCTGGCAAAATTGAGCCAAGAAATCATCACAATATTGAAAATCGACGCCGATGTTCGCGGAAAGGAGAAGAAGAAGAAACCGCTTTATCGCGAGTCGTGTACAGATCATGTGAATTCCGGTTTTTGTTCTCAAATTCCGTTTTTTTGTGTGGCAAATTCCGGGTTTTTCATTATAAGGGTAAACAGGTCTGCATGTGACACCCCCCCCTCCCCCCCCCACACACACATATGCACTCATACTCCTTCCTGTATACCTGTACCTGTGAATAATCTGAATAAAGAATTTCTTTGAGTAATGTAGGGGATAAACTATATATAGAAAGGAATCAATAGTAAAGTAACATATTTGGTTTTAAGTTGAGCTTAGTTGTAGAAATGAATATGATGATCATTGTAATAACTACCTCTACAATACAAAGGTTGTTCTGTCGTAGACATTTTATAACCCAGTTTGCTCTGTGATGCATGTGTACGTCAGCATCGTGAGATTTCCAATAAAGTTGAGACATCGCTGGCTTGTTGGAAATAAAGTTATGCCAGTCGGTGTGCCCCTTTTCCTAAAGCCTAATAATGTTTGCTATGTCTTTTTACCCCCTCCCTTCCCCCTTCTCTCTGTCTTCGGTCTCTTCATTCCGCGCGGAATTCAATAAAGAAATGCGGATGAAGATTTTTCTTCTTCTTTTCTCTGTGTGGGTGGGTCATGTATGAGGGTGTGTGGTACATATGCGGCAAGCATTTCCAAAAGTCATACTTCACAAGTTGCACAGTTATGAAGTACAGAACACAGTCTAATAGTTTTTGGTGTTTTCGCACTGATAAAGTCTTAACATGTTTTGGTTTGGGGTATCATCGCCCCATTATAGACACCTCACCAAAATTGATACAAATGATTAATCTTTTTGATAAATCTGGAATAACTGAATGCTTAGGAAACCAATGGTATTAGTAACATCCTTAAATATTTCTTTCCCCCCCAAAGAAAATAGAATGTAATTGGTTACCAGAAAACTATTTTTTGAGCCAAAGCAAAGTTGCAGAGGAAAGTGTACTTTGGTTTGCTTACAACTGGTATGCTTCAAGTTGCTGTTAGGAATCTCAGGAAATGTGTAACCATAATCAGGATGTTTTATTCACTATTGTGAAAAAGGTTTAAGAAACTGGTAGAGTGGTTAGCTGATAAGACGTGTCAGTAAATTGAAAGTTTTTTAGTTTTATGCAGAAGCTTTGGAAAGTTTCTGTAGTCTGTCAGATTGGCATTGCAACCACCTAACATTGTTTGTGACGATACAAAGAACACCTAACATTGTTTGTGACGATACAAAGAACACCTAACATTGTTTGTGATGATACAAAGAACACCTAACATTGTTTGTGACGATACAAAGAAAACAGTCATAATCATTGTTAGGTGTGACAGTTTCTGTAGTCTGTCAGATTGGCATTGCAACCGCCTAACATTGTTTGTGACGATACAAAGAACACCTAACATTGTTTGTGACGATACAAAGAAAACAGTCATAATCATTGTTAGGTGTGACAGTTTCTGTAGTCTGTCAGATTGGCATTGCAACCACGTAACATTGTTTGTGATGATACAAAGAAAACAGTCATAATCATTGTTAGGTGTGACAGTTTCTGTAGTCTGTCAGATTGGCATTGCAACCACCTAACATTGTGACGATACAAAGAACACCTAACATTGTTTGTGACGATACAAAGAACACCTAACATTGTGACGATACAAAGAACACCTAACATTGTTTGTGACGATACAAAGAAAACAGTCATAATCATTGTTAGGTGTGACAGTTTCTGTAGTCTGTCAGATTGGCATTGCAACCACCTAACATTGTTTGTGACGATACAAAGAAAACAGTCATAATCATTGTTAGGTGTGACAGTTTCTGTAGTCTGTCAGATTGGCATTGCAACCACCTAACATTGTTTGTGACGATACAAAGAGCACCTAACATTGTTTGTGACGATACAAAGAAAACAGTCATAATCATTGTTAGGTGTGACAGTTCCTGTAGTCTGTCAGATTGGCATTGCAACCACCTAACATTGTGACGATACAAAGAAAACAGTCATAATCATTGTTAGATGTGACAAAGTTTGCAAAGATCCAATCAGTGGTATGTTCAGCTTTCATGAAAGGAAAATGCTCGGAGAAGAGATGAAGAAAGAAAGCCTGCATCTGCACCAATTCTAATGCAGATAACATGGCAGTCCTGTAAACTTTTACATTGCAGCATCCCTTGGACATTATTAAAGATAGAAACAACGCAATGTTAAAAACATAAATTCTCCGTGCAGCTGTCCTGTTTAAAGATAGAAACAAAGCAATGTTTAAAATATAAATTCCCCGTGCAGCTGTCCTGTTTAAAGATAGAAACAAAGCAATGTTAAAAACATACATTCCTAGTGCAGCTGTCCTGTTTAAAGATAGAAACAAAGCAATGTTAAAAACATAAATTCTCCGTGCAGCTGTCCTGTTTAAAGATGAAAACAAAGTAATGTTAAAAATATAAATTCCCCGTGCAGCTGTCCTGTTTAAAGATAGAAACAAAGCAATGTTAAAAACATACATTCCTAGTGCAGCTGTCCTGTTTAAAGATAGAAACAAAGCAATGTTAAAAACATAAATTCCCCGTGCAGCTGTCCTGTTTAAAGATAGAAACAAAGCAATGTTAAAAACATAAATTCGTAGTGCAGCTGTCCTGTTTAAAGATGAAAACAACGCAATGTTAAAAACATAAATTCTCCGTGCAGCTGTCCTGTTTAATGATAGAAACAACGCAATGTTAAAAACATAAATTCCCCGTGCAGCTGTCCTGTTTAATGATAGAAACAAAGCAGTGTTAAAAACATAAATTCCTCGTGAACAGGGATTGAATATACTATCCTTTGAGAACACTCTCACATGCATTCGAACATACTGCGAAAAGCGTATGGATAGAAAACGGGAAACTCTTAGAATAACCCTATAACGGATATTTCTGTGACGGGGCAGTTTATATAGGTTACCGGAAGTTGACGGAAATATCTGTGACGGGGCAGTGAAAAGGTTAAAGATGGAAACAAAGCAATGTTAAAAACATAAATTCCTCGTGCAGCTATCCTGTTTAATGATAAAAATAACAAACCAATGTTAAAAACATAAATTCCTAGTGCAGCTGTCCTGTTTAATGATAGAAACAACGCAATGTTAAAAACAAATTCCCCGTGCAGCTGTCCTGTTTAAAGATGAAAACAAAGTAATGTTAAAAACATAAATTCGTAGTGCAGCTGTCCTGCTTAAAGATGAAAACAAAGTAATGTTAAAAACATAAATTCGTAGTGCAGCTGTCCTGCTTAAAGATGAAAACAAAGCAATGTTAAAAACATAAATTCCCCGTGCAGCTGTCCTGTTTAAAGATAGAAACAAAGCAATGTTAAAAACATAAATTCCCCGTGCAGCTGTCCTGTTTAAAGATAGAAACAAAGCAATGTTAAAAACATAAATTCCCCGTGCAGCTGTCCTGTTTAATGATAGAAACAACGCAATGTTAAAAACATAAATTCCCCGTGCAGCTGTCCTGTTTAATGATAGAAACAACGCAATGTTAAAAACATAAATTCCCCGTGCAGCTGTCCTGTTTAATGATAGAAACAACGCAATGTTAAAAACATAAATTCCCCGTGCAGCTGTCCTGTTTAATGATAGAAACAACGCAATGTTAAAAACATAAATTCCCCGTGCAGCTGTCCTGTTTAATGATAGAAACAAAGCAATGTTAAAAACATAAATTCCCCGTGCAGCTGTCCTGCTTGGATGCAGTTTGTGGCTAACACAAGCAAGACAACATTTCTGTCCTAGATTTCTGTTTCTTTTCCTTTTTTTGTTCTTTGAATTTCATCATCACTTCAGCATCTAAATGTTGGAAGGAGTCTTCCATTTGTACTTCACTGTTTCTTTCCAGAATTATTACTATTATTTTTAGAGGGTTGAAATCAAGGAGGAGGATGCGTAACCTCTGACAAGTTGCCATTGCTTAAAATGTGTTCTCATAAACTCTCCTTCCCTCTCCCTCTCCTCCCCCCTCCCCGATCTATTTCCATCGTGTGTTGTAACGGTGGGTTGGGGTGTGTGTTGTTCTGTTGGCACAGTTTTTGCCCCAGCGACTCTAAGTTGGCCACTTGTTCTGATGATGGAACAGTTCGCATCTGGGACTTCATGCGATGCCACGAGGAGAAAATTCTCAGAGGTACGTCACATGGTCCTGTATATCTGTGAGAGAGAAAGTGATGTTCACATAGGTGTACCATCTGGGACTTCATGCGATGCCACAAGGAGAACATTCTCAGAGGTACGTCACATGGTCCTGTGTGGCTGTGAGAGAGAAAGTGATGTTCACATAGGTGTACCATCTGGGACTTCATGCGATGCCACAAGGAGAACATTCTCAGAGGTACGTCACATGGTCCTGTGTGGCTGTGAGAGAGAAAGGGATGTTCACATAGGTGTACCATCTGGGACTTCATGCGATGCCACAAGGAGAAGATTCTCAGAGGTACGTCACATGGTCCTGTGTGGCTGTGAGAGAGAAAGGGATGTTCACATAGGTGTACCATCTGGGACTTCATGCGATGCCACAAGGAGAAGATTCTCAGAGGTACGTCACATGGTCCTGTGTGGCTGTGAGAGAGAAAGGGATGTTCACATAGGTGTACCATCTGGGACTTCATGCGATGCCACAAGGAGAAGATTCTCAGAGGTACGTCACATGGTCCTGTGTGGCTGTGAGAGAGAAAGGGATGTTCACATAGGTGTACCATCTGGGACTTCATGCGATGCCACAAGGAGAAGATTCTCAGAGGTACGTCACATGGTCCTGTGTGGCTGTGAGAGAGAAAGGGATGTTCACATAGGTGTACCATCTGGGACTTCATGCGATGCCACAAGGAGAACATTCTCAGAGGTACGTCACATGGTCCTGTGTGGCTGTGAGAGAGAAAGGGATGTTCACATAGGTGTACCATCTGGGACTTCATGCGATGCCACAAGGAGAACATTCTCAGAGGTACGTCACATGGTCCTGTGTGGCTGTGAGAGAGAAAGGGATGTTCACATAGGTGTACCATCTGGGACTTCATGCGATGCCACAAGGAGAAGATTCTCAGAGGTACGTCACATGGTCCTGTGTGGCTGTGAGAGAGAAAGGGATGTTCACATAGGTGTACCATCTGGGACTTCATGCGATGCCACAAGGAGAAGATTCTCAGAGGTACGTCACATGGTCCTGTGTGGCTGTGAGAGAGAAAGGGATGTTCACATAGGTGTACCATCTGGGACTTCATGCGATGCCACAAGGAGAACATTCTCAGAGGTACGTCACATGGTCCTGTGTGGCTGTGAGAGAGAAAGGGATGTTCACATAGGTGTACCATCTGGGACTTCATGCGATGCCACAAGGAGAACATTCTCAGAGGTACGTCACATGGTCCTGTGTGGCTGTGAGAGAGAAAGGGATGTTCACATAGGTGTACCATCTGGGACTTCATGCGATGCCACAAGGAGAACATTCTCAGAGGTACGTCACATGGTCCTGTGTGGCTGTGAGAGAGAAAGGGATGTTTATATAGGTGTACCTTTGGGATGAAGTTCTGTTTGCTTTTTCTTGTTTGATTATTCTCAGAGGTACGTCACATGGTCCTGTGTGGCTGTGAGAGAGAAAGGGATGTTTATATAGGTGTACCTTTGGGATGAAGTTCTGTTTGCTTTTTCTTGTTTGATTAAAAAGGTTTTTATTTTGTTCTTGGCATCAAGGAATGTTGTAGAGAATGATGGTTAATGTCTGTTCAAATCTGCATCTTTTAGACTTTTTTGTGTTGTTTTCATTGCCTAAAAATAATTAAATTTTCTTGTAGACAGTTGCTTTCTTTAGAGATAGTATCTTTCTTCTCAGTTTGTGTTTAATTAATGTCCTACTGAGGCTTATTTTTGTTATCAAGTCTTCTGTTTCCAAACAATAGATCAGAAAACGTAAATTATCAAACAGAATTCATGAGTTCTATGTCTATTTGCCTTTGGCTTTTTACACGAGTTTTGAACATTTTACAGCCATTTTATAATTTTCATCAGACATTTCGATTGCATGTTTATCCTGTTTCTCCTGTTCATGCTCTCAGGTAAGACAAATAGGCTGATTCAGCTCATATAGACTATTTTCGCCATTCAAGTCATGAAAGTAGGAGATTATGTTTAATTTTGAAATTAATTACTATTTCAAGCACACACCCATGCTCCCCAATTTGTTTTCTTACATATGCGATGTATGGCATTAGCAAGACCCCAAAATAAATTGTAGCTATGGAAACGAAATTTGTAGAATATGGTGTAGACTGCATGGTGTTAAAAAGCAACTACAAAAGGGCTTTGTTCAGATACTAATTGATAAATGCTGTCAACAATTTCTCAGGAACAGGGTACTCTTAAAAAACCACCTAAAGACAAAAAAACCATGCACACAAAGGAATGGCACTCTATTATTTGAAATTGGATAAAATGTTGATTAAACGAGAGTACAGATTATTTGAAATTGGATAAAATGTTGATTAAACGAGAGTACAGATTATTTGAAATTGGATAAAATGTTGATTAAACGAGAGTACAGATTATTTGAAATTGGATAAAATGTTGATTAAACGAGAGTACAGATTATTTGAAATTGGATACAATGTTGATTAGACGAGAGTACAGATTATTTAAAATTGGATAAAATGTTGATTAGACGAGAGTAGGTTAAAGAGAGCAAAAGAAATTAAACAACTACACAAACTAAACTGGTAGACAGTTGCACCACCCTCCATATAATGTTCCTCTTCTTTCTCCCCTTCATTACAAAAAGACACCAACAAAACCCCAAACCAAAATACTTTTTACAGTTTGATGGACAGAAGTCTGCTTGACACATGCCTGGGCCTATGGCCCAAACCAAAATACTTTTAGTTTGATGGACAGAAGTATGCTTGACACATGCCTGGGACTATGGCCCAAACCAAAATACTTTTTACAGTTTGATGGACAGAAGTCTGCTTGACACATGCCTGGGCCTATGGCCCAAACCAAAATACTTTTAGTTTGATGGACAGAAGTATGCTTGGAAATGCTTGACACATGCCTGGGACTATGGCCCAAACCAAAATACTTTTTACAGTTTGGTGGACAGAAGTCTGCTTGACACATGCCTGGGCCTATGGCCCAAACTGAAATACTTTTACAGTTTCATGGACAGAAGTATGCTTGACACATGCCTGGGCCTATGGCCCAAACCAAAATACTTTTACAGTTTCATGGACAGAAGTATGCTTGGAACTGCTTGACACATGCCTGGGACTATGGCCCAAACCAAAATACTTTTTGTTTGATGGACAGAAGTCTGCTTGACACATGCCTGGGCCTATGGCCCAAACCAAAATACTTTTACAGTTTCATGGACAGAAGTATGCTTGACACATGCCTGGGCCTATGGCCCAAACCAAAATACTTTTACAGTTTCATGGACAGAAGTATGCTTGGAAATGCTTGACACATGCCTGGGCCTATGGCCCAAACCAAAATACTTTTACAGTTTCATGGACGTAAGTATTATTGGAACTGCTTGACACATGCCTGGGCCTATGGCCCAAACCAAAATACGTTTAGTTTCATGGACAGAAGTATGCTTGACACATGCCTGGGCCTATGGCCCAAACCAAAATACTTTTACAGTTTCATGGACAGAAGTATGCTTGGAACTGCTTGACACATGCCTGGGCCTATGGCCCAAACCAAAATACTTTTACAGTTTCATGGACAGAAGTATTCTTGGAACTGCTTACACATGCCTGGGCCTATGGCCCAAACCAAAATACGTTTAGTTTCATGGACAGAAGTATGCTTGACACATGCCTGGGCCTATGGCCCAAACCAAAATACTTTTACAGTTTCATGGACAGAAGTATGCTTGACACATGCCTGGGCCTATGGTGATGGGATCTGGGATAGGGAGTGAGGATCTTGCTTTAGAACAATGCCACTGTACATCCCAGAAGATAGGGACGGCAAAGAAAAAGAAAAAAAGCCTGAGTCGGAATGATTTTTCCTTTCCAAAGTATGATGAAACCACACATAATCTGTTGATCAGATTTCATCACCAAACTTTTCATCTCGATCTCCTTTGTACACACACTGTGTCTCTCTCTCATGCACACTCACACATGCATGCAAACACACACATACACACATATATACACATGCACAGGGTTGGTTTGGTTGCAGCTTTCGGTGTAAACAGTTGTTTTCCAGTCCACCACTTTCAGACAGCAGACAGCAGAGAAAACAGCTGCTTTCGGTGTAAACAGTTGTTTTCCAGTTCACCACTTTCAGACAGCAGACAGCCGAGCAAGCAGCAGCTTTGGGTGTAAACAGTTGTTTTCCAGTACACCACTTTCAGAAAGCCGAGCAAACAGCAGCTTTCCCGAGGGCTAAACTAAAATGTGTTTATAATGGTAATGCCTTGTCAAGGGTACATCCCCACTTGGCAAAATGAACTTTAGGACAGCTGGTATCGAGGAAGGTCCCCAAGGGCTAAACTAAAATGTGTTTATAATGGTAATGTCTTGTCAAGGGTACATCCCCACTTGACAAAATGAACTTTAGGACAGCTGGTATCGAGGAAGGTCCCCAAGGGCTAAACTAAAATGTGTTTATAATGGTAATGCCTTGTCAAGGGTACATCCCACTTGGCAAAATGAACTTTAGGACAGCTGGTATCGAGGAAGGTCCCCAAGGGCTAAACTAAAATGTGTTTATAATGGTAATGTCTTGTCAAGGGTACATCCCCACTTGGCAAAATGAACTTTAGGACAGCTGGTATCGAGGAAGGTCCCCAAGGGCTAAACTAAAATGTGTTTATAATGGTAATGTCTTGTCAAGGGTACATCCCCACTTGGCAAAATGAACTTTAGGACAGCTGGTATCGAGGAAGGTCCCCAAGGGCTAAACTAAAATGTGTTTATAATGGTAATGCCTTGTCAAGGGTACATCCCACTTGGCAAAATGAACTTTAGGACAGCTGGTATCGAGGAAGGTCCCCAAGGGCTAAACTAAAATGTGTTTATAATGGTAATGCCTTGTCAAGGGTACATCCCACTTGGCAAAATGAACTTTAGGACAGCTGCATGGGTGCTACTGCCGGTTTTATAAACGGAAATCCATAAGTTAAGTTTTCTGCTGAGACGGAAATTCCATATTTTAAAATTTTTGTCAAAAACAAAAACAAAAGTTGATCGGTTAGTGCAGTTGGGGGCATTTTGAATCTGGGTCTTCCAGCCACCAGAAGTGAAAATACAATAACAAAAATGGCGTCCGAGTCCCATTCATCCATACTTACTTGAATAAAATCCAGCATTATTAGCATGAATTTAGTGTCAAAGCTACAAACTTCACAGAAAGGTAAGTTACAACTATATTGCAATTCACCAAATGATATTTATGATGTTAAACGTATGAAAATGTTGCTTAGAAAAACTCAATTGAGAGTCATTGTTTGGATCGCCGGACCTCGCATTTAACTTATGATCTAATTATTATCTTATATTTGAACGGCTTTATAGGTGTGTTTCTGAAATGTCAGTTTAAAAAACTCAGTCATGAAAATATGATTTTAATCGTAGATCTTTTGTATTTCTTGTAAAAAGGTCACGTGACTTGTCATGTCTCAGCTCTGTTCAATTTAGACTGTTACAAAGTGTCAACTGTCGTCTGCTAGCAGAACTACGATGTCACATCGTAATCTGTTCCTCACCCATTCTGTTTATCCAGATTCTGAAACATGTATAAACACACACACCCACACACACCATATATTTAAAGCCCTCTCTGTCTCTGTCTTTTCCCCCATCTTCATCAGAAAAAGGTCCCATATGTGTCTTTATGGACCAAGAGGATGTAAACTTAAACTTCACTCTGTCTTTGTATGAAAGTAACAGCAGATAGTGTGTGTGTGTGTATGTTGTCTGTGTGTGTATCAGAATCAGTTTCATTGTTCTTAAGAATTGTAACAAGGTTTTATTTGAGACAACAAAGAAACAAATGATGGAATTGTTAATGTTAAGTGAGTGCTTGAATTATATCTGTGTGCCCATTATGTATAGTGCAAATATGTGTGTGTGCGCGCGCCCCTGTACCCTGCCAGGGCCTGGACGGCACCTGGACCCCTGCATTTCAGTATTTTCCGTTTTGGGGAGTAGCACCCATGCAGCTGGTGTAAACAGTTGTTTTCAAGTCCACCACTTTCAGACAGCTGAGCAAGCAGCAGCTTTCCCGAGGGCTAAACTAAACTGTTTATAATGGTAATGCCTTGTCAAGGGTACATCCCCACTTGGCAAAATGAACTTTAGGACAGCTGGTATCGAGGAAGGTTCCCAAGGGCCAACTAATCCCTTTAGCTGCAGTCTGTGCAAATGCCTCCTGGTTTGAGAGTCGTCGTGTTCGACAGGACGAGAATATACCAACATTTTCCATTACTGTAGAAAATGATATCTTGTAGTTGTACTGTAGTATTGGCCCCACCCTCGGGCTAATGTCAACCAATCATATCTAGTAGTTGTACTGTACTATTGGCCCCACCTGTACTATTGGCCCCACCTGTACTATTGGCCCTACCCTTGGGCTAATGTCAACCAATCATATCTTGTAGTTGTACTGTACTATTGGCCCCACCCTCTGGCTAATGTCAACCAATCATATCTAGTAGTTGTACTGTACTATTGGCCCCACCTGTACTATTGGCCCTACCCTTGGGCTAATGTCAACCAATCATATCTTGTAGTTGTACTGTACTATTGGCCCCACCCTCTGGCTAATGTCAACCAATCATATCTAGTAGTTGTACTGTACTATTGGCCCCACCCTCAGGCTAATGTCAACCAATCATATCTAGTAGTTGTACTGTAGTATTGGCCCCACCTGTACTATTGGCCCCACCCTCTGGCTAATGTCAACCAATCATATCTTGTAGTTGTACTGTACTATTGGCCCCACCCTCTGGCTAATGTCAACCAATCATATCTTGTAGTTGTACTGTACTATTGGCCCCACCCTCTGGCTAATGTCAACCAATCATATCTTGTAGTTGTACTGTACTATTGGCCCCACCCTCTGGCTAATGTCAACCAATCATATCTTGTAGTTGTACTGTACTATTGGCCCCACCCTCAGGCTAATGTCAACCAATCATATCTAGTAGTTGTACTGTAGTATTGGCCCCACCTGTACTATTGGCCCCACCCTCTGGCTAATGTCAACCAATCATATCTTGTAGTTGTACTGTACTATTGGCCCCACCTGTACTATTGGCCCCACCCTCAGGCTAATGTCAACCAATCATATCTTGTAGTTGTACTGTACTATTGGCCCCACCCTCGGGCTAATGTCAACCAATCATATCTTGTAGTTGTACTGTACTATTGGCCCCACCCTTGGGCTAATGTCAACCAATCATATCTTGTAGTTGTACTGTACTATTGGCCCCACCCTTGGGCTAATGTCAACCAATCATATCTTGTAGTTGTACTGTACTATTGGCCCCACCCTCTGGCTAATGTCAACCAATCATATCTTGTAGTTGTACTGTACTATTGGCCCCACCCTCTGGCTAATGTCAACCAATCATATCTAGTAGTTGTACTGTACTATTGGCCCCACCCTCTGGCTAATGTCAACCAATCATATCTTGTAGTTGTACTGTACTATTGGCCCCACCCTCGGGCTAATGTCAACCAATCATATCTAGTAGTTGTACTGTACTATTGGCCCCACCCTCTGGCTAATGTCAACCAATCATATCTTGTAGTTGTACTGTACTATTGGCCCCACCCTCGGGCTAATGTCAACCAATCATATCTTGTAGTTGTACTGTACTATTGGCCCCACCCTCTGGCTAATTTTAACCAATCACATCTAGTAGTTGTACTGTACTGTACTATTGGCCCCACCCTCGGGCTAATGTCAACCAATCATATCTTGTAGTTGTACTGTACTATTGGCCCCACCCTCGGGCTAATGTCAACCAATCATATCTTGTAGTTGTAGTTAATGGCTTTATGTGTCTTAAATTTCATTAATGTGTATAAAATACAAATGACGTAATATAATGCGTCATTTGAACATGCTTGTCACTGATTGCGCGGGTATCCTACAACCCTTACTTTAAAGAGCAGAAATATGCCACTGCAGTGCATTGAGTATGGGTAGTGGGACACCCGCGGCATCTGGATAAGGATAAACACATGGTGACTCTTTGACGAGTATGGGTACTGGAGAACCCGCATCATCTGGAATAGGGATAAACACTGTTAAAATGCATGTCCCTTTCCTTTTTAATGAGTATGGGTAGTGGAAAACCCGCCCCATCGTGACTGTAGTTGAACAGGGGATCCGGTGAAGGTTAAGAAATAGATTACAAGACAATATCCACCAAATTACTGTCAAATATTGGATTTTAATCATGAAATTATTGAGTAAGGTAACCAACTCTCTTCAAATTCCCTTAAGACATATATTTTTCTGGTTCTATTCTATTTTTAAATATGGTTATGAAGACCTGTAAATTTGGCTGGACATTTTGTAATTTGGACTTGTATATGTCGTGCCTAACTCGCAGAATTGCCTAGTCTGTAGATTAGGCAACTACTTTGCCTAGTTTGTGAACTAGGCACTCGGACTGCCTAACTTGTAAACTAACTTTTCAGACATGCCTAATCTACAGACTAGGCAGCCTAATCTGAGCAGAGTGCCTAGTCAACAGATTAGGCAGTTCTTGTTTTAATCTCCTACATAACTCTATATTTTGACACCAAGAATGCAACAGTAGTGTCATAAAAAGAAGTTTAATGACTTTTTGTTTTACTCCATTGTCTGTCTGTCTGTCTGCTGTGGAAAAAAAAAGAATTAGAATGCAAAGTGGACCATGTTTTAGCATGATTGTGTTCAATAAATGAACGTTGAACAGAAGACGGGGCAGTGGGTGGATGCCTTGTGCCTCCATACGGGGAGCTGGACGACCCCGCCCCCTCCACGAGTCTCCCCGTGGGGATACCGGGGGGGATGTCTCGTAAAAATAGTTCCCCCACCTTCTGAAAGTTCTGTGCTTGTAACTTCCTCTAATTTGCCACTCTCTTTGACTCTGTCTTTTCCCTTTGCTTTCTATCATCTACTATCTTTCTGATTTATTGGCCCATTCTCCTGCCTATTTTAAAAACAATCTTCCAAATATTTTTTTTCTTTGAGCTCCTCTGAAATCGGAATGTGTTGGCTGTACGCAGCCGGGAGACCAGTGAAAAATGAAACCCGGACACATACATACCTTACCCATTATGACCATATGGTCTTGGAATGCAGAAGAAGAAGAAGAACAGAAAACATGTGGGTCAATTATTTTTACATGTTTTGCTTTGCAGGCTGACATGGCATCTGGTGGGTGTTTTTTTTTTACATTGACACCTCTTTGTTGTGCAATTGCCTTGACATGAGCACTTTGTGAATCCTTGACCTTACATTGAATGGAGAGATGCAATGTGTTGGAAAGGCAAAACAGCCTCTTTATTGATTTCATCACGAGTAATAAGAGGAAAGTCGGCTTTAATGAGTTGGTTCCTTGAAAGCCAGGTATTGTAAATACCATGCTGCATTCCTATTGTGTAGGTGTCATCCCTGAGAGAGAGAGAGCGAGAGAGTTTGACAGACTGATTGACTGCCAAGCAGATAGACTTACCTTGATGCATTCCTATTGTGTAGGTGTCATCCCTGAGAGAGAGAGAGAGAGTTTGACAGACTGATTGACTGCCAAGCAGATAGACTTACCTTGATGCTTTTCTTCACTCCTCCAACTTCAATGAGGTCGAATTTATTCTTGTATGTTCTCGTTGAGGTCAAAATCCTGATAGTTCTTGAATAATTGTCTGGTAGACATCTCTGTCTGGTAGTATGTAGTTATTGTAATTTCTTCATTCAGAGATGCTTCAAATCTTTCTTTTAAAATTTGCAAGTGTACATCCATCGTTAGTCTTTGATGAAAATGTTCACATTTATTAACCAACGTTTACTCTCTGTCACTATGCCACCCACAACTCTCAACTGTACACACTCTGAGCAAGGTGTGCTCACTTTAGAATCAATGTTTATCAACAAATGGCATGCCCATACTCTGACCTTGATCTTTCTATTATGAACAGTGCTCAAAGTGTGTCAAATGCATGATACATTATTTTATTTTTTCTTGTATTTTTTACTGCATTTTAACTTTTGCATTCATTCGCTTTTGGTTGGTAGCTTTATTATTGCTATGGATTTTCACACAGACAGACAGACAGACAAATAATGGAGTAAAAGATTCAATAAACTTATTTTTATGACCTTGATCTTTCTATTCTGAACAGTGCTCAAAGTGTTAAATGCATTATACATTATTTTCTTTTTTCCTTGCATTTTTACTCTTAATTTCTGGATTTTGACCTTTGCATTCTTCAGGCATGAAAACATCTCCGTTTTCTCCACCTACTGTTTTTCCTAAAATCGACCAATCTCCGCCTAAAAATTTTTTTTGGGAAAATCGAATAAAAACTCGGCATGCTGGGTCTTTAAATGGCACGATCATCATTTCGCGCCTTCTCCTCCTCCCGACGTCATCACTTCCAAAATGGCGTCTGAAGAGCAAGCCATGCACGAAGAATGGGTGAAAAAGAAGAAATATCAGGCATGAAAACAGCTCCGCCGTTTCCATTTTTTTGGAACAGATTAGCTCCGCCCCCCCGCTGGACAAAAGTTCTGACGTTAGTTATTTGTGGTGGAAAAATTTTTTGGCAAAACTTCTGACGTCAGCTGAAAATCCGGGTGGAAGGATTTTATCGGCTGAAAAAATCATCTCTTTTTTTTGGGAACAGTAGTTTTCATGCCTGATTCTTTCTTCTTCTTCAGCGTTCGATGTAGCTGGCAGCGTTGGACTGGCTGGTTTATAGGCTGTATTTCGGGACCTTAGTATGTCGACGAAAATGGTGTTTTACGTCCTCTTGGTCTGAATCAGACACACATGGGACATTTGTAAACACAAATATGGTGGGAGCAATACTGGAGGCAATGCCCGGAGGCGGTACGAAACCAGTAAAGTCCCGATTTTTTAAAATTAATACAGATAGCTGTAGCGGTGACCACGCCTCGGTTAAACCTCATCGGCTATGGCACCGCCACATGTTGTATAAGTTGTAATAAGGACCTTAGTATGTGGCGACGAGAATGGTGTTTCACGTCGTCCTGGTCCGAACCAGACACACATGGGACATTTGTAAATACAAAATATGGTGGGAACAACACTGGAGGCAATGCCCGGAGGCAGCATGAAAACCAGCAAAGTCATCGACTTTTTTTTATTAATACAGATAAGACCTTAGTATGTAAATGAGGGGGATACCTTATATTTTTGTTCTATGAGTATGCTTGGCTTGACAAAACATGCATTTATTTTAAAAAATATCACAATTCAAAACTAAAACAGTGGATGCTTTGAAACTATTTGCAGGTGTTAGTCCTGTATATTGTGTACATATTGCCAAAATTTCACGTTTGTATCTGTTACCATTATTTAGAAAATCATTTTTGTTGGTAACCTATGCAAATCGGCCAGTATAGAAGATTTGCAAGGGGAAGCAACTGACCAGTGCGAATGATTTACTAGCATTGTAGAGGGCTGGGAGCATTATCGATAACATCATTATATCATCGTTATCAATAATATCACCATTATGTCATCATTATTATCAATAATATCACTATTATGTCATCATTATTATCAATAATATCACCATTATGTCATCGTTATTATCAATAATATCACTATTATGTCATCGTTATTATCAATAATATCACTATTATGTTATCATTATTATCAATAATATCACCATTATGTTATCATTATTATCAATAATATCACCATTATGTCATCATTATTATCAATAATATCACCATTATGTCATCGTTATTATCAATAATATCACAATTATGTCATCATTATTATCAATAATATCACCATTATGTCATCGTTATTATCAATAATATCACCATTATGTCATCATCATCATTATCAATAATATCATTGTCGTTGGCCAGGTCACGGTGCTGACGTGAAGTGTGTGGACTGGCAACCCCAGAAGTCCCTGGTGAATGTTGTCGTCATTATTATCGATAATATCATCATTATGCTATCAGGTCATGGTGCTGACGTGAAGTGTGTGGACTGGCAACCCCAGAAGTCCCTGGTGAATGTTGTCATCATTATCGATAATATCATTATGCTATCAGGTCACAGTGCTGACGTGAAGTGTGTGGACTGGCAACCCCAGAAGTCCCTGGTGAATGTTGTCATCATTATCGATAATATCATTATGCTATCAGGTCACAGTGCTGACGTGAAGTGTGTGGACTGGCAACCCCAGAAGTCCCTGGTGAATGTTGTCATCATTATCGATAATATCATTATGCTATCAGGTCACAGTGCTGACGTGAAGTGTGTGGACTGGCACCCCCAGAAGTCCTTGGTGAATGTTGTCATCATTATCATCATTATGCTATCAGGTCACGGTGCTGACGTGAAGTGTGTGGACTGGCACCCCCAGAAGTCCTTGGTGAATGTTGTCATCATTATCATCATTATGCTATCGGGTCACGGTGCTGACGTGAAGTGTGTGGACTGGCACCCCCAGAAGTCCCTGGTGAATGTTGTCATCATTATTATCGATATCATCATTATGCTATCAGGTCACGGTGCTGACGTGAAGTGTGTGGACTGGCACCCCCAGAAGTCCTTGGTGAATGTTGTCATCATTATTATCGATAATATCATCATTATGCTATCAGGTCATGGTGCTGACGTGAAGTGTGTGGACTGGCACCCCCAGAAGTCCTTGGTGAATGTTGTCATCATTATTATCGATATCATCCTTATGCTATCAAGGTCACGGTGCTGAGCGTTGAAAGTGTGTGGACTGGCAACCCCAGAAGTCCCTGGTGAATGTTGTTGTCATTATCATAATATCATTATGCTATCAGGTCACAGTGCTGACGTGAAGTGTGTGGACTGGCAACCCCAGAAGTCCCTGGTGAATGTTGTCATCATTATTATCGATATCATCGCGTGCGTATGCTATCAGGGGCGCGCGGGTGCTGACAGTTGTTGGAATAAGGGTGCTGGACTGGCACCCCAGAAGTACCTTGGTGAATGTTGTGCACAGTGATCATCTTAATGCTATCAGGATCGGTGCTGACGTGAGTGTGACTGGCACCCCCAGAAGTCCTGGTGGCCAGGTCCAAAGACAACCGTGTTGCGGCTCGAGCAAGCTGGGATACGCGCTCGTGTCAGGAAACAGCCCTGGCCACTCGGTGATTATGGTTCATAACACACTGTGGTTCATAACACACTGTGGTTCATAACACACTGTGGTTCATAACACACTGTGGTTCATAACACACTGTGGTTCATAACACACTGTGGTTCATAACACACTGTGGTTCATAACACTATGGTTCATAACACACTGTATGGTTCATAGCACACTGTATGGTTCATAACCCAATGTATGTTCTTACACACGATGGTTCATAACACACTGTATGGTTCATACACACTGTAATGGTTCATAACACACTATGGTTCATAAACACCGTATGGTTCTACACCTATGGTTTCATAACCACTGTATGGTTCATAACACACTGTATGGTTCATACACCCTATGGTTCATAACACACTGTATGGTTCATTAACACACTGTATGGTTCATACCACTATGGTTCATAACCCACTGTAATGGTTCATAACCCCTGTATGGCTCATAACACTATGGTTCATAACACACTGTATGGTCATAACACACTATGGTTCATAACACTGTATGGTTCAAACACACTATGGCTCCATAACACCTATGGTTCATAACATTTATGGTTCATAACACACTATAGCTCCTATTGAGTCTAACACATTGTATGGTTCATAACCCACTGTATGTCTCATAAACACTTTGTTCATAACTGTATGGCTCATACCCACTATAGCTCATATTGAGTCATAACACACTGTATGGTTTCATAACACTGTATTGGTTCATAACACACTATCGTTCATGAACACTGTAATGGTTCATAACACACTGTCTGTTTCATAACACTGGTTCATACACACTATGGTTCATAACACGATGGTTCTAACACCTATCGTTCATAATCACTATGGTTTCATAACACACTATGGTTCATACACACTATCATTCATAACACTGTATGGTATACACTATGGTTCATAACACACTGTATGGTTTCATAACACACTATGGTCATACACACTATCATAACACGTATGGTTCATAACAACACTGTATGGTTCATAACACTGGTTCATACACACTATGGTTTCATAAACACTGGTTTCTAAACACACTATGGTTCATAACATCACGTATGGTTCATACACTGGTTATACACACCTAGGTTTCTAAACACTGTCATGGTTCATACACACTGTTATGGTTCATAACCACTATGTTTCATGACACACTATCGTTCATAACACTGTATGGTTTCATACACCTGTATGGTTCATAACACACTATGTGCTGTCACTGTATTATGGTTACGGTAGTATTATTGATATAGTTGATGTTTTGCTGTCACTGTAATTTATTTGTAGTTTGATATATCGTTGCTGTCACTGTATTATGGTTAGTATTATTGATATAGTTGATGTTACTCGTCACTGTATAATTCGTATTATTGATATCGTTGAGTTCTGTCACTGTATTATGGTTAGTATTATTGATATCGTTGATGTTCTGGGGGTCTCTGTAAATTAGTCATTATTGATATCG
>CM065686.1:64611799-64696888 GCA_017654935.2 Phymorhynchus buccinoides | reverse complement strand
GACAAACAAGAAATAGTGATGGTAATTGTTTTCTAACAATCTAATACAACTAACACCCGCAAAAACTTTTTTACTAACCGTGTTGTTCATATGTGGAATGATCTACCAAATTTTTTTAAAACATAAGAATGCATATAGGTCCTTCATAATAGGTTAAAACACCAAGGGAGAAAACCACCCACTACATACACCCTCAAGGAAAAGGCGACATACTGGGAAGGTTCTTGATACATTCTGGCACACTCAGGGAAAAGACAGAAAAAAGGGGGTCGGTTCCATCTGATAAAGGGACTAAACTGCTGCATGGACATAGGGTGTTTTGAGTTTTTAGTGACCCATCCAGTCTCGCCCATTGATTGTGTCTGAACGTGATGCCGCGCCTGGAAACAGGGTGTGAGGGTGGAGGGAGTAGGGGGGGGGGGGGGGGGGGGGGGGGGGGGGGGGGGGGGGGGGGGGGGGTGGGGGGGGGGGGGGGGGGGGGGGGGGGGGGGGGAGGGGGGGGGGGTGGGGGGGGGTGGGGGGGGGAGGGGGAGCTGAGGTTTCTTGATGATTCCCTTGCACCGCTGACCCACTGGGGTGACAGCAGTGAAGGGCAGAGGTCGTCTTGCCGCGAGCATTCCCTCCCTGATGGTCCTTGGGAATGGGATAAATGCGTTGATTGTTTTAATGCGGCAAACCTAAGCTATTCTGATGGTGACCTTTATAAAAAAAAATTGTTTTTCTTTAAACCACCCCACCCCATCCAATTCCGTTAAAAAATAAAATTGGTTGATGAAACTGACCACCTTACCCAAGGAAACTGCGTCTTCCTACTGCGGTTTTGTTGCTGGGCAGAACATTGCTATTTTCATTCCCAGGCTGATGAATTTCTGACAAGGGTTATTGTTTCTTTTCTTGAAAGTCTAGCGGTGTCTCTTGTAGAGTGCTTAACTTTTGCTAATCCTACTTTGGATAATGCTTTTGGTCTTCTTACTCTTCTAGGTCTTAGTCACACTAGCCTAGACTCCTTCAAATAGTGGCAAAAATCCAGCCATTAAATTGATTCATACTAGTCAAGGGTTCAAGAAGAGCATGACATCAGAATAGTGATAATGGGGAAGTGCAAATGCGTTATATCAGAAACAAACTGTATTTGTCTGCATCGTATTATGTTATAACTATGTCGATTTTCTCATGCACTTGGATGTGGAAACTAATGACCGGAAATGAATCCCAAGAAATCAACAAGAGGAAGTAGGACAGAAGACCCATGGGACATTTATGCTGGAAAGAAACATGTTCTTATTTGTTTGATTTTAAATTTCAGCTAGCTGGATTAGTTTACAATAATACATCAAATGGCATTAAATATTATTTAGATTGTTTTGTAGGTAATCATACGGAATTTAGTTATATTCTTGTTTTTTAATATTTTCAGGATTCATAAAATTTAATTAACCACTTCTAGTCGCCATTTTTCTGTAGAATCTAGTTTCAACCATGTGAAAAAGACGATTGAAAAAAAAGAAGAACGGATTGAATGAAGACGTTTCATACCTCTCACACAAAACTCTATTTTTTAAAGGAAAAGAAAGACGTAAGATTTGGGTTTCTGGTTGCTTGTTAAAATCGTCCCACATTGACTTACACAAGCACTGGCGGTTTTCATTTGTTTCAATTTTGCATTTTGCTTTTTTTTTTGGGGGGTTGAAGTGTACTGAATGACAATGATATTGATAGACCCGTGTCACGTTCTGAGTTTACCTTTCGTTCTGAGATTACTATTTGACCAGGACATCAACTGGTAACATAGATAACATCACTGCCAAGGCGAACAGAATGCTGAGGTTCCTGCGGCGAAACCTCAAGATCTGCTCGACAGAACTGAGAGGAAGAGCATACCTGACTTGTCAGACCCCTGCTAGAGTATGCCAGTTCTGTCTGGGACCCGTACACTCGAACACTCGAAGGAATGTGAATAAAATCGAGGCTATGCAGAGAAAGGCGGCTCGCTTCGTACTTAACAGCTACCACAACACCTCCAATGTCACTGACATAGCATAGCATAGCATAGCATTGGCGAAGACATAGCATAGATGGCACTATAGGCTATTTTGTTTAGCCTTTTGCCCTCTAAATATGTTTTTGATTTTTATTTGGTTTGGCTTCATTCACTGATGACTACTAAGGCATCTGTGTTTTATTCATTTAAATCTGTATATTAACTGAATACATTTTGTTTTGGAAAAACTTGTCTATGATATTTTTGAATGAATTTAATGACTTTGCATTAACTGCTTCATCGGGAAGGTTATTCCATGCATTTATTACTCTGTTAGTAAAAACGTTTTGTGCTGGTCTGGTGTTAGTATCTTTTTTGTACAGCTTAAAGTTATGGCCACGGGTTCTATCACCCTCACAAAGAGTTAGTAGGCTGTTAGTAGTGGAATAATCGTATAAATGGTGACATATTTTATAAACTTCAATCATATCACCCCTGATATCTCAGTTAGGATGGCCGACACTTGAGCAGCGCAGGAAAACCAGCAGGCTGACAATGCTTTATGAAATCCAGCAAATCCGATAGTTTGGCTAGCGTTTTGTTCTTCCCCCACACCGAGAACAATCTGGAACTATAGTATCACGTTAATGCATTTCTGGCTATTGATTGGTCCATTAAGGTTTAGTTAAAATAATAATTTTTTGGGACATAGGTCAGGCAGACAAGAACTTGTAATAATTTTTCGCAAACATTTTGTAAAGTCGTTTCTTAGACCCCTTTTGGCGCAACAGTTTTTTGCGCGATTAGCGTCCTCTAGTGAAACTCGACCCAGTTATCCAGGTGACCGTAATACATGGGTACATCAGAATATAATGTCCTAAAAGGGTGCCATACGCTTGTTTTTGTCCACACTGGCATAAAATATATATAATAAACTTCAGACGTTTTACTTTGAACATGCAGTTTGAAGATGACGTCATCGGTTACATCATGTTTGCGGCTGAGCCTGTAAAAAGTGCATCTGACAAAATAGAAAATTCATTTCTACATCTTTACCAGACGGAAACTTGAAGACGAGTTGGCGAAAATCCATCCAAATTTGGGTTCTGTTTATGGGTGACCTTACATATCCTGCTGTATACAGTATAGTGTTTAAGCCGATCGAGCTTTTTGAAACTGGGAACATTGGCTTTGAAGATACTAGTTAGAGAAGGTAATTATTGACACTCAAAAACGAACAAACTTTTCTTAAGTTAAGGTGAAACTGAAAGGACTGGAAGCTGAATTGATTCCCATTTATGTTTGTGTAAGAAATAAGCCACAGATGCAGTGATGCACCGAGGTTGGAAAAGTGATAGGACAGACTGTCCCTAAGCAAGAAAATCAATAGGTCAAAATGTCCTGGACCTTGAAGATCAATAGGCCAATTTGACGTTATGTTGAAAAATAATAATTTAAAAAACCACTGAGGGTGGGGCTTGATAAAAAAAACCAGGCAGAGTAATAATCATCTGCTTCAGTTGAATATAGATAATCAATGTTAACTGCAAGAGTGTTATAAATATGTTGTTTACATGTTTATGCATCATATGTGAGGAAAGCTTTTGTTTGTGTTACACCACTATCAGTGTGAAAGGTGCTGTAGCTGACATGGTCACATTCAGTCAAAAAACAACAAAATCATTATTAAAACTCCTCAAGACTTGACACTTTTTTTTAACAAATGAAATAAATAATTGACAATATAAATTGTGTTATGTCGTCACCATGAATCAGTTCAGAAAACAGAAAACTAAACAACCATTGCAAAATGAAGCTTAAAAATATTTATATCTTGAAACAATCAAATGAAACAGGTAAACAAACTGGTGTTATTTATTTCTTCACTATGTAACAAATGAAAGAAGTAATAATTGAATGAAACAAGGAAGCCAACACAAAAAGATGTTCCAGCATTTGATACTGACACAAAAGTTAAAACATTGAGCATTAGACAATCTGAACCAAAATAAAAATAAATTACATATTGTTAAGTGCTATTTGTCACTGTCATCAACAAATGAGAATCAAACTGCATGGATGTGCAGCTCACCAAAACAAGTACGTGTTTCCAGTATTTCTTTCAACAAGGATTGAACGAACAACAATGTGTGTTGATCGTCTGCTATTCGCTAGCCTAAGAGTTGTTCCCTTGTCAACATTCCTGGAAAAGACCAATGTGCTTTTCGGCCTTTGCCTACTTTCAGTTAGGCCTAGGACGTGTGTAGAAATATTCCTGGAAAAGACCAATGTGCTTTTCGGCCTTTGCCTACTTTCAGTTAGGCCTTGGACGTGTGTAGAAACATTCCTGGAAAAGACCAATGTGCTTTTCGGCCTTTGCCTATTTTCAGTTAGGCCTTGGACGTGTGTAGAAATATTTCGTAAAAAAAAAAGAGTTTGCAATGTACAGCTTTGCGATCGAGAGCCGATCTTTGAAAATGTAAGTTGCAGTGTCCGCGAGTTACGTAAATCAATCGGTCAAAGGCCGCCAGCGTTGAATTTCAATCGGACAAATGTCCGGACGGGAGGTAACACGTCTGGTCAAAATCTATGTCAATCAGCCGATGCCTCAGGACATGACTGCAGATGTACTGTATTATATGGTAAATTGCGACAAATCTTTGCCCTGAAAAATGAGACACAAGATAGATGCCCTAATTTTGAACTGGAGACATGAAAAAGCGGTAACTAATTTATCTCGAAATTAATAGGCCAGATCATGACCCCAAATCCTCCTGTGATGTGATTACAAAAGGCAAAACTTCCCTGTCAAGCCAGTATATCAGATGTAGGTGTCTGCTGATCCAGATTAACAGTGTCCTGCAGCATTATTTTGAGAACCGAAAGTGGTTTTCTTCATTTGTTTTAGAGTACCACTGACCCTGCCTGTCATCGTTGATATTCTGCATGACAAGTAGGCAATCATTGATCATAAATATGTGGAAACCATTTTCCACAAACTGACAAACTATGTTCATGAGCAGCCCTTAGCTGTCGGCACTAGTAAAAACCTGCTACTTCACGAAAACGCTGGTCCTCTCAAGGTCAAGGTCACTATGACAGTCTACCCTGATAAACATGACATCCAAGTCCTTCCCCACTCACTCTCTGGACCTAACTTGACCCCATGCTGTTTTTGGTTATTCATGTAGCAGAAGTTAGCAAAACAAGAATATTTTCTAGTCCAAGGCCTGCAAAAAGTAGCGATTTCACAGTTCCACACCTCCTTTGTGTTGGAGTTCCAAAAAGTACTCAAATCAAATCCAAGACGCTTGAAAATGTGTGTGATTCTCAAGGAAGGGTAGTTTACAGTACTGTAAAAGTTTTGTGTAAATCCACTGCTCAGTTGCTGTTTTACAACTGTAGCTGTAAGGACATTATATATTGATGGGCCCATGTACCTGCTTAATCATTCACTTGTCATTTCATTGGAGACTAAAACAGTGGAAGCCCTGTGTTCACTTGCTTCCGCATACTGCATGGGTGTGCCTACCACTGTTCATTGGAATGTGTGTGTGTGTATGTTTGCTCACACAGTGCATGTATGTAATTTGCTAGTGAGAGTATGAATACCATTGTTTCATTTAGCAGTACGTACTGGACATACCCCCATTTTGTTCAGAAAGGGAGTTAACTGCCCGGAAGCAGTAACATTGAAGGATTTTGTTTTATCGTTCTACAGACTGATATTGACTCGCTCTCACCATGGATGGACCAGTGTCCTACCTGCGGCCGTTCTCGTCGCAGCGCGGGGGCCGATTGGCCGACCGGCGAGGCTACCGACCCGGCGGTTATCACCGTGGTAACCGGGACCGGGATCAGAAGGACCAGGAGAACGGAGACCCCAACAACTTTGACGGGAAGCGCATGCGTAAAGCCATCCACCGCAAGACTGTCGACTACAACCCCTCCATGATTCACTACCTCCAGGTCAGGGTCTTCAAATGGTTAAAAATATATATAAATTAACCCCTTGACTGCCATAGCCATTCACCGCAAGACTGTCGACTACAACCCCTCCATGATTCACTACCTCCAGGTCAGGGTCTTCAAATGGTTAAAAATATATATAAATTAACCCCTTGACTGCCAGTGCCATAGCCATCCACTGCAAGACTGTCGACTACAACCCCTCCTCGATTCACTACCTCCAGGTCAGGGTCTTGAAATGGTTAAAAATATATACAAATTAACCAGGGGTTGCGCTAACCCAATCGCTGACGCATTTTTTACGGCGTTTACGCGTAACCCGTACGCAAAAATGACGTCCGCTCAAAATCGCATCTGAGTCTAGATGGTGAATCAGACTTTAGAAGTCCTACGGTCCCTACACGTATTGTGGTTCTGCTACACCAAACATTGGAACAGATTATAGAAAAGTGCCACTTGCTTTCAGAGGAGGTAAGTATCCCATCCTTTCTCTTTCATTAGTTATCCAGATTTCGTCCAGTACTGCTGTGACGTAGGCGCAGTGCAGTGTGGCGGGAAAATCACTGTAAGCGCATTGTCTGACTCTACCCCCCACCCCATCTCCCCACCCCCTTCCAGCTTTCTTCCTTTCCAGCCTTTGCTTCCTTTCATTGTGCTTGGCCACTGGATATCCAGATTCTAGTCAATTAACTGTGACGTAAATGAAGCGTTTGGTGCGAAATGAGCGCGTTGTTGCACAATTGCCAGACTTCTGTCTTTGAAAATGACTGGTTAGTGAATAAAAATGCATGTTTTTGTTGCTGGTATTGTTTTCATTGTTTTTAGCTTAGATTTATCATTTTGTTCTTTGACGCGATTTTTTGCTTCCCTTACACATTTTCTTGGCCGACAAAAACGCGTTTTCAGGTGTAAGCAAAACACGTTTTCAAAAACACTAGCGCGACCCCTGAAATTAACCCCTTGACTGTCATAGCCATTCACCGCAAGACTGTCGACTACAACCCCTCCATGATTCACTACCTCCAGGTCAGGGTCTTCAAATGGTTAAAAATATATATAAATTAACCCCTTGACTGCCATAGCCATTCACCGCAAGACTGTCGACTACAACCCCTTCATGATTCACTACCTCCAGGTCAGGGTCTTGAAATGGTTAAAAATCATATAATAATATGCCAACTGGCCGTCCGTTTTTCGACCGAATCGCTTCAAATTTGCTATGAGCCCTAACGGGGCGATGGCAACGGCAACCGAGGCGGCCGTGTCATTTGCGCCGTTTGGCAAATGCGCGAAACGCGTATCCACCGGCGTCTCGGCGCCCGTATCTCCGGTATTTCTGGTCCGATTGCCTTCAAATTTGGCAGGTAGATGACTGGGGACGGTGGCTATATGTGTACCAAACTGGAAGGGAATCGACCGGACATTGACTCGAACTTTGGAACGTGCATGACCGGAGACTGACTATCTTGGTGCAATATTTCAACAGGATCCGTTCATAAATGCGCACGCTATGACCCGATTTACACGCTAATTTCAACATTATACACAAAAAAAAAATGCCCGCCAGCAGGAACACGGTTGCACAGCGGACATTCCTTCAGCGAGGATTTACTGTAGCGAAGCATACTATCGCGCTTCTCTCTCTCTCTCTCTCTCTCTCTCTCTCTCTCTCTCTCTCTCTCTCTCTCTCTCTCTCTCTCTCTCTCTCTCTCTCTCTCTCTCTCTCTCTCGTGCGCGCGCGGACCAGCGGTTAGCAGTGAAGTTAGACCAGCGACATACATACTGGAGTCGGCACCACATAAATCTAAGAATAGCGTGTATGTCACTGCCCGGCACGCGTCATGGCGCTCTCTGTGTATGTTTGTCTGTGTGTCTCTCTCGCTTTCTGTCTCTGTCTCCCCCCCTCTATCTCTCTCTGTCTTTGTAGGGCCTATGTCTCTATGTCTGTCTGTCTCTCTCTCTCTCTGTTTCCTGTCTCTGTATGTCTATGTCTCTCTCTCTCTCTCTCTCTCCCTCTCTCTCTCTCTCTCTCTCTCTCTCTCTCTCTCTCTCTCTCTCTCTCTCTCTCTCTCTGTCTCTCTCTCTGTGCCTGCTCCGGGGCGGATGACGTTAAACAAATTTTTATTCATCCAACCGGAACAGCAGTTGTCCTCTTTGCTCACTGTCTATGTCTCTCTGTCTGTCTCTCTGTGTGTGTGTCTTTGTCTGTCTGTCTCAGTCTCTCTCTCTCTCTCTCTCTCGTCTCTCTCTCTCTCTCTCTCTCTCTCTCTCTCTCTCTCTCTCCTCTCTCTCTCTCTCTCTCTCTCTCCTCTCTTCTCTCTCTCTCTCTCTGTCCCTCTCTCTCCTCTCTCTCACTGTCTCTGTCTCTTGTAGGGCTATGAGATGTACTGATTATGTAGGCTACATGTTCAATGCATGTCTTTACTTGGTTACTTGACTTTTAACAATCTGTTAGGTGTGTAACGTGGGATCTTTTAGTCATCATCATCATAATAAAAAGGCAAGTGTGTGTGTGTGTGTCTGTCTGTCTGAAACACAAAACGGGCCTTATAACTCCGCCGTTTTTCGACCAAATCGCTTCAAATTTGCTGTCAGGCTTGCTGTGGTCGGGGCATAGCCTGGCAGCAAATTTGAAGAGAATTGGGAGAGCGCGTCACTCTCAGAGCAGCGCCAACGGGAAACGGGGCCTTATAACTCTGCCGTTTTTCTTAACCGAATCGCTTCAAATTTGCTGTCATTAGTGTCAGGCTTGCTGTGGCCGGGGCAAAGCCTGGCAGCAAATTTGAAGAGAATTGGGAGAGCGCGTCACTCTCAGAGCAGCGCCAACGGGAAACGGGGCCTTATAACTCCGCCGTTTCTTAACCGAATCGCTTCAAATTTGCTGTACTCAGTGTTACCAGTACTTGGCGTTTCCGTTACTAGGGAGAGCGCATCACTCTCAGAGCAGCGCCAACGGGAAACGGGGCCTTATAATTCCACCTTTTTTTAACCGAATCACTTCAAATTTGCTGTACTCAGCATTACCAGTACTTGGCGTTACCGTTACTAGGCGTTACCGTTACTAGGGAGAGCGCGTCACTCTCAGAGCAGCGCCAACGGGAAACAGGGCCTATAACTCCGCCGTTTCTTAACCGAATCGCTTCAAATTTGCTGTACTCAGCGTTACCAGTACTTGGCGTTACCGTTACTAGGCGTTACTGTTACCGGTACTCGGCGTTGCGCTAGTATATATAAATTAACCACTTGACTGCCATAGCCATCCACCACAAGACTGTCGACTGCAACCCCTCCATGATTCACTCCTCCAGGTCAGGGTCTTGAACTGGTTAAAGATATATATAAATTAACCCCTTGAGTGCCATAGCCATCCACCTCAAGACTTGTCGACTACAACCCCTCCATGATTCACTACCTCCAGGTCAGGGTCTTGAAATGGTTAAAGATATATATAAATTAACCCCTTGAGTGCCATAGCCATCCACCTCAAGACTTGTCGACTACGACCCCTCCATGATTCACTACCTCCAGGTCAGGGTCTTGAAATGGTTAAAAAATATATATAAATTACCCCTTGAGTGCCATAGCCATTCACCGCAAGACTTGTCGACTACTACCCCTCCATGATTCACTACCTCCAGGTCAGGGTCTTGAAATGGTTAAAAAATATATATAAATTAACCCCTTGATTGCCATAGCCATTCACCGCAAGACTTGTTGACTACAACCCCTCCATGATTCACTACCTTCAGGTCAGGGCTTTAGTTCAAATGGTTAAGCATATATATTATATAAATTAAACCCTTGACTGCCATAGAGTACTATAAGAGTTAGAGAAATATGTTTGAAAAAGAATGTAGAACATGAAAAATTCAAATTTCTACAAAAGTTTGGGGATGTAAGCGTCCCCCCCGGTTATACATTTTTGACGTATTCACTGTGAACTGACGATATCATCAGTGCTGCCATGGCCTCTGTAAATTCTAAGGATATGGTCAGGCAGTCAAAGGTGCCCTCCCGTTATGCATTTTTGACGTATTCACTGTGAACTGACGATATCATCAGTGCTGCCATGGCCTCTGTAAATTCTAAGGATATGGTCAGGCAGTCAAAGGTGCCCTCCCGTTATGCATTTTTGACGTATTCACTGTGAACTGACGGATTTCATCAGTGCTGCCATGTTTTATGTGCATGTCTTTATCTTTTTAAAGACAATAATTTTTGATTGATTGATTAGACTGTTGAAATTAAATAGAACAGATATGCATATTTTTTAGATGTATTTTTTAAGGTGATGTTTGAATCAGGTGTGCATTTGGGCAATAACCATTTTAATTCCTGTCATTAGTGTAAATGAGTCTTCAAAATAGTTCAATAACAAAAAGCAACTTAACAAAGGCTCTTTTTGTCGTCTTTCCATCAATAAGCTATTTGCATGACAAGAGAGCATCAATGTGGATATCATCGTCTATGTGCATGACAAGAGAGCATCAATGTGGATATCATCGTCTATGTACATGACAAGAGAGCATCAATGTGGATATCATCGTCTATGTGCACGACAAGAGAGCATCAATGTGGATATCATCGTCTATGTGCATGACAAGAGAGCATCAATGTGGATATCATCGTCTATGTACATGACAAGAGAGCATCAATGTGGATATCATCGTCTATGTGCATGACAAGAGAGCATCACTGTGGATATCATCGTCTATGTGCATGACAAGAGAGCATCAATGTGGATATCATCGTCTATTTTATCGTCTATGTGCACGACAAGAGAGCATCAATGTGGATATTATCGTCTATGTGCATGACAAGAGAGCATCGATGTGGATATCATCGTCTATGTGCATGACAAGAGAGCATCAATGTGGATATCATCGTCTATTTTATCGTCTATGTGCACGACAAGAGAGCATCAATGTGGATATCATCGTCTATGTGCATGACAAGAGAGCATCGATGTGGATATCATCGTCTATGTGCGTGACAAGAGAGCATCAATGTCGATATCATCGTCTATTTTATCGTCTATGTGCATGACAAGAGAGCATCAATGTGGATATCATCGTCTATGTGCATGACAAGAGAGCATCAATGTGGATATCATAGTCTATGTGCATGACAAGAGAGCATCAATGTGGATATTATCGTCTATGTGCATGACAAGAGAGCATCAATGTGGATATCATCGTCTATGTGCATGACAAGAGAGCATCAATGTGGATATTATCAGTTATTGTGACTTTGCTGTGGGATATTGCTTTTATCCTATCTCGAGAGAGACTTGGTGTTTATCCTATGAGGTCGAAGACCGAATAGGATAAACATCAAGGTCTCGAGAGATAGAATAAAAGCAATATCCCACAGCAAAGTCATAATAACGATTATATACCGATATTTTACCTCTTTCACATAAAATCAGCTGATAATCAAACACACAACGAAGAAGTGAGATGCCGGGCATGCTGATCTAAATAATACTAACCACTTCACTGTAGCAAGAAAATCCCACTCATCCACAAATAATATAGTTCTCCAAGTTGTAAAGTCGTGAGCTATTTTGATCTTGCACAAGCGATACATTATGAAAGGACACTGATTATTAATTTTAAAAAAACATGAACCGTACTGGCCTTAGGCTTAGCTGTATAAAAGAAATAGCCTTTACAATGACATATTCTTTTTACACTGCAATCACTTAGGCCATAGTTATTGTCATTTAGCCAATGACGAACTTTCAATGATGACGTAATTTCAGTGATTGCGTAAGTTCACTAAGATGACGTTTTGGGGTGTCCCGCTAAGAAGGCTCTATTTGCAGTGACACTACCTTGAGTATCTGGTTGCTAGCTGCTATTTTTATCATTTGCAATTTCACTAACAGTTACTCTTCACAATTTTTTTCTTCAATGTAAAATGTTCATCAGAAACAACCTTTTGCATTTATCGGGTTAAGGCATAGGGTTAGGAGTATGTTTGGGCTTTTTGTTTTACTAAACATCACTTGATGCAAATAAAGAAAATATGGCTTGAGTACTGCAGATAGTCGCATGCAAGTGTACCTTGATGTGTGATGATGATAATGATATGTCAAGATAACTGTGGCATCAAGTTTCTAATAGCAACGGTGTACTGTGAAACCCGCTTTATTTCAAGTGCCTTTGGACCACCAAATGACTTGAAATTATCCGAGTGCTCGGTTAATTTCAAGTTTTTGCCTAATCTAACACAAAATTGAAATTAACCGAGCAAAGTTGAAATTAACCGAGCAAGACGGGGGAGAAAGGAATTTTTTTATAGTATGGATATTTTCACATCGATTTATGTGTTTAGAAAGTGTACACTTGTATCTTTTATATATTTTTACCAGAAATACAAACTGTTCTACTTTGGGCTAAATGGTGTTTGAACCTTCATCTCATATAGGCCTAAGCGCTAAGGTCTATACTGTATTTGAGAAAATTGCGGCATGGACGGACGGATTTGGTGTGGGTGTGGGTGCGTGTGTGCGCGTGCATGCGTGTGTTAGATAAAGTGTACATTACTTTTCAATGAGGCTTTATCAATTTATACTGCTTCTTCGTGTTGCCCTAGGGCGATAATTTTATGTAGGTGGTGCTTTCATGTGAGGCCCTCTGTTCACTTGAGAGAAAGGGATAGAGAGAGAGAGAACAGGAGGAGGCAATTACATACTGTTAAAACAAGAAACAAGAGAAACAACTATTACAATTGTTTGAATAAATAGTCATGATAACAGCTTTTGAATGATGCCAAGGTACTTTTTGTTTGAATATAGTCCGTAATTTCGTTCCATAGTTTACCGCCCGAGTATATCAAAGATGTCATGTATAGATCAGTTCTCGGACGGGGCAGGTGTATTCTATTTTTATTTCGTATTTGGGTCACACACAACTTTTCACACAAGTATGATGGAGCGAGTCCGTTGACTATCTTATAAAGAAAGACTGCTTTGTTAAATTGACATTTGAATTGGAATGGAAGAATATTTAGTGTTTTGTAGTCATGAATTTGTAGGGAAGATGATTTTAGAAGTATAAGTTTGATGGAACGCCTGTAAATGCTTCCTAAGGGCTTAAGACAGTTTTTACTTGCCATATCCCATGTGGAAGCGTAATCAAAATCAGGTTGTAAATATGCATGGAAAAATAATTTTCTAGTATGTTGATCAAGAAAATGTTTTATTTTGCTTAATTGGAATACTTTTCTAGACAGTTTACGAATGAGTGTAGAAACGTGAAAGGACCAAGAAAGGTTGTTGTCAATTGTTAGACCAAGCAGTTCATGTGAGTCAACCTCCTCTAGAACATTATCATGTACTTTGAGTTTGATTTTGTTCAAGTCAGATTTGATATTTTGGCGTTTTTGTCGAGTAGCAATGATCATAAACTTAGATTTCAGAGGATGTAGAGCCATATGATTTAGGTCACTCCATGTCTCTAGTTTTGCAAGGTCGTTTTGTATATCGGTTAGAACTAAGTCTGTGTTGTTATTTTTGTTATGAAGTGTACTATCATCAGGAAACAGTTCACAATCGGATGAGACATGTAAAGGAAGATCATTTATATCAAATCAAATCAAATCATCTTTATTATCTCATAACTGAGAAATTGCAGCCAGGTGCACATAAGGAAAAAAAACAACAACACAACATTTATCAACAAAAACAACAACAATAAACACATTTATCAACAATTAAAGAATATAAACTAATAACTAATAACACTGCAATATTGTAGTTAACAAACTGGACGAATACAAATTCAATCCCAAGGAGATGGACAGGCTGCTCAGCAAAACAATCACTCGATGCAGTGCATTAAGAGTTCAACAGATGAATTGATCTTGGTAAGAAAGTTTTCTGTGCTCTTATTTTCAGTTTTAGAGTTCTGTATCGACGGCCCGATGGTAATACTTCATAGTATTTTGCCAGAACATGACTGTTATCATTAAGAATTTTCCTGGCTTTCTTGACTACTTGTCTGTCATACAACTCTTGCATACCACTCTGCCTTGCACCCACAACTTTACTGCACACATTCACCATATCACTCAACACACGCTTACTTTTTACACTCAAGCTTCCATACCAACAGATAAATGACACAGTAAGAACAGATTCAATGCAACATCGGTAGTAGGTTTGAAGAATATATAGACAGAAAATAAGACTGGCCCCAGGACTGACCCTTGGGGGACACCATACATCATGGATTTAAATGAAGAATGTTTACAGTCCTGAAAAACTAATTGTTGCCTGTTAGTTAGAAAGGATGATATAAGATTAATTGACTCTTGCGATAAATAATATAATTTTAGTTTTTGTATAAGGAGATTATGGTCAATGGTATCAAACGCTTTGGCAGAGTCAACGAATACTGCCCCAGTGATAAGATCATTATTTATGTTTGAGTGCCATTGCTGTATAAGGTTTGAAAGTGCAGTGTGACAAGAATGTTTTTTTTCTGAATCCGCTTTGGTTGGGATGAAATAAATTATGTTCATCAAAGTGGGATTGGATCATATTTTTTAAATGCTTTTCTAATGGTTTTGATAGAACAGATAAAATAGATATTGGTCTGTAGTTGGAATCATCATTTGGGTCACCAGATTTGAAAAGGGGAAGTACCCTGGCATCCTTGAAAGCTTGAGGAAAGTAAAATTTTTCGATGGACAAATTGTAAATATAGGTTAAATGTTCAGCAATGATTGATGCTGCCGTTTTATTAATTCTGTTATCTATATCGTCTAAACCACGAGCTTTAGACTGACGTAAAGAACATAAATAACAGTATGCTTCATGTACACTAATGAACTTAAAATTAAGACGAGATTTTACATTTTTCGACTCACAAAATTCTTTGAGTAGTATCAAATCATTATCTAAAGTGTTGTTTTCTTTAATAATCGTATTGGAAACTGTAGAGAAATGATTGTTTAAATCTTCAATTGATAAATTAGTAGATGGAGTATTTATAGATGTTTTGTTTTTGCCAGATAATTGATTTACTGCTTTCCATATGGATTTAGTTTTGGATTTAGAAGCAATAAGTTCACTAAGGTATCTTTTTTCGGCTGCTCTTTTCATTGAGTTTACTTTGTTTCGCTGTTTTTTGAAGTTTTCATCTTTACCTGATTCCCGAAGCAACGATTCGCGTCTATTTCTAGCTGCGTGAATTTCATGTGTTAACCCGGGTGGCTTGTCTGTGAGTTTAACTCTTTTCTTTTTGCACGGTGCATGCTTATTAAACACGCCAAGAAAGGCATCATACCATGCGTTCAGAGCTTTATCTGGGTCCCTATGTTGATACACCTCAGTGAAGTTCGCATTACATAGATCAAACAAAAAAAGATCGGGGTTAAAGTCTGTATAACTTCTGTAAAAAATGTGTTTATGGTAGCACCTAGGAATTTTCACACCTTTTTTATGCCAAGTTAAGCAAATGGGAAAGTGATCACTCAGTCCAAAAATAGGCATTGATGTTTCTACAATGTTAGTTGCGTTGGTGAGAGAGAGAGAGAGAGAGAGAGAGAAGAGAGAGAGAGAGAGAGAGAGAGAGAGAGAGAGAGAGAGAGAGAGAGAGAGGGAGAGAGAGAGAGAGAGAGAGAGAGAGAGAGAGGAGTGAGAGAGAGAGAGAAACAGTGCCTCCATGCACTGAATTAATTCTATTTTCATTTTTAAAGTAAGTGTAGCGTGCTTCACTTTCTTGTCCACCATCTTACTCTATTATGAGCATCTCCCGGCAACAGCCAAAAAACTGCGGTGATCTGATCGACACTCCCCTTTCTCCTGCTCCCTCAGACCAGGGTTCAAACAAAAGTTAAAGCTACACACACGTGCACACATACACACACACACACACACACACACACACAAGGTGATCTGATTGACACTTCCTCTCACCGAGTCAAAGCCAGACGACACACAGTGACATACATGTGCGCGAGCGTAGAGATTTTAGACAAGCCTGAGAAAAAAATTGAAGTAAAAGTGTGTTGACTTGAAATTAGGCGAGCAAAAAAACTGAATTTAGCCGATCTCCTGCTCTTGAAAAATGTGTTGACTTGAAATTAACCGAGCACTTGAAATTAACCAGGTTTCTCTTTAGTTGGGACCGAGATTTTACTTGAAATTAACCGATAATTGAAATTAACCGAATTGAAATTATTCAGGGTTTTGTAACAGATAGAAAGAAGGCCTCTGGCCGGGACCTTAGAATGACTTGAAATTATCCCGAAATTGAAAATAACAGTTGAAATAAAGCGGGTTTCACTGTATTTTACACCTTTTTCTCACGTGCGTTTACACTAAGCCTATGGGTTAATATACGCAAATAATATCTCTGGATATTGTTTTATGTCCCACGCTTGGCAGGCCTCTTTGGCACTACTTGTACATCGGTATTATATCATCGTCTATTAATATATCATCTATGTGCACAGAGAGCATCAATGTGGATATCCCCTGAAGGCTGTATGAACCACTTCACTGCCAGATCATTTTTTAGTTTTGGAATTAAGTTGAAAATGGACCTATTTGGCTCAGTCTGACAAAATGATCGAGATTGTATATCTTTCCTGAGTCTGACTACTGACTAGTCTATAACAAAAACCAGCTATGAGTAAAAAGTTAGGGCATCAATGACTTCACATTACCCGAAGTTGACACTTCTTCTTCCAGGAAATGGACAGGGCCATATAAGGCGTGCAAAGTCCAATACTCGCAATAGACACGGGGAATTCCAATAGACACGGGGAATTCCAATAGACATGGGGAATTCCAATAGACACAGGGAATTCCAATAGACACGGGGAATTCCAATAGACACAGGGAATTCCAATAGACATGGGGAATTCCAATAGACGTGGGGAATTCCAATAGACACGGGGAATTCCAATAGACACAGGGAATTCCAATAGACGTGGGGAATTCCAATAGACACGGGGAATTCCAATAGACACAGGGAATTCCAATAGACGTGGGGAATTCCAATAGACACGGGGAATTCCAATTGACGTGGGGAATTCCAATAGACACGGGGAATTCCAATAGACGTGGGGAATTCCAATAGACACGGGGAATTCCAATTGACGTGGGGAATTCCAATAGACACGGGGAATTCCAATAGATACGGGGAATTCCAATAGACGTGGGGAATTCCAATAGACGTGGGGAATTCCAATAGACACGGGGAATTCCAATAGACGTGGGGAATTCCAATAGACACGGGGAATTCCAATAGACACGGGGAATTCCAATAGACGTGGGGATTCCAATAGACACGGGGAATTCCAATAGACACGGGGAATTCCAATAGACATGGGGAATTCCAATAGACGTGGGGAATTCCAATAGACACGGGGAATTCCAATAGACGTGGGGATTCCAATAGACGTGGGGATTCCAATAGACGTGGGGAATTCCAATAGACGTGGGGAATTCCAATAGACACGGGGAATTCCAATAGACGTGGGGAATTCCAATAGACACGGGGAATTCCAATAGACGTGGGGAATTCCAATAGACACGGGGAATTCCAATAGACGTGGGGAATTCCAATAGACGTGGGGAATTCCAATAGACGTGGGGAATTCCAATAGACACGTGGGAATTCCAATAGACACGGGGAATTCCAATTGATGTGGGGAATTCCAATAGACATGGGGAATTCCAATAGACACGGGGAATTCCAATAGACACGGGGAATTCCAATAGACGTGGGGAATTCCAATAGACACGGGGAATTCCAATAGACACGGGGAATTCCAATAGACACGGGGAATTCCAATAGACGTGGGGAATTCCAATAGACGTGGGGAATTCCAATAGACACGGGGAATTCCAATAGACGTGGGGAATTCCAATAGACGTGGGGAATTCCAATAGACACGGGGAATTCCAATAGACACGGGGAATTCCAATAGACGTGGGGATTCCAATAGATGCGGGGAATTCCAATAGACACGGGGAATTCCAATAGATGTGGGGAATTCCAATAGATGTGGGGAATTCCAATAGACACGGGGAATTCCAATAGACAAGGGGAATTCCAATAGACACGGGGAATTCCAATAGACACGGGGAATTCCAATAGACACGGGGAATTCCAGTAGACACGGGGAATTCCAGTAGACACGGGGAAGGCAGGGAAGGGGTTAATTCATGTATAGGAAAGAATTCTGCTTTGTAATTAACTCTGGCATGATTGTTTTCCAGAACCGCGTGTTTCAGCGTGACTTCAGAGACCGACGAGCCATTCAACCCGACGCATTGTATGCACCCCAGGTCAGTCGATGGTGTGTGTGTGTGTGTGTGAGAGAGAGAGAGAGAGAGAGTATTATGTGCATGTTAAATTGCAATGTCTTTGCATTTTAAATTGTGCTTGTAAATATGATAATGCATGTGTGCTCTATACCTTTAATCTTCTATGCCATATTATAACCGTTCAATGTATTTTATTGTATGTTTAATGTCAATGTCTATGTTATAATCGTGGCACCTGGACACAATTTCTCTTTTCAGAGATAATAAAGATGTTTTGATTTGATTTGATTTGATGTGTGTGAGAGAGAGAGTATTATGTGCATGTGTGTAAGAGAGAGTATTATGTGCATGTGTGTGAGAGAGAGTATTATGTGCATGTGTGTGAGAGAGAGTATTATGTGCATGTGTGTGAGAGTATTATGTGCATGTGTGTGAGAGAGCATTATGTGCATGTGTGTGAGAGTATTATGTGCATGTGTGTTAGAGAGAGTATTATGTGCATGTGTGTGAGTATTATGTGCATGTGTGTGAGAGTATTATGTGTGTGAGAGAGCATTATGTGCATGTGTGTGAGAGTATTATGTGCATGTGTGTGAGAGAGAGTATCATGTGCATTTGTGTGTGTGTGTGTGAGAGAGAGTATTATGACTTTGTGCATGTGTGTGAGAGAGAGAGTATTATGTGCATTTGTGTGTGTGGGTGTGCACGCATGCAACTTTTTATTATTTTCTTGAGCATTATCTTTTTCGGCTGCCACACTGGAACGCACTCCCTTTCGGTCTTCGTCACGCTAAATCCTTCCTGATATTTAAGTCAGCTCTGAAAACTCGCTTCTTCAAACTTCAACTGCAGAATACATCTGTAACTTAGAAATATTGCCACCCACTCTCTTTGTCCATCTTTTTATGTCCATGTGTCCGTGCGTGTTCTGTGTGTGTGTGTGCAAGGTGTGTGTGTGCGCGTGTGGGCATCTGTGTGTCTGTATGTATGTCTGTGTGTGTGTGTGCGCGTGTATGTGCAATATGTTTATGTATACATGTGTATGTATGTGTGGTGTGTGTGTGTGTGTATCAAAGGGTTCTTACTTCTTGTGTAATATGTGTTCATGTGAACATATAATTTTTTTTATGTTTGCATTTTTGTGTCATTTCAAACTTGTTTTAGGCCTTTTGTAAGTAGTAATAGTATAGTAGTTGCTGTTGTTATTGATTGTTATCTGCACTTGCTGATCATGTTACTCATATCTCAATCAATCAATCAATCAATATTTATTATCCCCATTAAAATGAACAATGAAATTTGTTTGCTGTCACATTAAAACATGCAATAAAGCACAATGCACACGAGAAGTAACATATCACAGATATATGATTATGAGTAAAGCTTATACATGCAGGGTAGGACTGGAACTTTTGGGGCAACCTGCCCTGGGGGCAGGTAGACAAATTTTTTTACCTGCCCCACAGTTTTAGCCACCTGCCCGATAAATGAATGTGCCATGAGTGAAAAAGCTAGTAGAAAGAGTCAACCATCTGTCAGTATTTTTCATACGTTTTTTATTTTATTTTAACGTTTCTCATGCGCGCATGCATCTACGTGTGTGTGTGTGTGCGTGCGCGTGCATGTGGTAACAAACATTGATTAAGCAAACTATCAGCATATCATATGTATAGGGGGGTATTCTGTGACAACATACATTATGACATACTACAGTAGTATCACACACACAGAAGTACACAATCACAGAGACAGACTATCAGAGAGAGAGAGAGAGAGAGAGAAAGTCAGAGTGACAGACAGACACATACACTAACCATTCATATAGTAATTTGGCAAGTGTCCCGTGTGTCTGTGTGTGTGTGTGTGTCTGTCTGAAACACGAAACGGGCCTACTATATATGGCGAGCCTGGCTGATAGAGTTATCGTTAGTGGGGTAGTTCACAGTGGCGGCTATGCAAAGACTCAGATTGGAATTTGAACGGAGAATTCAACTGGCCTATCGACGTGTTATGTCATAAAGATGTTTAAAAGGGACACAACCAGTGTTTCTGTCCTCACTACTGATATAGGGAACAGGGACCAGATGCCAGTCTTTTCTTTTCAATGTCTTTGGCTCTTTGCTTGCCTCCCGCGGCGAGCCCCACTGCAGCTATTTTTATACAGACAGTGGAGAGAGAGAGAGAGAGAGAGAGAGGACTGACTGGGGTGTGGGTGTGGGTGGGAGGTGGGGGTGGGGGTGGGAGTAGAACGCAGCAAGCTTCCCCCCCCCTAGGGATACTGGGAGGGGGGGGGGTCTTCCGTACAAATAGTTCCCCCACCTTCTGGAAGTTATGTGCTTATAACTACCTCTAATCTGTCAGTCTCTTTGATTCTGCCTTTTCCCTTTGCATGCTGTTATCTACTATCGTTCTGCCTTTCCGGTCCATTCTCCTGCCTTTTTTCAAGAAAATACTTTCAAAAAGATTTCCTCTAGCCGAAGTCAGACATGCTGGGCCTAATTATTCTTACTTAGGTGCATAACAGCAGCATGATGCATCTACGTTCATAATTGACAGGAACATGCCTGAACGACGAAGAAGAAGAAGAAGAAGAAGAAGAAGAAGAACTACAACTCTCTCTCTATAGCCTGAGTCGAAAAAAAAAGTGATGTTAGCAGGGGGTTAGGAGGGGGGGGGGCGGGGGGGGGGGGGGGTGCGCGCGTGCGCGTGCGGTCAAAGTTTAAATCATTATGAAACACTTTCTGGTATAGGTCAAGATATGCCAACCCCCTACATTTCTCGGTTAATCTCTGTCCTCTCTCTCTCTCTGTCTCCTCTCTCTCTCTGTGTCTGTCTCTGTGCCTGCTCCGCGGGCGGAGGACGTTAAACAAATGTTCACTCATCCAACCGGAACAGCAGTTGTCCTCTTTGCTCTTTGTCTGTCTTTCTGTCTGTCTGTCTCGCTAGGTACTTCTTCTTCGAATTTGGAAGGTAGATGACGGGGACGGTGGACGATCCGTGTGCCAAACCGGTGGGGGGTGGGGGGATGGGGGGGGGGGGGGGGCAGTGGCGATTACAACGGGATGAGACTACACGTATCTGTATTATTAAAAAAAATCGGGACTTTACTGGTTCAGCACTGCCTCCGGGCATTGCCTCCTGTATTGTTCCCACCATCTTTGTATTTACAAAATGATTATGAAACACTCTTTCTGCGATAGGTCAAGATGTGCCCACCCCCCCTACATTTTCAGGGGGGGGGGGGGGGGGGGGGGCACGTCGCTCTCTCTCTCTCTCTCTCTCTCTCCTCTCTCTCTCTCTCTCTCTCTCTCTCTGTATTTATCTGTCTGTCTCTCTCCAGTCTCTGTGTCTCATGTCTCTGTATGTTTATGTGTCTCTCTCTCTGTCTGTCTGTCTCTGTCTGTCTGTCTCTCTTTCTCTCTCTCTCTCTCTCTCTCTCTCTCTCTCTCTCTCTCTCTCTCTCTCTCTCTCTCTCTCTCTCTCTCTCTGTCTGTCTGTCTGTCTGCCTCTGTGCCTGCTCCGGACGGAGGGACAGGGGGCTGGAGGGGGACTGGTGGGGGGAGGGGGGCTGGTGAGGGGAGGGGGGCTGATGGAGGGGATGGTGGGGGGTGTTCAAGGGGGGGATGGGGGGGACGGGGATGGTTGGGGGTGGGGTACGGTGGGGGGTGTTCATGGAGAAGAATGAATGCTTTTTTTGTTTTAGTTGTGGGTCCCCAGATTTATTAAAACGGAGCTACAATGGTTGAACCACAGATTAAGAACCTCTCTGGTTTAACTAAGTAGGCTTTCAGTTCGTTTTTCCTTTTAGTCCTTTGCCGATCTACGATCGCAAAGGAGTATGTTTTCGTTCAGGTTTGTTTCCTTTTTTTGTTTGTTTTTTTTTTCTTTTCTGTCTGTCCCAAGGATCTCCCGAACCGCTTGACCGAATCGCTTCAAATTTTGTGTGGTTGTGTGTCCCCATGAGAGGAAGGCATCCGCGCAAAAACTTTTTGCCGTCGTGACCTTGACCTTGGCGTATGACCTTGAAAACGGAAAACCGTTACAGGGCCATAACTTCCACACCGCAGATCCTAGAGTCTTCAAACTTGGCATGGAGGTACTTTCCCCTTATGGCCGTTCTGCTGATGGCGTACCAATGAAGGTCAAGGTCAAGGTCAGGGAGATCGGTATGCCTTGAAAGTGGTAGGGGTCTAATAATTGCGGTTTTCTGTCCCACGAATATCTCCCGAACCGCTTCACCGAATCGTTTCCAATTTTGTGTGGTGGTGTGTCACCATGAGAGGAAGGCATCCGCGCAAAAATATTTTAAATTGCCGTCGTGACCTTGACCTTGGCGTACGACCTTGAAAACCGAAAATATTTAAGGGGCTATAACGTCCACAATGTTGGTCTTAGGGACTTCAAAACTTGGCATGTAGGTACTTTGGCTTACGGTTTTTCTGATGATTGCATACCGATCAAGGTCACGGAGATCGGTAGGCCTTGAAAAGTAGTAGGGGTCTAAAAAATTGGGTTTTCAGCCACAAAAATAAAAATATAATATTTCGCGGACCAGGCGAAACCGGTACTCAGAGTTACCAGTACTTGGCGTTACCTGTACTAGGCGTTACCGGTACTAGGCGTTACCAGTACGGGGCGTTGCGCTAGTTTTTAAAAAAAGACTTGCCTTCAAGAAGAATGATAACTTATGACACTGACTGACACAGTGACAAGTCAAACAATCATTGTTGTTACAATTTCAAACTCTTGGACTCTTATTGGTCATTTCACCAATCTGCTCTATCTGGCCATTCTGGGTATATCTACAGCTTTTCCATCAGAGTATGTGTGCAAAAACAATTGTCATCTTTTGCAGTTTTCTGGATAGCTTGTGCTTTTGTCTCATGCCCAGCAAACCAAACTGCCAACTTCATCAAAATCAAATCCACCTTTTAGGCCCTAGACTGACTGATCACGAAGTGATGCCAGTCAAAATCGCACACTGCACGCCGATGGCGATACTATCGAAACTATCGGCGATAATGACACATCTTCGGCACTTTTGAAGCAATAATGAATGTGTCAACCTCGGAATATAACAGCAGAAAGTATTGTTGTCATTTTTTCTTCTAACCATTGCTCCAACTTGCAATTTTCTCGGAAACCTGTGCAGTCCGCTATAAACGTCCTTCATCTATTGGATGAAATCACAGGCGCATCATGAGCTACGAGCGACGATTGGTTCACTTAGCAGTTTCTGCTGGGTTGTTGCTAAAAATAGCTTAGTCTGTCTGCATCAACATGTGCGAAGAGCGAGTTACTCGGCTTCAGCAGAAATAAAACATGTGCAACTCCATCGCACCGCCGTACATTTCGGCGTGTATGTCGCCGTATTCATTTTATTGGACCGATATTTCCGTATTTTATTGAGGTCGCCGTAGCAAAATACGTCGAAAACGTAACGGTTGGCGGCTCTGGCGCCGCCGTAACTTTTTTTTCTAAGCACTTGCACTTGCCCGGCAGGGCAGGTCGTCGAGTTCGCCACCTGCCCGACACTTATGACTACCTGCCCTGGGCAGTCGGGCAGCCGTTACTGTCCGACCCTGACATGCACAACGACACACACACACACACACACACACATCACACACACAACACACACACACACACACCACCTCTCTCTCTCCATGGCTAAATGAAGAGATAAATGTTGAAATAAATAGTCGTGAAAATTTGCTTCAATCATCTGGTAACAATGAAGAGTTTAAAAAGCAACGCAATAAAATAACTATGATGAAAAGAGCAGCCAGCAAAAAGTATTTTAGTGAACTAATTTCTTCTAAATGAGATACGAAATCTATATGGAAAGCCATAAACCAATTATCTGGGAAAAGTAATGTGTCCTTAAATAGACCATCAACAGATCTAACACTAGTAACGGCAGAAGAACTCAATATACACTTCTCCAAAATTTCAGATAAAATTATCCATGCAATTACCCATCTCAATGAATTAGAAGAGCTAATAGAGTTTTGTAAATCTAAAAATCTAGAAACCAATATGAATTTTGATTTTATTGGTGTACACAAAGTTTGTTCTGAACTGTGTTCACTAAACCAATATAAATCTCGGGGTCTGGATACATTAGATAATAGGATATGGAAACATGCCGCTCCAATAATATCTGAGCATTTAACATATTGTAACAGGGTGAGGGGATAGTAGGGGGTGAGGTAGGGTAATGGAGGGTGTAGTGGATCTTTAAGGGGACAGGGAAAAGGGAACATCCACCCCAAACTCAGGTTCCACACCAGTCTCAAAGTAGCCACATGTAACAGGGTGAGGGGATAGTAGGGGGTGAGGTAGGGTAATGGAGGGTGTAGTGGATCTTTAAGGGGACAGGGAAAAGGGAACATCCACCCCAAAATCAGGTTCCACACCGTAACAGGGTCTCTTTAAAGTAGCCACCATGTAACAGGGTGAGGGGATAGTAGGGGGTGAGGTAGGGTAATGGAGGGTGTAGTAGATCTTTAAGGGGACAGGGAAAAGGTAACATCCACCCCAAACTCAGGTTCCACACCAGTCTCAAAAGTAGAAATTTTATTCACGCAAGGACAGCATGCAGGGCATAGGTTCCTTTGGATATAACATGACAAGAGCTGGCACACCTCAAGCTCAGCTGCTGGGTCAGAGTCAATAACTGATCTCCTCTCAAAGATCCTCAAACTTGAAAACGAAAGTGAGTGAACTTGTTTTGTAAATACATAACCTGATTGGCTGTGAAGGTCATGTGATGGCCTTCAAAAAACTAAAAATTGCTTTTCTACTAATTAATATTACTTATCACTATTTAGTCCAAGTTATAATTTATAAGCCTAACTCCTATTACTACATAACTTTAATAATTATACTTTAATTTATTTATGTATTTAACTATTTATTTTAAACTTTCAAAACCCCTACTGAAACAGTCAAGCAACAGCTGGCCAGACACCACAAGTGCACAATCAACAAAAACCTTTAGCTCCACCCTCTTACAATATACTAGCGCAACGCCTAGTACTGGCAATGCACCGTAGTGGTAACGCCACGTACTGGTAACGCTGAGTACTGGTTTCGCCGGGTCCACGAAATATTATTATTACTTTTGTCTCTCTCCCTCCTTCCATCTTCTTTCACTCATCCCGTTCTACTACCCCCCGCACCTTACTGAGTACAGCAAATTTGAAGCAATTCTTACGGAGTTAAGAAAAGGCGGAGTTATAAGGCCCCGTTTCCCGTTGGCGCTGCTCTGAGAGTGATGCGCTCTCCCTAGTAATGGTAACGCCTAGTAACAGTAACGCCAAGTACTGGTAACGCTGAGTACAGCAAATTTGAAGCGATTCGGATTAAGAAATGGCGGAGTTATAAGGCCCCGTTTCCCGTTGGCGCTGCTCTGAGAGTGACGCGCTCTCCTTGATTCTCTTCAAATTTGCTGCCAGGCTTTGCCCGGGCCATAGTAAGTGGCAGTGACTGGCAAAATTGAAGCGATTCCGTTAAGAAACGGCGGAGTTATTCATGAAAAGGTGAAGCGGCATATAGCGCGTGCGTTTCTAAACCGATTCACTTCCGGTTTGGCACACACGATAGTCACCGTCCCCGGTCATCTACCTGCCAAATGTGAAGGCAATCGGTCCAGAAATGCCGGAGATACAGGCGCCGAGAGTCAGGCGGATACACGTTTCGCGCATTTGCCAAACCAAGCAAATGACACGGCTGCCTCGGTTGCCGTTGCCATCGGGGCCCCGTCAGGGCTCACAGCAAATTTGAAGCGATTTGGTCAAAAAACGGCGGAGTTATAAGGGCCCGTTTTGTGTTCCACACAGACAGGCAGACACACACACGGACACTTGGCTTTTTATTATATGATTTATAAATCTATGTATAGAAAAATGTTGCTATCCACAATCCTTCAAAGACGCTAGGGTGCTCCCTTTCTATTTAAATCTGGTGACCCTAATATTGCTTCAAATTATAAGACCTATATCAATCTTATCTTGCATATGGTCAATAATCTGATTTGGAGTCGAAATTGTGTTACACACAAGGCCTAACATAAATAACTTCCAATTCTGTTTTTATCACCAGATGTACATTACCAAGGGCAGATTTAAGTGCATGCACAAGAAGTTCAGTATCTGATTGGCACGGTCAGCAGTACATTAAAATAAAATTTAAATGAGTAAGTTACGCTTCACCATGTAACGCAGTGTTTTCACTCATACATTAAAAAACCTAAACAGCAATGACTTTAAACTGCTTTGATTTTATTTGTGTCTGTGCTGAGGTTCTTGCACAAAGACATTTAGAAACATACCATCACTGATCATTGGACTTCAGACTTCAGAGTTCAGAGTATGTTACAGTTACACCAAAATGTATTAAAATCTTAACTATTTTAGAACCATACAGTAAATAAAAACGATTTATACATTGTAACAATCTCCAGTATGCATACTTTTAATTAAAACACAATTCTGCATTATGTGTTACATATTACACGTTTTCTTTAAAAATAAATTAAAAAAGGCATAGCGCTAACTTGCTAACTAGTGAAAACGCAATTAGAACATCTAGTACTTTCCGATGAATCAGACTTTAAAATATGTTAATTTGTGGAACAACAATTATTGCTGTGATGTAGTTCTGTAAATGTTGTCAATTACGATATAATATGCCGAATTTTAGACATTTCATAGCAATGCCGTTTCATGGCTCTTGCTGAGCAGGTTACACTTCAACAATCAAGGTTATGTTTTTAAGTTAATATTGGGTATTATGGATAACTACTTACCAAGACATTCGGTGTCAAACCTGGCCGGTGAGAGTGGAGCTCCAGGAGAAACTGTGGGGACCACCAAGATTTGAACATGGCCAATGGGAAACGCAGAAGAAGAAGAAGTAATCTTATATATATTTTCGAAATCTGTCTGTCTGTCTGTCCCTTATGCACGGGCCACAGTTCTCAACCGATCTGACACACCAAATTTGGTATCAAGCATCCTTGGCACCCTCCGAAGGTACATGCCGTCCTTACTTTTTGGAAACCTCCGCCAAGGGGTCGTTGGGGAAGGGGGGGGGGGGGGAGGGAAGTGGGGTTAGGGGGGGAGGGGGACCACACGCAGTTCGGATTTACTAACGGCACAAGTGCGTGGGTGTGGGGGGGGGGAGGGGGGGTGAGGGAGGGGGATGGGGAGGGGGTAGAGGGGCTGAGGGGGGGTTTGGAGGGAGAGAGGGGGTGGGATGGTCGGGTGTGGTGGGTGTTCAGGAGGGTGGGAAGCTGGAGGGGGCCACAGTTCTCAACCGATCGACACCAAAGTTGGTATCAAGCATCCTTGGCATCCTCGGAAGGTCATGCCGTCCTTACTTTTCGGAAACCTCCGCCAAGGGGTCGTGGGGAGGGTGGGGGGGGGGGGGGGGGGGGACCACACGCAGCTCCACACGCACTTGCGGTTAGTAAATCCGAGCTGTTCGGGTTTTTTTTTTGTCTTTTTTGTTTGTTTTGTTTGTTTGTTCTTTTTGTGTCTGTCCCAAGGATCTCTTTGACCGAACCGCTTGACCGAATCGCTTCAAATTTTGTGTGGTGGTGTGTCCCCATGAGAGGAAGGCATCTGTGCAAAACTTTTTGCCGTCCTGACCTTGACGTTGGTGTATGACCTTGAAAACCGAAAATCGTTAAGGGGCCATAACTTCCACACCGCAGGTCCTAGAGTCTTGAAACTTGGCATGGATGTACTTTCGCTTATGGCCGTTCTGATGATGGCGTACCAATGAAGGTCAAGGTCAAGGTCAGTGATCGGTATGCCTTGAAAGTGGTAGGGGTCTAATGATTGGGTTTTACTGTCCCACGCATATCTCCCGAACTGCTTTACCGAATCGTTTCCAGTTTTGTGTGGTGGCGTGTCACCATGAGAGAAGGCATCCGCGCATAAATTATCGCCGTCATGACCTTCACCTTGGCGTATGACCTTGAAAACCGAAAATCTTTAAGGGGCTATAACGTCCACACCGTTGGTCTTAGGGACTTCAAACTTGGCATGTAGGTACTTTGGCTTTATGGTTGTTCTGATGATTGCATACCGATCAAGGTCTAGGTCAAGGTCATGGAGATCGGTAGGGCCTTGAAAGTGGTAGGGGTCCAAAAATTGGATTTTCAGCCACAAAAGTAAAAATATAATATTTTGCGGACCCGGCGAAACCGGTACTCAGCGGTACCGGTACTTGGCGTTACCTGTACAAGGCGTTACCGGTATGGGGCGTTGCGCTAGTTATGGATAAAATCATAAACAATTGTGTGGGAGACATAATGCAGAACAGCTATGAAGAGTTCTGGGCACCAACCCAGGGGATAGGCTGCAGAGGGAAAATGAAAAGTTAAATAAACATGAAAATTGGGTTATGTGTAGGTTACGCTTCACTAAAATAGCTTTTACACACTTTTTATGTTGCTGCACACTTCCATTTCACTTGCTTGAAACTACAAAGCAAAAGCATACACAAAAATAAATTTGTTAGTCCCTCATTCTCACTTCATTTGCAGCATGTACTGAAGAGAACAGTAAGTATTTACAAAGATGAGTGAGTTACACTTCACCAAAGCCGTTAAGGTTTTTACATAAACTTAGGTTTACTCTCAAGATTGTACTTAAAACAACTGTAAAATTAAACCTGGTACGTCACTTTACATATTTGGATACAGATGCACTGAACAAAGTAAATACATACAAGTTAAACTTAAAGTGAAATAAACATGCAAATGTGGCTGTGGGTACGTTGCCCAACACCCAAACAATTATTCCACAGTGATTGTTTAGCTGCACACTGATAGCCAACAGGTTTACACTAACAGACAAAAAGAGGCATCGCTGTCTCTGGTGGGTTTTTTGTGGGTTTTTTTTTTCTTCTGTTCTGGCAACTTTTTCTTCAAAGGCAACTAGCTTCCTTGCTGCAACGGGTAACTAAAAAACACTGGATAACTCACAATAATGTTTTTTTCTCCCAGTTTAATAACCTTTATCTTGAAAAGTCTTTTTAACTCAAAATATTGGTGAAAACTGAAACAACAGGGCTCCCCAATCGTCCCAGGGGACTCCTTCACTTACATTATAGAGGGTCCTAGAGACGGGATAGAGGGTCCCAGTGGCATTGCGAATGCTAAAAATATTTTTTCTAGTGCATCCCTGGGACCCCCTGCACATTCTTTTAGAGGGTCCTGTAGAATTTTAGTGCTTTTATTACTTAATGTTCAAATTCTGATCGCTTCTCGGCCTTTTGGCTAAGACAGTGATTCAGGAACATAAATTTTTGTTTATATCCTGGTTGGTTTGTTCAGCCCGTCGTACATGGCGAAAGCCGATATGCGACGTTAAACTGAACTTCCATCCAATTTTAGTGCTTCCCTGGGAGCCCTGCTGAAATTAAAATTCCACACCCTTCAATTTTGACTTATAAGAAATTTTCACTGTCTCCAGTTTATCTCTTTTTTTTTAATGGAAATAAATCAGCTAAACACTAGCAGAATGTATACATTGTGTGTGTGTGAGTGTGTGTGTGTGAGTGTGTGTGTGTGAGTGTGTGTGTGTGAGTGTGTGTTCTGTGAGTAGTGTGAGAGAGAGAGAGAGAGAGGAGGACATTCTTTATGTCTGCTGTAACGTCAACCGGTTATAAAACCAATACAACTGGTTGCCTTTTCAGGGTAAAAATGAAAAATGGCAATTACGTTGCACAACACCAAATGTAATTGGTGAAGAGAGCATGCTCGTATTTAAAGTCATTTTTCATTGAATAGAACTGACATTGTTCATTCAAATCTGTTGCAAATGATCCGTAAGTGAAGGAAAGATAAAACAAAACGTCAATGAACAGATCTATGTGTGCACTAGATCAAGAGTAAATGGACGTAGTACGTTACAGAAAGCTAAAAACGGTCGCCACCAACCTTCATCATTTTCTTCACTGTGACCCGTGTAATCCATAGCTTTCTGTGCATAAATGGAAAGATGGGATGCGACCACAGCCCTCTAATTCTAGCCGGGGGAACCGACCCTCATTCCCACCAAACTTTTCCCAGAATCAAAGTCCCGACAGGGGGGTGGGATGTTTAATTGCTTGATAATGCCCCTTCTTCCCCGGCAGTGTGTTTTGTTGAGCTCTCTTGCCATAATTGAATCGTTTTAACACCTAGGAGTGATCCGTTAAAAGACAACTGACAGCTGGCAGCGACTGTTTATTGTCAGTATGTAGCCATCACGAAACTATCGCACTCTACCACAAAATAGAAAGGACCAGATTTTTTTTCCGCAGCACATACACCATGCAAAATCACAACAGCTGAAGGGGGGATCTATTTCATAAACAGTGTATGCGCTGCCATTCATAGACAAGGCTTTTTAATGCTGGAAAACGAGGTTGAATAAAGCCACCCCAAAACGTGAGACGCTTGATGACGTCAGAATACACCAGCTTCGTTCTGATTTTTCTTTATTTTAAGAACAAATCTAAACATTTTCTTTGTATGTAGCCTTTTATTTTCATGTTTAAATACTCCTCTGTCCACTGGGATCAAACTTACATGAAAAATAATAAACACCAAAGCTAAACAAACAACTAAAAGAGGCTAGGGTGCCACTCAACGCCAAATCAGACTTTCAGCCATATGAACCCCCCGAAAAGCATCTAAAACAAACCATCCAATCACATTTTAAAACCTATAACCTGTTTCATCCTAATCAAAGTGGATTCAGGAAAAACCATTCCTGCCACACAGCTCTTACCAACCTCATAGAGCATTTAAATATAAATAATGATTTGTTCACTGGAGCTATTTTTGTAGACTTTGCTAAAGCATCGATACAATAGACCATAACCTTCTTTTAAGAAAGCTAGTCTCTTACGGTTTATCACAAGAGTCTGTCAACTTTATTTTTTCTTTTCTGACAAATAGACACCAAATAGTCTTTCAAGACTGCAAAACGTCTTCTTTTATGCCAGTAGAATATGGAGTCCCACAAGGATCTGTCCTTGGTCCTACCCTTTTTTCTATATATATAAATGATCTCCCTCTGTACATTTCATCCATGTGCGAATTGTTTGCAGATGATACCACAATACATGATCAAAACAAGAACGCGAACTTGGCTTTGACAGATTTACAAAAAGATATGAATAATCTAGATAAATGGGCTGAACTTAATCATATGGCTTTACATCCCCAAAAATCTAAACTCATGTTATTAACTACGAGACAAAAACGTCAGAATATTAAAAATGAATTGATTAAAGTTAAAATTGGTGAAACTGCTGGAAGAAGTTGATTTGCATAAAGTACTTGGTCTTGGCATTGATAACAATTTGTCTTGGTCTCATCACATTTCCCTTCTCACTAGAAAGCTATCCAAAAAGGTATTTCAGCTGAATAGAATAAAACATTTTCTCGATGAACACAAAAAAACCCTATACTTTTGTGCATACATCCAACCAGATATTGACTACACTTCTACATCTTGGGATTTAGCTAGTAAGAACTGTTTAAAACCATTAGAAAGTATCTACAGACGAGCAATCAAACTTATTCTTCTCAAAACATCGTCTCTACTAATCACTGATTCCAGAACTGTTAATATTCTTCCTTTTAGTTCGAGGTGTAAATTTAATAAAGCAGTCTTCATGTATAAGATAATGAATAACCTTGCACATCTTCGTGGAAAATTTCAAATCAATAATGCTCGCAATAAAAGTTTGATATATATTCCCCGTCCAAGAACAGATTTATTCATGTCATCTCTATTATTATACTCTGCTGGAAAATTATGGAATGCGATACCCGATTACATAAAAAACAAGAGCACCTTGGTGTCTTTCAAAGAAAGTTATCATGGGTATTTGTTTGAACACTTATAATTGCCTCTTTGATATGTTCTCTCCCTAAAATCCACTAATATAAATCTATGCTCATTTTAACACCATTGCATTCCAATTTCCATTGTGAATATTACTTTGTACTAATGCTTAGGTGGGGATTTTGAGTGTTAGAGGATCATGCATGCTGTTGATGTGTATTTTTTTCTTATCCGTTTGACATTTGATGCTTTCTTTGTATGTCATGTCATGGTTACGTTAGATTTAATGTGTGTGGTGTGTGTGTGTGTGTGTGTGTGTGTGTGTGTGTGTTGTTGTTGTTGTTGTTGTTGTTGTTGTTGTTGTTGTTGTTGTTGTTGTTGTTGTTGTTGTTGTTGTTGTTGTTGTTGTTGTTGTTGTTGTTGTTTCATGTTACATGATCTCTTGTCTTGGAGTGTTGTTGTTGTTGTTGTTGTTGTTGTTGTTGTTTCATGTTACATGATCTCTTGTCTTGGAGTGTTGTTATATTTTACTGTAATGTAGGCCTACGTGTGAACCATTACATAATTTGTTTTTGCGTAGTAGTTGATTATTGATTGATTGATTGATTGATCTACTTGTTTGTTTGTTCGGATTTTTGTTCATTTTTATTTTTAGAGGACCTGATGAAAAGAAGTATTGTTACTTATTTCAGTTATCCTCATTAAACATTTCGAGTTCTCTCTCTCTCTCTCTCTCTCTCTCTCCCTCTCTCTCTCTCTCTCTTTCTCTCTCTCTCTCTCTCTCTCTCTTTCTTCTCTCTCTCTCTCTTTCTCTCTCTCTCTCTCTCTCTCTCTCTCTCTCTCTCTCTCTCTCTCTCTCTCTTTCTCTCTCTCTCTCTCTCTCTCTCTCTTTCTCTCCTCTCTCTCTCTCTCTCTCTCTCTCTCTCTCTCTCTCTCTCTCTCTCTCTCTCATATATACATACACTACAACCCCCCACTAATCCGCACATACAACTGCACCCATATGCACACGCACGCTTCCGCAATGCAAACTAAGACTTGAAGTCACGTCAAACATTACAAACAACATAAAAACATCCAGAGACGAACTTGTGACAGCCGGTCGCACGTTGATTTGCGCCCCTTATCTGTTTCATGTTGTTATTCTATTTTGTTATGTGTACAGCGCCCTGTAGCCTACTTAGTAGGATGGGCGCTATATACATTTCCCCCATTATTATTATTGTTTGCCTGTGTGTGTGCATGCGTGCAAGTATTTTTACAGTGGCCTCTGCCTGCAGATCAGGTGGTTTGCTTTTTACAGTGGTCTCTGCCTGCAGATCAGGTGGTTTGTTTTTTACAGTGGTCTCTGTCTGAAGATCAGGTGGTTTGCTTGTTACAGTGGTCTGTGTCTGCAGATCAGGTGGTTTGCTTTTTACAGTGGTCTCTGTCTGAATTCAGGTGGTTTGCTTTTTACAGTGGTCTCTGCCTGAATTCAGGTGGTTTGCTTTTTACAGTGGTCTGTCTGCAGATCAGGTGGTTTGCTTGTTTCAGTGGTCTCTGTCTGCAGATCAGGTGGTTTGCTTTTTACAGTGGTCTCTGTCTGAATTCAGGTGGTTTGCTTTTTACAGTGGTCTCTGTCTGCAGATCAGCTGGTTTGCTTGTTACAGTGGTCTCTGTCTGAATTCAGGTGGTTTGCTTGTTACAGTGGTCTCTGTCTGCAGATCAGGTGGTTTGCTTGTTACAGTGGTCTCTGTCTGCAGATCAGGTGGTTTGCTTGTTACAGTGGTCTCTGTCTGCAGATCAGGTGGTTTGCTTGTTACAGTGGTCTCTGCCTGAATTCAGGTGGTTTGCTTGTTACAGTGGTCTCTGTCTGCAGATCAGGTGGTTTGCTTGTTACAGTGGTCTCTGTCTGCAGATCAGGTGGTTTGCTTGTTACAGTGGTCTCTGTCTGAATTCAGGTGGTTTGCTTTTTACAGTGGTCTCTGTCTGAATTCAGGTGGTTTGCTTTTTACAGTGGTCTCTGCCTGAATTCAGGTGGTTTGTTTTTTACAGTGGTCTCTGTCTGAATTCAGGTGGTTTGCTTGTTACAGTGGTCTCTCTGAATTCAGGTGGTTTTTTACAGTGGTCTCTGCCTGAATTCAGGTGGTTTGCTTTTTACAGTGGTCTCTGTCTGCAGATCAGGTGGTTTGTTTTTTACAGTGGTCTCTGTCTGAATTCAGGTGGTTTGTTTTTTACAGTGGTCTCTGTCTGAATTCAGGTGGTTTGCTTTTTACAGTGGTCTCTGTCTGAATTCAGGTGGTTTGCTTTTTACAGTGGTCTCTGTCTGAATTCAGGTGGTCTCTCTCTGAATTCAGGTGGTTTGCTTGTTACAGTGGTCTCTGTAGATCAGGTGGTTTGCTTGTTACAGTGGTCTCTGCAGATCAGGTGGTTTGTTTTTTGCAGTGGTCTCTGCCTGAATTCAGGTGGTTTGCTTTTTACAGTGGTCTCTGTCTGAATTCAGGTGGTTTGTTTTTTACAGTGGTCTCTGTCTGAATTCAGGTGGTTTGCTTTTTTACAGTGGTCTCTGCCTGAATTCAGGTGGGTTTGCTTTTTTACAGTGGTCTCTGTCTGAGTTCAGGTGGTTTGTTTTTTACAGTGGTCTCTGTCCTGAATTCAGGTGGTTTGCTTTTTACAGTGGTCTCTGCCTGAATTCAGGTGGTTTGCTTTTTACAGTGGTCTCTGTCTGAATTCAGGCGGTTTGCTTGTTACAGTGGTCTCTGCCTGAATTCAGGTGGTTTGCTTTTTACAGTGGTCTCTGCCTGAATTCAGGTGGTTTGCTTTTTTACAGTGGTCTCTGCCTGAATTCAGGTGGGTTGCTTTTTTTTACAGTGGTCTCTGCCTGAATTCAGGTGGTTTGCTTTTTACAGTGGTCTCTGCCTGAATTCAGGTGGTTTGTTTTTTACAGTGGTCTCTGTCCTGAATTCAGGTGGTTTGCTTTTTTACAGTGGTCTCTGTCTGAATTCAGGTGGTTTGCTTTTTACAGTGGTCTCTGTCTGAATTCAGGTGGTTTGTTTTTTACAGTGGTCTCTGTCTGAATTCAGGTGGTTTGCTTTTTACAGTGGTCTCTGCCAGAATTCAGGTGGTTTGCTTTTTACAGTGGTCTCTGCCTGAATTCAGGTGGGTTTGTTTTTTACAGTGGTCTCTGTCTGCAGATCAGGTTTGTTTTTTACAGTGGTCTCTGTCTGAATTCAGGTGGTTTGTTTTTTACAGTGGTCTCTGCCTGAATTGAGGTGGTTTGCTTTTTACAGTGGTCTCTGCCTGAATTCAGGTGGTTTGTTTTTTACAGTGGTCTCTGCCTGAATTCAGGTGGTTTGCTTTTTACAGTGGTGTCTGTCTGAATTCAGGTGGGTTTTTTTTTTTTACAGTGGTCTCTGTCTGAATTCAGGTGGTTTGCTTTTTACAGTGGTCTCTGCCTGAATTCAGGTGGTTTGTTTTTTTTTACAGTGGTCTCTGCCTGAATTCAGGTGGTTTGTTTTTTTTTACAGTGGTCTCTGCCTGAATTCAGGTGGTTTGTTTTTTTTTACAGTGGTCTCTGCCTGAATTGAGGTGGTTTGTTTTTTACAGTGGTCTCTGCCTGAATTGAGGTGGTTTGCTTTTTACAGTGGTCTCTGCCTGAATTCAGGTGGGTTTTTTTTTTTTACAGTGGTCTCTGTCTGAATTCAGGTGGTTTGTTTTTTACAGTGGTCTCTGCCTGAATTGAGGTGGTTTGCTTTTTACAGTGGTCTCTGCCTGAATTCAGGTGGGTTGTTTTTTTTTACAGTGGTCTCTGCCTGAATTCAGGTGGTTTGCTTTTTACAGTGGTCTCTGTCTGAATTCAGGCGGGTTTTTAAATTTTTTTTTACAGTGGCCTCTGTCTGCAGATCTGGTTTTTTAAAAGTTGAGGAGCAGCCTGCCTTTCTCACTCACCTTTCGATATTTTGTCTATCACCACTTGTTACTGCCTATGTCTGTCTTTGTTGTTTGTTTTGTCTATCACCACTTGTTACTGCCTATGTCTGTATTTGTAGTTTTGTCTCTATCACCACTTGTTACTGCCTATGTCTGTCTTTGTTGTTTGTTTTGTCTATCACCACTTGTTACTGCCTATGTCTGTCTTTGTTGTTTGTTTTGTCTATCACCACTTGTTACTGCCTATGTCTGTCTTTGTTGTTTGTTTTGTCTATCACCACTTGTTACTGCCTATGTCTGACTTTGTAGTTTTGTCTCTATCACCACTTGTTACTGCCTATGTCTGTCTTTGTTGTTTTGTCTCTATCACCACTTGTTACTGCCTATGTCTGTCTTTGTTGTTTGTTTTGTCTATCACCACTTGTTACTGCCTATGTCTGTCTTTGTAGTTTGTTTTGTCTATCACCACTTGTTACTGCCTATGTCTGTCTTTGTAGTTTGTTTTGTCTATCACCACTTGTTACTGCCTATGTCTGTCTTTGTAGTTTGTTTTGTCTATCACCACTTGTTACTGCCTATGTCTGTCTTTGTAGTTTGTTTTGTCTATCACCACTTGTTACTGCCTATGTCTGTCTTTGTAGTTTGTTTTGTCTATCACCACTTGTTACTTGCCTATGTCTGTCTTTGTAGTTTGTTTTGTCTATCACCACTTGTTACTGCCTATGTCTGTCTTTGTAGTTTTGTCTCTATCACCACTTGTTACTGCCTATGTCTGTCTTTGTAGTTTTGTCTCTATCACCACTTGTTACTGCCTATGTCTGTCTTTGTAGTTTTGTCTCTATCACCACTTGTTACTGCCTATGTCTGTCTTTGTTGTTTTGTCTCTATCACCACTTGTTACTGCCTATGTCTGTCTTTGTAGTTTGTTTTGTCTATCACCACTTGTTACTGCCTATGTCTGTCTTTGTAGTTTGTTTTGTCTATCACCACTTGTTACTGCCTATGTCTGTCTTTGTAGTTTTGTCTCTATCACCACTTGTTACTGCCTATGTCTGTCTTTGTAGTTTTGTCTCTATCACCACTTGTTACTGCCTATGTCTGTCTTTGTAGTTTTGTCTCTATCACCACTTGTTACTGCCTATGTCTGTCTTTGTAGTTTTGTCTCTATCACCACTTGTTACTGCCTATGTCTGTCTTTGTAGTTTGTTTTGTCTATCACCACTTGTTACTGCCTATGTCTGTCTTTGTAGTTTTGTCTCTATCACCACTTGTTATTGCCTATGTCTGTCTTTGTAGTTTGTTTTGTCTATCACCACTTGTTACTGCCTATGTCTGTCTTTGTTGTTTTGTCTCTATCACCACTTGTTACTGCCTATGTCTGTCTTTGTAGTTTGTTTTGTCTATCACCACTTGTTACTGCCTATGTCTGTCTTTGTTGTTTGTTTTGTCTATCACCACTTGTTACTGCCTATGTCTCTCTTTGTATTTTTGTCTCTATCACCACTTGTTACTGCCTATGTCTGTCTTTGTAGTTTTGTCTCTATCACCACTTGTTACTGCCTATGTCTGTCTTTGTTGTTTGTTTTGTCTATCACCACTTGTTACTGCCTATGTCTGTCTTTGTTGTTTGTTTTGTGTATCACCACTTGTTACTGCCTATGTCTGACTTTGTAGTTTTTGTCTCTATCACCACTTGTTACTGCCTATGTCTGTCTTTGTTGTTTGTTTTGTCTATCACCACTTGTTACTGCCTATGTCTGTCTTTGTTGTTTGTTTTGTCTATCACCACTTGTTACTGCCTATGTCTGTCTTTGTAGTTTGTTTTGTCTATCACCACTTGTTATTGCCTATGTCTGTCTTTGTAGTTGTGTCTCTATCACCACTTGTTACTGCCTATGTCTGTCTTTGTTGTTTTGTCTCTATCACCACTTGTTACTGCCTATGTCTGTCTTTGTTGTTTGTTTTGTCTATCACCACTTGTTACTGCCTATGTCTGTCTTTGTAGTTTGTTTTGTCTATCACCACTTGTTACTGCCTATGTCTGTCTTTGTTGTTTGTTTTGTCTATCACCACTTGTTACTGCCTATGTCTGTCTTTGTTGTTTGTTTTGTCTATCACCACTTGTTACTGCCTATGTCTGTCTTTGTTGTTTGTTTTGTCTATCACCACTTGTTACTGCCTATGTCTGTCTTTGTTGTTTGTTTTGTCTATCACCACTTGTTACTGCCTATGTCTGACTTTGTAGTTTACTACAAGGAGAGCCTGTCAAAATGTTTACATTCTTCAGCTTCAGGGGGGGCATTGCCCCCTCCACCCCCTAACAGGGATGCTTCCCTTGGGCTGTGCCCAGCCATGGGACTTCAGTGTTTTGGGTTTTCCAAGATTTTTTGTAGAAGCAACCATGTGTGTGCTTCTACTGTCCATACCTATGTGTAGAAGAAGAGATACAGGGATAATGTCAAGGTCAACCTCCAGTGGGCAGGGCTCCAGCCTGGTCAGCTCCTCTATGGTGAATTGACACGAAGGTAGCCACAAGCAGGGTCGCCCCAAGAAGAGATACAGGGATAATGTCAAGGTCAACCTCCAGTGGGCTGGGCTCCAGCCTGGTCAGCTCCTCTATGGTGAATTGACACAAGGCAGCCGCAAGTAGGGTCGCCCCAAGAAGAGATACAGGGATAATGTCAAGGTCAACCTCCAGTGGGCTGGGCTCCAGCCTGGTCAGCTCCTCTATGGTGAATTGACACGAGGTAGCCGCAAGTAGGGTCGCCCCAAGAAGAGATACAGGGATAATGTCAAGGTCAACCTCCAGTGGGCAGGGCTCCAGCCTGGTCAGCTCCTCTATGGTGAATTGACACGAGGCAGCCGCAAGCAGGGTCGCCCCAAGAAGAGATACAGGGATAATGTCAAGGTCAACCTCCAGTGGGCAGGGCTCCAGCCTGGTCAGCTCCTCTATGGTGAATTGACACAAGGCAGCCACAAGCAGGGTCGCCCCAAGAAGAGATACAGGGATAATGTCAAGGTCAACCTCCAGTGGGCAGGGCTCCAGCCTGGTCAGCTCCTCTATGGTGAATTGACACAAGGTAGCCACAAGCAGGGTCGCCCCAAGAAGAGATACAGGGATAACCTCCAGGCCAACCTCCAGTGGGCAGGGCTCCAGCCTGGTCAGCTCCTCTATGGTGAATTGACACGAGGCAGCCACAAGCAGGGTCGCCCCAAGAAGAGATACAGGGATAATGTCAAGGTCAACCTCCAGTGGGCAGGGCTCCAGCCTGGTCAGCTCCTCTATGGTGAATTGACACGAGGCAGCCACAAGCAGGGTCGCCCCAAGAAGAGATACAAAGGATAATCTCAAGGTCAATCTCGAGTGGGCTGGGCTCCAGCCTCGTCGGCTTGAAGCTGCTGCAGCCAACAGAACCAGCTGGCGTGCCCTGACCAGGAGAGCAGTGAAGAGTTACGAAGATGATTGTCGGCAGCGCCTGGCAACAGCATGAGAGCAGCATCTGTCCCTGTCACAGCCGGTGTTCCAGGTCCCACCTGCAATCGCATGTGTGCTTCCAAGTTTGGTCTCCGAATCCACTTGCTCATCCACCAATGAAGGCACAGCGAAAATGTCATCCTCGGACTTGAGGGACAGCCATGATGATGATGACCTATGTGTGTGTGTTTCTCTGTCTGTGTGTATCCATAAGAACTGCAAGTGTGTGCGTGTCACCGCCTGTGGATACTGTAAGTGTTTGTGTCTACATATATATATTTTTATATGTAAAAACTGTGTAATACGACATTTGCCACGAGTGTTCATTCTCTATGCTAGACTACTAATTTGCTACTACTACTAGTTCTGCCCGAGTTATGCTGACCTTTCTAATTCAACTCTCTAAATTCAACTCAGTGAAATTCATGGTTGCCAGCACGTGGCAAATGCCCTATTGTGTGTGTATGTGTACAGCTGGTGCCCCCTTTAGCCATGCTGGACAAACCCATGAACTGTGTGACCACCAAGTTTGTGCGCACCTCCACCAACTAGTTAACAATCTGTGTAACTGTGTGTGTGTCTACAGCTGGTGCCCCCTTTAGCCATGCTGGACAAACCCATGAACTGTGTGACCACCAAGTTTGTGCGCACCTCCACCAACAAGTTTCGCTGCCCTGTCTTCTGTCTGGCTGTGAGCGATCAAACCTGGGAAGGGAGGGGGGTGGGGGGGAGATGGGGGTTAGGCACAAGGGGAAGGAAAAGGTGGGGGGATGAGAAGGGTCCTTGGGGTTTGGGGAGGGGCAGTGTTCCCCATGCACCACCATTTTTTAGGGTCACTATGACCCTTTGCCTAAAAATTTGTTTGGTCATTTCACAATTTTTGAGGGTTAAAAAAAGTCATTTGAATTATTTACATAGCATATGTTGAGATAAGAGCGAATCTGTCGTCTGCTATCAAAGGTATCACTTCGAGTGATGTCCCTTGAATGAATACTTCCGGTTTATTTCTCCATGCCGCCATTTTTCTAGGTACGAAGTGCAATCTGAAGGCATGCCGAAAAAAACCCCCACTTGCAAGCGGATGATTCTGACTCTGATCCTGATTGGACGCCAAAGAAAAAAGCGAGGTCCCCCCTCCCCACCTCAACGCAACCAAAATTTTGGCAGTTGTTGAAGTTGGGTTTGGATGGGAAGTTGCAGCGTGTGTGTACGTTCCCCTCCCCCCCCCCCCCCCCCCCCCCCCCCCTCCCCCCCCCCCCCCCCCCCGCTCAACAAAAGGTTTGAAGGCGGAAGGATTTCTCGGCCAGCAAAATTACGGACAGATGCCTGAAATTACTGATTTCAGAGCTTGGGATTACTGACAGTGAAGATTTGGGGGTAAACAGATCTATCTGCAAATTATGAAAGTTCAATGGATTTTGTATTGTGTGTGTAGGGGGAGAGGGTGTCAAATGATGGATGTTGATTCTTAATTGTGTGTGTTTACGGGGGAGGGGGTGTCAAATGATGGAAGTTTTGATTCTCATGGATGCTCCTGCTTTCAGGATGTCCTGAAGTTCAGGATTTTTTTTTTATTACCTGGAGCCGGCGTCGCTGGATTATGAGAATTTGAGTAGATGCATTTTGCTGGTTATAGAAGTCATGAAGTTTAGCCAGAAGTGAAAGTGCATTGAAAGCGTGTCGATTACATTGGAAACTTATTTCCCTTCAGCTTCCAGGGGGCATTGTACCCCGGAACCCCCAGGAGGGGCGCTGTCCCTGCACTCCGTCGGGGCCCAGGCGGCCCCTGGATTTTTTTCATTTCCCAGGAGCATCCATGGATTCTTAATTGTGTGGGGGACTGCTGGTAAAACTAACAGGATGACTGCTTTACATGTGATCTTTCAGCACCATCTAGAACTTATTCTTAATTGTGTGGGGGACTGCTGGTAAAACTAACAGGATGACTGCTTTACATGTGATCTTTCAGCACCATCTAGAACTCATTCTTAATTGTGTGGGGGACTGCTGGTAAAACTAACAGGATGACTGCTTTACATGTGATCTTTCAGCACCATCTAGAACTTATTCTTAATTGTGTGGGGGACTGCTGGTAAAACTAACAGGATGACTGCTTTACATGTGATCTTTCAGCACCATCTAGAACTTATTCTTAATTGTGTGGGGGACTGCTGGTAAAACTAACAGGATGACTGCTTTACATGTGATCTTTCAGCACCATCTAGAACTCATTCTTAATTGTGTGGGGGACTGCTGGTAAAACTAACAGGATGACTGCTTTACATGTGATCTTTCAGCACCATCTAGAACTTATTCTTAATTGTGTGGGGGACTGCTGGTAAAACTAACAGGATGACTGCTTTACATGTGATCTTTCAGCACCATCTAGAACTCATTCTTAATTGTGTGGGGGACTGCTGGTAAAACTAACAGGATGACTGCTTTACATGTGATCTTTCAGCACCATCTAGAACTTAGGAAACAATATATCAGTTTACTCTTTAATGACTCGTAACATTAAAAAATACATGTATACTTGAATGAGCAAAAAAAAAAGAAAAAAAAAAGTGTGTTAGTATTCTTTGATCGTTGTGTTCTGTTATGATTATTAGTAAAGTGTGTTAGTATTCTTTGATCGTTGTGTTCTGTTATGATTATTAGTAAAGTGTGTTAGTGTTCTTTGATCGTTGTGTTCTGTTATGATTATTAGTAAAGTGTGCTGGTATTCTTTGATCGTTGTGTTCTGTTATGATTATTAGTAAAGTGTGTTAGTATTCTTTGATCGTTGTGTTCTGTTATGATTATTAGTAAAGTGTGTTAGTATTCTTTGATCGTTGTGTTCTGTTATGATTATTAGTAAAGTGTGTTAGTATTCTTTGATCGTTGTGTTCTGTTATGATTATTAGTAAAGTGTGCTGGTATTCTTTGATTGTTGTGTTCTGTTATGATTATTAGTAAAGTGTGCTGGTATTCTTTAAAAAAAAGAAAGATAAAAAAAAGACAGTACCTAGTACCTAAAGTAATACTTAACTAAGTTTAATCTATGTTCTATGTTACTGCCCATGTTAACTGTTCATGATTGCGGCGCCTGGTGCTTTGAAACGGGAGCTGGTCTTCTTATGCGACTTTTTATTTTTATTTTGAGAGACTTTGTAATTAAATCAATGTGTCTGTAGGGTTACTTACGAATGACGTGGACTTAAACAAACCCCGCAACGTTTAAGAAAGTAAAGTGCATCATTAGTCAATCCAGCATCATGTGTTTATATTTGTGAAAGAAACTAAAAGTGTGTCATTAGTCAATCCAGCATCATGTGTTAATATTTGTGAAAGAAAGTAAAGTATGTCATTAGTCAATCCAGCATCATGTGTTAATATTTGTGAAAGAAACTAAAGTATGTCATTAGTCAATCCAGCATCATGTGTTTATATATGTGAAACTAAAGAGCGTTGTTAGTCAATCAAGCATCATGTGTTTATATTTGTGAAAGAAACTAAAGTGTCATTAGTAAAATAAAAAAATAAAAAAATGATTATAGTTCTGAATTTTCTATTGTGTGTGTTGGAGGGGGGTGTGTGTGTGTGTGTGTGTCAAATAATGAATGTTTTGATTCTTAATTGTGTGTATAGAGGGGGAGGGTGTGTGAAATGATTAAAGTTCTGAATTTTCTAGGGTGGGGGGGGGGGGGTGTCAAATAATGAATGTTTTGATTCTTAATTGTGTGTATAGAGGGGGAGGGTGTGTGAAATTATTAAAGTTCTGAATTTTCTAGGGGGTGTGTGTGGGGGGGGGGGGGTGTCAAATAATGAATGTTTTGATTCTTAATTGTGTGTATAGAGGGGGAGGGTGTGTGAAATTATTAAAGTTCTGAATTTTCTAGAGTGTGTGTGTGTGTGGGGTCAAATAATGAATGTTTTGATTCTTAGTTGTGTGTATAGAGGGGGAGGGTGTGTGAAATTATTAAAGTTCTGAATTTTCTAGAGTGTGTGTGTGTGTGGGGTCAAATAATGAATGTTTTGATTCTTAGTTGTGTGTATAGAGGGGGAGGGTGTGTGAAATGATTAAAGTTCTGAATTTTTGGGCTAGGGGGGGGGGGGGGGGGGTGTTGTGTTCAAAATAATGAATGTTTTGATTCTTAGTTGTGTGTATAGAGGGGGAGGGTGTGTGAAATGATTAAAGTTCTGATTTTTCTAGGGGGGGGGGGGGGGGGGGGAGGGTGGGTCAAATGATGAATGTTTTGATTCTTAGTTGTGTGTTTTGTGCAGTGGACTCCGGAAGGGCGACGGCTGGTGACTGGGGCGTCAAGTGGAGAGTTCACCCTGTGGAACGGCCTGACCTTCAACTTTGAAACCATCCTGCAGGTCTGCCCCCCAACTCCACTCCCTTGTTGATAGCCATCAGTAACAACATGTCTTGCTTTGTTTTGTTCTCCTTCTCTGACCTTCAACTTTGAAACCATCCTGCAGGTCTGCCCCCCAACTCCACTCCCTTGTTGATAGCCATCAGTAACATGTCTTGCTTTGTTTTGTTCTCCTTCTCTGACCTTCAACTTTGAAACCATCCTGCAGGTCTGCCCCCCAACTCCACTCCCTTGTTGATAGCCATCAGTAACAACATGTCTTGCTTTGTTTTGTTCTCCTTCTCTGACCTTCAACTTTGAAACCATCCTGCAGGTCTGCCCCCCAACTCCACTCCCTTGTTGATAGCCATCAGTAACAACATGTCTTGCTTTGTTTTGTTCTCCTTCTCTGACCTTCAACTTTGAAACCATCCTGCAGGTCTGCCCCCCAACTCCACTCCCTTGTTGATAGCCATCAGTAACAACATGTCTTGCTTTGTTTTGTTCTCCTTCTCTGACCTTCAACTTTGAAACCATCCTGCAGGTCTGCCCCCCAACTCCACTCCCTTGTTGATAGCCATCAGTAACAACATGTCTTGCTTTGTTTTGTTCTCCTTCTCTGACCTTCAACTTTGAAACCATCCTGCAGGTCTGCCCCCCAACTCCACTCCCTTGTTGATAGCCATCAGTAACAACATGTCTTGCTTTGTTTTGTTCTCCTTCTCTGACCTTCAACTTTGAAACCATCCTGCAGGTCTGCCCCCCAACTCCACTCCCTTGTTGATAGCCATCAGTAACATGTCTTGCTTTGTTTTGTTCTCCTTCTCTGACCTTCAACTTTGAAACCATCCTGCAGGTCTGCCCCCCAACTCCACTCCCTTGTTGATAGCCATCAGTAACATGTCTTGCTTTGTTTTCTCCCCTTTGTAGTGGTTTATTGTGGGGCAACCAATTGGTGTGGAGAGGGTTTTTTATATAAAGTTTGACATGCTGGGCCTAATTATGTCTTACTTAGGCGCATAATGGCAGCATGATGCATCTGTGCTCATAATTGACAGGAAACTATATGAGCGATCGAAGAAGAAGATATTAGTTCTGTATATTTGATTTAATTAGAATCCAAAATATATTTTTGAAAGGTTGCACTCTTTTTCCGCATTAAATGTATTTCAACGTTAAATTACTATTATATAATACTAATAGAGCATTATTTGAATAATTTCCGGTATTAAGACACAATAATTTGTCGTAATCTTTCAATGTGACTGAGTTCTTCTGTTTTAATGGAATTAAGTTTTATAGTTCTGCTAGTATGCTTATTGTGTTTGGAATTTGCTGAAGTCAAGTCAAGTCAAGTCAAAATGATCTTTATTGAGGGTTAAAGAATAAGCTAACAAGGCTTTTTTTCATCCTGCCCTCCAACAAAAATACAAACATCATGAAAATGCATAATAATTATTGGAAAAAAAGCCCACAGGGAACATTCATAAATGAGTATAAATTTAAAGAAAAAATAATTATTTTTTTAAAAATTAAATGAAAATATATATATATATATATATATAAATCAAACAAGAGAGAGAGAGAGAGAGAGAGAGCACACAAAACATAACAATTGAGAGAAAAGGAAAGAAAATAAAAAGAGAAAAAAATGAAGAATAACTTCTTTTTTTTACATATTTATATACATACGAATATACATCATAATAAATTAAGATTTTACAATTTATCAATCAAATACTTCTTTAACTCATTCTATGCTGGCCAGTTGCTTCCCCTTGCAAATCTTCTATACTGGCCGATTTGAATTATTTTCTAAATAATGGTAACAGATACAAACGTGAAATTTTGGCAATATGTACACAATATACAGGACTAACACCTGCAACAGTTTCAAAGCATCCACTGTTTTAGTTTTGATTTGTGATATTTTAAAATAAATGCATGTTTTGTCAAGCCACAGCATACTCAGAGAGCAAAAATATAAGGCTACCCCCCCTCATTTTCATACTATATTTTTATGCCCCACATGGCCGAAAGGCCAAAGAGGGCGTAAAACATTATTTTCTCTCTTCATACTATATTCCTAACTTAAAAATTTCCAAAGCTTTTCAACTAAATAAACATATTTCAATATTTTCCGCAGAACTCTGGGCCATTTTAGAAGCCCTCTCATATATAAATTACCTTCCTAATCCACCACTTAAGATTGTTATTTATTCAGACTCACTCTCCTCCATTAAAGCTTTACAAGGAGACAACCACAACCGATTAGAAATTAAAAACGAGATTAAAAATTTAATCCATCAACTTCATCTTAAAGGTACAAATGTCATATTGGTGTGGATTCCATCCCACTGTGGCCTTACGGGCAACGATTTAGCCGACCGTGAGGCCAAAATGGCTGCCACATGTCGATTGGGAACTGTACTTGATATAGGCCTATCAATTGGAGAAGCTAAAACCCTATTAAAATTAACTTCATTCCGGGAGTGGGCCAACGAATTGGAAATTTACGCCAAGGCCCACTCCTGGGATCACAGTATAGTTCAAGGGGGACTGTTCCTTACCGTTCCATGCTATTTACAATCCCTAATTTTCCGTATAAGAACCAAAGCTTATTACAGTAAATTTCAAAATGTTATTTGCGAATGTCAAAATAATCTTAACTTTGACCATCTCTTCAACCCCTGTATACACATTCAAAACGAATTTATAGAACTTTTTCAAAAGTTAAAAACAGTCAATATGCCATTTACCCAAAAAACAATATTAACATACGGTTCTAGGGAATGGTTCCCCTTAGTATGGCTGCCAGAGGCCATACATAAATCAACATTTAGAAAACATTTCTAATGTTTCTTACCATTTTACCATCTTAATTTACATTTCTAACACTTACACCTTACCGGTGGGGGTGGGGTCCCTCCGGGCCGCGGGCCGGGCACCTATCCACATTCCAGTCCCCCTCTCCCCCCCCCCCACCCCTTTTTAACTATACGCGCGCCGGTAGGGCCGTAGTGACTCTTTTGAGTCCACCCCCTTTTTAACTCCCTTTCCCCCGTGGATGGGTGCCCGGCGCACGCACCGGAGTGGTTCCTTCGTAGTCGTCACGCTTAGCGTTTGTGCTCCCCTCGCACCTAGTGCACAGACTACTCAAGCGACGCCTTTCCACTGCTCGGGGCGGGGAGGAGGGGTCCCTCTCCCTCCCTCCCCCAGCCCCGAACATGTAAGAATCGTTAACCACCCCCTCCACACCACTTTATAAGCTACATATTGTGTCTGGGCTCCCGTATTACAAACAATAGTTTATGACAAAATTAAAATATTATTAATTTAGATATACAGTGGAGTCCGGGTAAAACGAATTTTAACGGAACACAGACTCAGTTCGTTGTATCAGGATTTCGTTATACATGTACATGTACAATGTATGTTGAAAACAAAAACAGTTCAAACACTCACCAATGATAACCGAAAACATAAACTTGACCAGTTTGGATCGTCTGTCTTAATCACGGGATGTACAAGGCTTGAAGAAGTTCAGCAGTGTTGTCTGACGCTGATCTGTTTTGGCACACTTTTCAACAAGTTTGTCCATTAAGTGACAACACATCACACAAATTTAGTTTGTTATAGGCTTTCACGAACTTTTCGATCTTTATTTTGAGCGCGAATTGTAAAGCGACCTTGAGAAACCGAATGATCTGTAGGAAGCCTAGGCCTAGCAGACGACCCAGTGTGAATCTAAATGAGTTCACGCATGCGCAGTTCATATTTTCCAACTTCCTTCCTCTTGACAACACGTTCTAGCTTGGAGTTTGAAGGCCTAGGTTTTTGCAGCGCATCGCACAGGCTGAGTTCGTTATAGGCTATTTTTCCAAGTAAATAAAATTATCCTGGGGCGTAGAACATGTGTTCGTAAAAAGCGGATGTTCGTTATTTCAAAAGGATTTTTTGTTCGTTATACCCATGGCTTTGCAAGTGACAAATAGAAGGGCATTTGCCGGGAAATTGAAGTCAGTTCATTAATCGCGAAATTTCGTTAAAAGCGAGTTCGTTATAGTTGGACTCCACTGTAATATATACATGATACCACCTACTATACTTTCCAGCATTAAAACGAGGGCGGGGGGGATTTTGTAGCCACCCCCCCTCGGAGTAATATAATATCATATACAAATATACGGAAATAAACTATACATACAGATGAGTGTGAGCCATCGTTGTTCCCCCTCCTGTTTCTTACATAATTAACTACCGTTGTACGGCCGCCGGCCGGGGGGTCCTTCAGTCAACACCGCCCACATTTCATGTGAATAACTACTATACTGTTTCATTAGTAACTTTTAACATCAAGTTTTATACAAACTGATCGCCAGTCACCCTCTGGCCCAGCCACCGAGGACTGTCGGCACAGATAATAAATTATCCTTATTTTTAATATCAGACGGTTTTAATTGCCAATACACAAGTTCACCTTTACATCAAACATTACATAAACACTTTTCATCACAAAAACATCTTAACCATCAACATATATTACACACATGATATTCACAACAAAATATCACATTGTTACTGAAATACTTAAACCCCAACCCAAAACAAAACCATTTATAGTAGTGCATGGCGTCCTACTCCATAAATTTTGAACATGTTAATATAAAATAAAGGTTATTTATTTATATAAATTTTAAAATAGAGCGATTCACTTTTGAAGAGCATACATAAACGTACGTGATGTAAATGATTCCCCCTATCATATAGATAGGGAAGTCCCTGGGGAAGAAAACTCCCCCGGTAGGACAATAAAATATTAATGTTTAGTTAGATATAAATTTTTGTAAATAGCCATAAGAATATATATATATACCTTGTAAATATGAAATAAATATATGTACATATTCTCTTTTAATAATAAATAAGGGCCAAATTTGGCTTTTTATGAATAAAATATTTTTTTGAAATTTTAACCTTGTAGCCCTTGAATTTTAATACAACAGGGAGGGTTGTATTATGGCCAGACAAACAAAAGAATTTTATTAATCTATTTTACATCACTATAGTCATTTATTAAGTGTCACATGACACAAAATACTATATTTTATGAATTTTAAATCCATTCAATGTAATAAATAAACTTGCGCTTTTAAGAACTCCCCCTTTATATATTATATGTCCCGTCCACGTCCTTGTTTCGTCTTTTGTGTCTTGCGTTTGTTTTATTTTTAGTTCTTCATACTAACCCAATACAAATGTCCCATATGTGCCTTCCCAGGTCGAGAGGACGTAAAGCCCAAAATTTCATTCATTCATTCATACTAAGGTCCCGAAATAGATCCTACAACCAGCCAGTCAGTGTCGTGGCATGAATGAAACGTAGTAGTAGCCCTCTGAGCCACTTTGAAGCACGCATGACTGTTAACCCATGAACTATGAATTTTTAAGGTTCACATGCGATATCCCGTTACCTTAGTAACGAGGCGTTGTGCGCATGCCCTGCGACGAAAGCGCAGGTTAGTATAGAAAGAGTTAAAGTTCTTTTAAAAGTAGATTTAGATGGACATAATTTCAAGAATGCTGGCAAGTTGTTCCATGTGTTTCCTTCCAGAGTATGTCAAGCTGGATTTGAATAGATTGTTTTGGGGTTTAGGAAACGAAAGCATGTGAGTGTGTCAATTTTCATTTATTTTAAAAGAGCTTATAATTTTCTTCGGGGCAGTTCCGTTTACGACATTAAACATACATAGTAGGCATTTGTTATAGAAAAGCCTGTCTTGAAACGGAAGGATGTTTAGTTGTTTGTAGTCATTTACAGTCAGGCTACTAGATTTAAGTAAGACTAGCTTTAAAGCTCTTTTATGTAAGCGAGTTATATAGTTTAGATTACTTTCACTTGCACTATCCCGTAAAGTGGATGCATAATTAATAAGAGGTAAGATGTGACCATGACAAAAAAGTTCTTGAATGAAGATCTAAAAAATTCTTTATTTTTGATAATTGGTAAATTCTTATGGAGATACGTTTACCAAGGTCATTAATGTGATCACCCCACAATAAGTCATTATCAATAATAACCCCTAACACTTTATGGGAGGAAACTTCTTCAATTACTTTATCCTTGATATACAATGGAGGAAACACAGAATTCATCTTTGTTCGTTTTTGTCTTGAGGTTACATACATACATTTTGTTTTTTGTGCGTTAAGAGACATGTGGTTCAACTCCATCCACTCAATTAATTTATTAACATTGGCCTGCACATTTTCTGTTAATATAGAAGGATTGGTATTTGTCACGAAATCGCCCGCTCGATCTTGATCAGAGATCGGGAGAGGGAAAGCGTGAACCCCGAGGAGAGTCTCGCACGCCCAAACAGACAAACTCACAGGAGAAGGCACACGCGCACACCAGAAATACAATACAAAACAAAACTATTTATTATAATCAAGCAGACACACACTTGCACAATTCAATACATTCAACGTTTAACAAATTATTTACATACTAGCAATCGCCCCGTGGCAGTTAACCCCTGTGGCAGTTTTAACCCCGTGGCAGCTATCTCCTCCCCACATTTACTTGCTCGGGGACTTATCTGCCACTCGGCGACACACTTGTTTGCTATTGTGGCTTTCAACAGACAGCCAGTCTCAAACACACGAAAGTGAAACTTTCGGTTTTACATTTCCAAGAAGAAGGCAGCATTTCACCTTCCAAGAAAATGGATCACAAATGTGTAAGGTCTTTCTTTTCAGGGGGGGGGGGGGCACATCTTGACCTATCGCAGAAAGAGTGTTTCATAATCATTTCGACTTTGACCTCGCGCGCGCAGAGAGAGAGAGAGAGTAGTACTTCTTCTTCTTCTTCGTCTTCTAAGTTCTTGTTCTTCGGTCGTTCAGGCATGTTTCTGTCAATTACGAACGTAGATGCATCATGCTGCTGTTATGCGCCTAAGTAAGAATAATTAGGCCCAGCATGTCTGACTTCGGGTAGAGGAAATCTTTTTGAAAGTATTTGTTGAAAAAAGGCAGGAGAATTTCTGTCAATTACGAACGTAGATGCATCATGCTGCTGTTATGCACCTAAGTAAGAATAATTAGGCCCAGCATGTCTGACTTTGGCTAGAGGAAATCTTTTTGAAAGTATTTCTTGAAAAAAGGCAGGAGAATGGACCGGAAAGGCAGAATGATAGTAGATAACAGCATGCAAAGGGAAAAAGGCAGAATGAAAGAGACTGACAGATTAGAGGTAGTTATAAGCACATAACTTCCAGAAGGTGGGGGAACTATTTGTACGGAAGACCCCGGGGGGGGGGAAGCTTGCTGCATTCTACTCCCACCCCCACCCACACCCCAGTCAGTCTCTTTCTCTCTCTCTCTCTCTCTTCTCTCTCTCTCTCTCTCTCTCTCTCTCTCTCTCTCTCTCTCTCTCTCTCTCTCCACTGTCTGTATAAAAATAGCTGCAGCGGGGCTCGCGGCGGGGAGGAAAGCAAAGAGCCAAAGACATTGAAAAGAAAAGACTGGCATCTGGTCCCTGTTCCCTATATCAGTAGTGAGGACAGAAACACTGGTTGTGTCCCTTTTAAACATCTTTATGACATAACACGTCGATAGGCCAGTTGAATTCTCCGTTCAAATTCCAATCTGAGTCTTTGCATAGCCGCCACTGTGAACTACCCCACTAACGATAACTCTTATCAGCCAGGCTCGCCGTAACTCTTAAGTAGTCCATTTTCCCCTTTTAGAGTCTTTGGTTATGTGTGAAGTGTTGGTTAAAATTAGCGTCCTGCAAAATAAATCGGTTTATAGCGCGTGTTTATGAACGGATGGTGTTGAAATTTTGCACGACGATAGTCACTATCCCTGGTCACGCATGTTCCAAATCTCGTGTCAATGTCGGGTCTGGTTACGCCGCGGTTTGTGAAAACATGAAGCGACCTGTTGGCGCCCGTATCTCCGGCATTTCTGAATCGATTCGCTTCCGGTTTGGCACACGGATAGTCCCCGGCCCCGGTCATCTTCCTGCCAAATTCAACGGCAATCGGCCCAGAAACGCCGGAGATACGGGCGCCGAGAGGCCGGTGGATGCGCGTTTCGCGCATTTGCCGAACCGCACAAATGACACGGCCACCTCGGTTGCCGTTGCCATCGGCCCGTTAGGGCTCACAGCAAATTTGAAGCGATTTGGTCGAAAAACGGCGGAGTTATAAGGCCCGTTTCGTGTTTCAGACACACACACACGCACACGCACACACACACACGGACAGTTGGCTTTTTACTATATGATTATACATGGCATTCAAAAGTTTGTCCAAGGAATAAACTAAAGCCGGCAACTTGACTAATTAACTAAAAGAAAGTTTGTATGCAGAAACACAAATTGAAGAGAAGACGACGAAAGGGCAGACGAAGAAGAGATGTCCAACAAAACAAACAGCAGAGCGTCCGAAGAAGAGGAAGAAGAAGACAAGGGAAAACTAAAGTCAGTAGAAGAACAGCTCCCTCCTAGGGCAGACTACAGCAGCTGAAACGGAAGAGGAGAAACGGCAGAGGTCGCCTCCAGACTCCTCAACAGGACCGGTCGAAGCCTGGCCCAAACCCACAGACAGGCCCACGGATTGGGCCTAACACGGGGCCAGACGGAAAGGCGGGCGGCCTCTCACAGCCGGAAACGGAGAAAAGTGGTTGACCGGGCGGTCAACCAGGCAGCAACAGGTCAGGTCGGGAACACGACCAAAGGCACCACAGGAACCCAGAAACGCGGGACCACAGGTACCCAGGTGCAGGATCAGGTTCAGGACTGTAGGAAAAACCAAAACAAAAACCTGGTTTTGAACACCCAGAGTAACCACAGTTTTGTGTTTCCCCAAAAACAAATTCCCCAGCAGTCCTCTTCAGGGATGTAAACACCCACCCTCTTTAAACTTGGTTCTCTCCAAGAACCCCAAAACGCTGAACAACATGTTTTTTACAATCTTTTACACGCGACTCAATCTAGGGGTAATATTTAATCAAAAGAATTAACTAAAAAGTTTCACTTTTTTCTGGAACAACAAGGCTTTCATACATTTAGAAAATTCCAGCTTTTCAAATACAAAAATTAACAATTAAATTCTTCTGAAAATTTTACAGCTTTTCAGGTACAAGAATGGACACTTAAATTCTTCTGAAAATATATAAAATTTCACCACCAAAAATATGTCTTTTCCATTCTCATTTCTTCCAGAAGGCGGATGAACTACAGGAAAATAATGTATTTCCCCAAAATAACATCCACAATGTACTTCGAAAAGTCAAAAAACCTTGAAAACATTAATGACACTTTCTCTCAAAAATAAAAACAGAAACGGGGATGAACGCTTTACAAAGCCCCTATCAGCATAGCTAGAAGCGCAACTGGAATAACCCTCTGTTATCCAGCTCTCCGCAGAGTCTCTTAATACCTAATTAAGCTAGGACGATGGCCGCGAGGCTAAACATAGGCCGCGAGGCTAAACATAGGCCGCAAGGCTAAACATAGGCCGCGAGGCCCACTATTTCCGCAACCGAACTGCGCCCAAAAATGGAGCTCACAAGTTGAGCTCTCGGAACAGAACACTTGCAGCTTGAGCTATATCCCGCAACAAGGAATAATGAACTCAAATACACTTTGCACCGAAAAACGATTTGTACGGCCTAAACACACAATGGCGAGCAAAAACATTGATTCAAAAATATGTGCCGAGTTCAAGTACCAAATTCTACAACCGGCAAAACCTATCCAACTGACAAGTCACGACCCAGCCAGTCAGTTCCTTAGCACCTTATAGAAAATAATAAGAAAATGAACCAAAGAAAACGCACAAATACACATGTTAGTAAACCTATAACTAGCTATTCTACATTGTTACGCGTGCGTTGTTGTACGACTTAACGGGATTAATACTAATTTTATGCAGCTACTGACCAACTTCCAAGTGGCAGAATGAAGAAGAAGAATCCTCCCCACAGGACAGTCGCAGCTCTGGTCTCGCCAAGGGCTCAAGGAAAGCGCGAGCAGGTAAAAGGTGGTTCCAGACCGGCCACAGCTTTCTTCTTGAGGACTCCAGTGAACGCCAGGGACGATGACAGGGAAGGGAGGACGATGAGGAACCAAATAAAAGGGGTGAAAATGGCGATGAGGGAGAAGAGCGAAGATGATTTCAGCCGAGGCTCAACAGCTTCGCTACCCCCACGTCTAAGCCTCGTGCAGGGTAAAAAGTTGAATACAGGATCCTTCAGGGACGTGGCCCTCAACACACCTCAGCGCTGGACGGCCGTAGGTGGAAAAAGAATGACAAGGAGAAAGGATGAAGCACGATGTTGACTAACTGAAGAAAAAATATGGAGTGACATTCGACCGGTTTAAAGCTCATGAAGTCGCAAGTTTAATGTGGAAATCTCGCGAGAGGTCAGTGCTGATAAGATATGTGTTGCACGGTTTTCACGTGAAGAATTGATTTTCTCCCTTAGTGTACGTCAAGAAGAGGAAAGACCTCGGGCTCCTTTGTGATCGAGTGGTAGACGGTGCCTTTCTCTGTGTTCGGGAAGAACATGTCACAGACTTGTGACAGTATTATTAGATTGCAATGAGGTGTCATCAGCAAGCATTTCACAGCAGCATTTAACACACAAAGGCAAGTCATTTATGTATATAGAGAAAAAAAGTGGTCCTAAGACTGACCTTTGGGGAATGCCAAACTTAATAGGAAGTAATTTTGACCTCGAATTAATTTCAACAAGCTGTTGCCGATCACAAAGAAACGACTCGATGAAACGCAAAGCACTGCTGGTTAGATTGTAATGTATTAAGTCTATGAATAAGGTACCTGTAAATTCATTGTTATTTACATTTGAGAGACATCTATCTACTAATTGTATAAGAGCAGTGTGGCATGAGTGGTTTTCTCTAAAACCAGACTGACTTTCATGTATCAAATCATAACATTTTAAATGAGAATGTAGATGTTTTTGAACGTGCTTTTCAAGTGGTTTAGATAATATGCTTAAAATGGAGATAGGTCTGTAGTTAGCTGGGTTAGATCGATCACCACATTTGTATAAAGGTATAACTTTAGCTTGCTTAAATTTGAGTGGAAACTGATTTTTATCTATGCATAAGTTGTACAAGTAGGTGAGGGTGTCTGCAATAGCAAATGAAGCGTTTTTTAAATATTTTGCCATCCATTCCATCTAAATCTCGACTTCCAGATTGTTTTAAGTGTAAAAGTTCATATACTACTTCATTGACTGAAATGGGCGGTATAGAGAAAGTTGAGGTTATGTTTTTTGATCGACAGAATTCTTGCAGCTCTGGTAAGCCATTTTCATTGGATTTGTTGTTTAATAATATTTTATTAGCAACGTTAGTAAAATGAGAGTTAATGTCTTCTGGAGATATTTCATTTACTGGATTTTGATTCTTAGAGTTAGCGTTAGTTAATAAGTTAATAGCTTTCCAAACTGATTTTGGATTTTGCGATGAAGAGATTAAATCTCGAAAATACTTGGTTTTTGCTTTGCGCTTCATTGAGTTTACTTTGTTTGTTTGTTGCTGGATTTCCCCCTTACAGACATGTAAAGTACAGATATGTGTCCATAAAGCTTGATTGCTTGCTTGGTTTTCGGTATTGAGGTGTAAAAATTAGGTTCGGCTTAAAACGTGGGTGGGTGGGGTGGTGGTGGTAGGGGCGTTTAAACATTGTGTTAGACATGTGAATTTATATTCAGTGCGTGCCATGGTGTGTTTCCCTCTGTGTGACAGGCCAATGACATGTCAGTGTGTGCCATGGTGTTTCCCTCTGTGTGACAGGCCCATAACATGTCAGTGCATGCCATGGTGTGTTTCCCTCTGTGTGACAGGCCCATGACATGTCACTGTATGCCATGGTGTGTTTCCCTCTGTGTGACAGGCCCATAACATGTCAGTGTGTGCCATGGTGTGTTTCCCTCTGTGTGACAGGCCCATGACATGTCAGTGTATGCCATGGTGTGTTTCCCTCTGTGTGACAGGCCCATGACATGTCAGTGTGTGCCATGGTGTGTTTCCCTCTGTGTGACAGGCCCATGACATGTCAATGTATGTCCTGGTGTGTTTCCCTCTGTGTGACAGGCCCATGACATGTCAGTGTGTGCCATGGTGTGTTTCCCTCTGTGTGACAGGCCCATGACATGTCAATGTATGCCATGGTGTGTTTCCCTCTGTGTGACAGGCCCATGACGTGTCAGTGTGTGCCATGGTGTGTTTCCCTCTGTGTGACAGGCCCATGACGTGTCAGTGTGTGCCATGGTGTGTTTCCCTCTGTGTGACAGGCCCATGACGTGTCAGTGTGTGCCATGGTGTGTTTCCCTCTGTGTGACAGGCCCATGACGTGTCAGTGTGTGCCATGGTGTGTTTCCCTCTGTGTGACAGGCCCATGACGTGTCAGTGTGTGCCATGGTGTGTTTCCCTCTGTGTGACAGGCCCATAACGTGTCAGTGTGTGCCATGGTGTGTTTCCCTCTGTGTGACAGGCCCATGACGTGTCAGTGTGTGCCATGGTGTGTTTCCCTCTGTGTGACAGGCCCATGATGTGTCAGTGTGTGCCATGGTGTGTTTCCCTCTGTGTGACAGGCCCATGATGTGTCAGTGTGTGCCATGGTGTGCTTCCCTCTGTGTGACAGGCCCACGACGTGTCAGTGCGTGCCATGGTGTGTTTCCCTCTGTGTGACAGGCCCATGATGTGTCAGTGTGTGCCATGGTGTGCTTCCCTCTGTGTGACAGGCCCATGACGTGTCAGTGTGTGCCATGGTGTGTTTCCCTCTGTGTGACAGGCCCATGACATGTCAGTGTGTGCCATGGTGTGTTTCCCTCTGTGTGACAGGCCCATGATGTGTCAGTGTGTGCCATGGTGTGCTTCCCTCTGTGTGACAGGCCCACGACGTGTCAGTGCGTGCCATGGTGTGTTTCCCTCTGTGTGACAGGCCCACGACGTGTCAGTGCGTGCCATGGTGTGGTAGCACAACGACCTATGGATGGTGACAGCGGACCATGGGGGGTACGTCAAGTACTGGCAGAGCAACATGAAGTGAATTGTGATATGTCTCTGTGTGACAGGCCCACGACGTGTCAGTGCGTGCCATGGTGTGGTCGCACAACGACCTATGGATGGTGACAGCGGACCATGGGGGGTACGTCAAGTACTGGCAGAGCAACATGAAGTGAATTGTGATATGTCTCTGTGTGACAGGCCCACGACGTGTCAGTGCGTGCCATGGTGTGGTCGCACAACGACCTATGGATGGTGACAGCGGACCATGGGGGGTACGTCAAGTACTGGCAGAGCAACATGAAGTGAATTGTGATATGTCTCTGTGTGACAGGCCCACGACGTGTCAGTGCGTGCCATGGTGTGGTCGCACAACAACCTATGGATGGTGACAGCGGACCATGGGGGGTACGTCAAGTACTGGCAGAGCAACATGAAGTGAATTGTGATATGTCTCTGTGTGACAGGCCCACGACGTGTCAGTGCGTGCCATGGTGTGGTCGCACAACGACCTATGGATGGTGACAGCGGACCATGGGGGGTACGTCAAGTACTGGCAGAGCAACATGAACAACGTGAAGATGTACCAAGGCCACAAGGAGCCCATCCGCGGAGTCAGGTTAGCACCGCCCACCTTCCATGCCACGCGTGGCTGGCTGTTCCATTGTGCAGTGCAGGGTGATGTGGGACGTTTTCTTGCCTTTTGGGGCCATATGGCCTGGTTAGGGGGTTATTGGAATGAAAGCCATAGATTTGCTGCTGAGGTGTGTGTCTTGGTGTTCAATAAAGATGATTTGGGAACTGGAACTGAATTGGTGATACAAAATTGTAGGTTATGTATGGGTAGTTCTAGTTTTATTATTTATGTTATGTTCTGTTATGTTGGCTGTGTTCAATAAAGACCGTCTGCTATTGACCTTTTCACACTCATATCTTTCATAAGATATGCACATGCATGTGTACACACATAACCAATATATACAACACTCATACCTTTCATTGGATATGCACATGCATGTGTACACACATAACCAATATATACAACACTCATACCTTTCATTAGATATGCACATGCATGTGTACACACATAACCAATATATACAACACTCATACCTTTCATAAGATATGCACATGCATGTGTACACACATAACTAATATATATATACAACACTCATATCTTTCACAAGATATGCACATGCATGTGTACACACATAACCAATATATACAACACTCATACCTTTGATTGGATATGCACATGCATGTGTACACACATAACAAATATATACAACACTCATACCTTTCATAAGACTAATATATACAACACTCATACCTTTCACAAGATATGCACATGCATGTGTACACACATAACAAATATATACAACACTCATACCTTTCATAAGACTAATATATACAACACTCATACCTTTCACAAGATATGCACATGCATGTGTACACACATAACAAATATATACAACACTCATACCTTTCATTGGATATGCACATGCATGTGTACACACATAACTAATATATACAACACTCATACCTTTCATTGGATATGCACATGCATGTGTACACACATAACAAATATATACAACACTCATACCTTTCATTGGATATGCACATGCATGTGTACACACATAACCAATATATACAACACTCATACCTTTCATAAGATATGCACATGCATGTGTACACACATAACTAATATATACAACACTCATACCTTTCATAAGATATGCACATGCATGTGTACACACATAACAAATATATACAACACTCATACCTTTCATTGGATATGCACATGCATGTGTACACACATAACTAATATATACAACACTCATACCTTTCATAAGATATGCACATGCATGTGTACACACATAACTAATATATACAACACTCATATCTTTCACAAGATATGCACATGCATGTGTACACACATAACTAATATATACAACACTCATACCTTTCATTGGATATGCACATGCATGTGTACACACATAACTAATATATACAACACTCATATCTTTCACAAGATATGCACATACATGTGTACACACATAACTAATATATACAACACTCATACCTTTCATAAGATATGCACATGCATGTGTACACACATAACCAATATATACAACACTCATACCTTTCATTGGATATGCACATGCATGTGTACACACATAACAAATATATACAACACTCATACCTTTCATTGGATATGCACATGCATGTGTACACACATAACTAATATATACAACACTCATACCTTTCATAAGATATGCACATGCATGTGTACACACATAACTAATATATACAACACTCATACCTTTCATTGGATATGCACATGCATGTGTACACACATAACAAATATATACAACACTCATACCTTTCATAAGACTAATATATACAACACTCATACCTTTCACAAGATATGCACATGCATGTGTACACACATAACAAATATATACAACACTCATACCTTTCATTGGATATGCACATGCATGTGTACACACATAACTAATATATACAACACTCATACCTTTCATAAGATATGCACATGCATGTGTACACACATAACTAATATATACAACACTCATACCTTTCATAAGATATGCACATGCATGTGTACACACATAACTAATATATACAACACTCATACCTTTCATTGGATATGCACATGCATGTGTACACACATAACTAATATATACAACACTCATACCTTTCATAAGATATGCACATGCATGTGTACACACATAACTAATATATACAACACTCATACCTTTCATTGGATATGCACATGCATGTGTACACACATAACTAATATATACAACACTCATACCTTTCAAAGATATGCACATGCATGTGTACACACATAACCAATATATACAACACTCATACCTTTGATTGGATATGCACATGCATGTGTACACACATAACCAATATATACAACCAGCTTGCATCCAAATCCGTGCTTACAAACACACATGTGCAGACCTGTTTACCATTCCGCTTTTGCCGGAATTATTCTGGAAATTTGCTAAAATCTCGGGTAAAATAGTAAATTCCGGGTGAACGCTGAAAATTCCGGATTTCGAAAAACCGTCTATTATTTGTTTCCGTTCGTAGGAAAAGACGCAAGGGTTGACCGAAACGTGTACCTAACACACTACGTCATCAGAAAAGGGGTTGTGCTTGACGTCACATGCATTAAATGCTGCATTTTCATTGGTTAAAGGGGTGAAATAATGTTTTTATTTTGGTCGATCTATTTCGGGACTGAGCAAATGGCGGCCAGACTTACTGTCGATTCGAAGAGCTTTCCAGGCAGTTTTGTAATGGTAGAGATTGTAATTAGGGCTTGAAATGAGTCAATTTAGATTATATTATCACTGGAAAATACGATGATGTGAGAATTTTGAAGTTTTCAACGGAAAATGAAGTGAAAATTGATCGCGATGGCGCCGAGTTGCAACTTGGCATCCGCCGATCCGCGGCCGAGTGATTTTTCTCTGTCCCATCGTGGACATTTCCAGGTATTTTGCTTTTTCCAGCTTGTTTTATACTAAAATTGACTAAGAATTAGTGACTGAATTTACTAATAAAACTTTTCTGGCAAAATTGAGCCAAGAAATCATCACAATATTGAAAATCGACGCCGATGTTCGCGGAAAGGAGAAGAAGAAGAAACCGCTTTATCGCGAGTCGTGTACAGATCATGTGAATTCCGGTTTTTGTTCTCAAATTCCGTTTTTTTTGTGTGGCAAATTCCGGGTTTTTCATTATAAGGGTAAACAGGTCTGCATGTGACACCCCCCCCTCCCCCCCCCACACACACATATGCACTCATACTCCTTCCTGTATACCTGTACCTGTGAATAATCTGAATAAAGAATTTCTTTGAGTAATGTAGGGGATAAACTATATATAGAAAGGAATCAATAGTAAAGTAACATATTTGGTTTTAAGTTGAGCTTAGTTGTAGAAATGAATATGATGATCATTGTAATAACTACCTCTACAATACAAAGGTTGTTCTGTCGTAGACATTTTATAACCCAGTTTGCTCTGTGATGCATGTGTACGTCAGCATCGTGAGATTTCCAATAAAGTTGAGACATCGCTGGCTTGTTGGAAATAAAGTTATGCCAGTCGGTGTGCCCCTTTTCCTAAAGCCTAATAATGTTTGCTATGTCTTTTTACCCCCTCCCTTCCCCCTTCTCTCTGTCTTCGGTCTCTTCATTCCGCGCGGAATTCAATAAAGAAATGCGGATGAAGATTTTTCTTCTTCTTTTCTCTGTGTGGGTGGGTCATGTATGAGGGTGTGTGGTACATATGCGGCAAGCATTTCCAAAAGTCATACTTCACAAGTTGCACAGTTATGAAGTACAGAACACAGTCTAATAGTTTTTGGTGTTTTCGCACTGATAAAGTCTTAACATGTTTTGGTTTGGGGTATCATCGCCCCATTATAGACACCTCACCAAAATTGATACAAATGATTAATCTTTTTGATAAATCTGGAATAACTGAATGCTTAGGAAACCAATGGTATTAGTAACATCCTTAAATATTTCTTTCCCCCCCAAAGAAAATAGAATGTAATTGGTTACCAGAAAACTATTTTTTGAGCCAAAGCAAAGTTGCAGAGGAAAGTGTACTTTGGTTTGCTTACAACTGGTATGCTTCAAGTTGCTGTTAGGAATCTCAGGAAATGTGTAACCATAATCAGGATGTTTTATTCACTATTGTGAAAAAGGTTTAAGAAACTGGTAGAGTGGTTAGCTGATAAGACGTGTCAGTAAATTGAAAGTTTTTTAGTTTTATGCAGAAGCTTTGGAAAGTTTCTGTAGTCTGTCAGATTGGCATTGCAACCACCTAACATTGTTTGTGACGATACAAAGAACACCTAACATTGTTTGTGACGATACAAAGAACACCTAACATTGTTTGTGATGATACAAAGAACACCTAACATTGTTTGTGACGATACAAAGAAAACAGTCATAATCATTGTTAGGTGTGACAGTTTCTGTAGTCTGTCAGATTGGCATTGCAACCGCCTAACATTGTTTGTGACGATACAAAGAACACCTAACATTGTTTGTGACGATACAAAGAAAACAGTCATAATCATTGTTAGGTGTGACAGTTTCTGTAGTCTGTCAGATTGGCATTGCAACCACGTAACATTGTTTGTGATGATACAAAGAAAACAGTCATAATCATTGTTAGGTGTGACAGTTTCTGTAGTCTGTCAGATTGGCATTGCAACCACCTAACATTGTGACGATACAAAGAACACCTAACATTGTTTGTGACGATACAAAGAACACCTAACATTGTGACGATACAAAGAACACCTAACATTGTTTGTGACGATACAAAGAAAACAGTCATAATCATTGTTAGGTGTGACAGTTTCTGTAGTCTGTCAGATTGGCATTGCAACCACCTAACATTGTTTGTGACGATACAAAGAAAACAGTCATAATCATTGTTAGGTGTGACAGTTTCTGTAGTCTGTCAGATTGGCATTGCAACCACCTAACATTGTTTGTGACGATACAAAGAGCACCTAACATTGTTTGTGACGATACAAAGAAAACAGTCATAATCATTGTTAGGTGTGACAGTTCCTGTAGTCTGTCAGATTGGCATTGCAACCACCTAACATTGTGACGATACAAAGAAAACAGTCATAATCATTGTTAGATGTGACAAAGTTTGCAAAGATCCAATCAGTGGTATGTTCAGCTTTCATGAAAGGAAAATGCTCGGAGAAGAGATGAAGAAAGAAAGCCTGCATCTGCACCAATTCTAATGCAGATAACATGGCAGTCCTGTAAACTTTTACATTGCAGCATCCCTTGGACATTATTAAAGATAGAAACAACGCAATGTTAAAAACATAAATTCTCCGTGCAGCTGTCCTGTTTAAAGATAGAAACAAAGCAATGTTTAAAATATAAATTCCCCGTGCAGCTGTCCTGTTTAAAGATAGAAACAAAGCAATGTTAAAAACATACATTCCTAGTGCAGCTGTCCTGTTTAAAGATAGAAACAAAGCAATGTTAAAAACATAAATTCTCCGTGCAGCTGTCCTGTTTAAAGATGAAAACAAAGTAATGTTAAAAATATAAATTCCCCGTGCAGCTGTCCTGTTTAAAGATAGAAACAAAGCAATGTTAAAAACATACATTCCTAGTGCAGCTGTCCTGTTTAAAGATAGAAACAAAGCAATGTTAAAAACATAAATTCCCCGTGCAGCTGTCCTGTTTAAAGATAGAAACAAAGCAATGTTAAAAACATAAATTCGTAGTGCAGCTGTCCTGTTTAAAGATGAAAACAACGCAATGTTAAAAACATAAATTCTCCGTGCAGCTGTCCTGTTTAATGATAGAAACAACGCAATGTTAAAAACATAAATTCCCCGTGCAGCTGTCCTGTTTAATGATAGAAACAAAGCAGTGTTAAAAACATAAATTCCTCGTGAACAGGGATTGAATATACTATCCTTTGAGAACACTCTCACATGCATTCGAACATACTGCGAAAAGCGTATGGATAGAAAACGGGAAACTCTTAGAATAACCCTATGACGGATATTTCCGTGACGGGGCAGTTTATAGGTTACCGGAAGTTGACGGAAATATCTGTGACGGGGCAGTGAAAAGGTTAAAGATGGAAACAAAGCAATGTTAAAAACATAAATTCCTCGTGCAGCTATCCTGTTTAATGATAAAAATAACAAACCAATGTTAAAAACATAAATTCCTAGTGCAGCTGTCCTGTTTAATGATAGAAACAACGCAATGTTAAAAACAAATTCCCCGTGCAGCTGTCCTGTTTAAAGATGAAAACAAAGTAATGTTAAAAACATAAATTCGTAGTGCAGCTGTCCTGCTTAAAGATGAAAACAAAGTAATGTTAAAAACATAAATTCGTAGTGCAGCTGTCCTGCTTAAAGATGAAAACAAAGCAATGTTAAAAACATAAATTCCCCGTGCAGCTGTCCTGTTTAAAGATAGAAACAAAGCAATGTTAAAAACATAAATTCCCCGTGCAGCTGTCCTGTTTAAAGATAGAAACAAAGCAATGTTAAAAACATAAATTCCCCGTGCAGCTGTCCTGTTTAATGATAGAAACAACGCAATGTTAAAAACATAAATTCCCCGTGCAGCTGTCCTGTTTAATGATAGAAACAACGCAATGTTAAAAACATAAATTCCCCGTGCAGCTGTCCTGTTTAATGATAGAAACAAAGCAATGTTAAAAACATAAATTCCCCGTGCAGCTGTCCTGTTTAATGATAGAAACAACGCAATGTTAAAAACATAAATTCCCCGTGCAGCTGTCCTGTTTAATGATAGAAACAAAGCAATGTTAAAAACATAAATTCCCCGTGCAGCTGTCCTGCTTGGATGCAGTTTGTGGCTAACACAAGCAAGACAACATTTCTGTCCTAGATTTCTGTTTCTTTTCCTTTTTTTGTTCTTTGAATTTCATCATCACTTCAGCATCTAAATGTTGGAAGGAGTCTTCCATTTGTACTTCACTGTTTCTTTCCAGAATTATTACTATTATTTTTAGAGGGTTGAAATCAAGGAGGAGGATGCGTAACCTCTGACAAGTTGCCATTGCTTAAAATGTGTTCTCATAAACTCTCCTTCCCTCTCCCTCTCCTCCCCCCTCCCCGATCTATTTCCATCGTGTGTTGTAACGGTGGGTTGGGGTGTGTGTTGTTCTGTTGGCACAGTTTTTGCCCCAGCGACTCTAAGTTGGCCACTTGTTCTGATGATGGAACAGTTCGCATCTGGGACTTCATGCGATGCCACGAGGAGAAGATTCTCAGAGGTACGTCACATGGTCCTGTATATCTGTGAGAGAGAAAGTGATGTTCACATAGGTGTACCATCTGGGACTTCATGCGATGCCACAAGGAGAACATTCTCAGAGGTACGTCACATGGTCCTGTGTGGCTGTGAGAGAGAAAGTGATGTTCACATAGGTGTACCATCTGGGACTTCATGCGATGCCACAAGGAGAACATTCTCAGAGGTACGTCACATGGTCCTGTGTGGCTGTGAGAGAGAAAGGGATGTTCACATAGGTGTACCATCTGGGACTTCATGCGATGCCACAAGGAGAAGATTCTCAGAGGTACGTCACATGGTCCTGTGTGGCTGTGAGAGAGAAAGGGATGTTCACATAGGTGTACCATCTGGGACTTCATGCGATGCCACAAGGAGAAGATTCTCAGAGGTACGTCACATGGTCCTGTGTGGCTGTGAGAGAGAAAGTGGATGTTCACATAGGTGTACCATCTGGGACTTCATGCGATGCCACAAGGAGAACATTCTCAGAGGTACGTCACATGGTCCTGTGTGGCTGTGAGAGAGAAAGGGATGTTCACATAGGTGTACCATCTGGGACTTCATGCGATGCCACAAGGAGAACATTCTCAGAGGTACGTCACATGGTCCTGTGTGGCTGTGAGAGAGAAAGGGATGTTCACATAGGTGTACCATCTGGGACTTCATGCGATGCCACAAGGAGAAGATTCTCAGAGGTACGTCACATGGTCCTGTGTGGCTGTGAGAGAGAAAGGGATGTTCACATAGGTGTACCATCTGGGACTTCATGCGATGCCACAAGGAGAAGATTCTCAGAGGTACGTCACATGGTCCTGTGTGGCTGTGAGAGAGAAAGGGATGTTCACATAGGTGTACCATCTGGGACTTCATGCGATGCCACAAGGAGAAGATTCTCAGAGGTACGTCACATGGTCCTGTGTGGCTGTGAGAGAGAAAGGGATGTTCACATAGGTGTACCATCTGGGACTTCATGCGATGCCACAAGGAGAACATTCTCAGAGGTACGTCACATGGTCCTGTGTGGCTGTGAGAGAGAAAGGGATGTTCACATAGGTGTACCATCTGGGACTTCATGCGATGCCACAAGGAGAAGATTCTCAGAGGTACGTCACATGGTCCTGTGTGGCTGTGAGAGAGAAAGGGATGTTCACATAGGTGTACCATCTGGGACTTCATGCGATGCCACAAGGAGAAGATTCTCAGAGGTACGTCACATGGTCCTGTGTGGCTGTGAGAGAGAAAGGGATGTTCACATAGGTGTACCATCTGGGACTTCATGCGATGCCACAAGGAGAAGATTCTCAGAGGTACGTCACATGGTCCTGTGTGGCTGTGAGAGAGAAAGTGATGTTCACATAGGTGTACCATCTGGGACTTCATGCGATGCCACAAGGAGAACATTCTCAGAGGTACGTCACATGGTCCTGTGTGGCTGTGAGAGAGAAAGGGATGTTCACATAGGTGTACCATCTGGGACTTCATGCGATGCCACAAGGAGAACATTCTCAGAGGTACGTCACATGGTCCTGTGTGGCTGTGAGAGAGAAAGGGATGTTCACATAGGTGTACCATCTGGGACTTCATGCGATGCCACAAGGAGAACATTCTCAGAGGTACGTCACATGGTCCTGTGTGGCTGTGAGAGAGAAAGGGATGTTTATATAGGTGTACCTTTGGGATGAAGTTCTGTTTGCTTTTTCTTGTTTGATTAAAAAGGTTTTTATTTTGTTCTTGGCATCAAGGAATGTTGTAGAGAATGATGGTTAATGTCTGTTCAAATCTGCATCTTTTAGACTTTTTTGTGTTGTTTTCATTGCCTAAAAATAATTAAATTTTCTTGTAGACAGTTGCTTTCTTTAGAGATAGTATCTTTCTTCTCAGTTTGTGTTTAATTAATGTCCTACTGAGGCTTATTTTTGTTATCAAGTCTTCTGTTTCCAAACAATAGATCAGAAAACGTAAATTATCAAACAGAATTCATGAGTTCTATGTCTATTTGCCTTTGGCTTTTTACACGAGTTTTGAACATTTTACAGCCATTTTATAATTTTCATCAGACATTTCGATTGCATGTTTATCCTGTTTCTCCTGTTCATGCTCTCAGGTAAGACAAATAGGCTGATTCAGCTCATATAGACTATTTTCGCCATTCAAGTCATGAAAGTAGGAGATTATGTTTAATTTTGAAATTAATTACTATTTCAAGCACACACCCATGCTCCCCAATTTGTTTTCTTACATATGCGATGTATGGCATTAGCAAGACCCCAAAATAAATTGTAGCTATGGAAACGAAATTTGTAGAATATGGTGTAGACTGCATGGTGTTAAAAAGCAACTACAAAAGGGCTTTGTTCAGATACTAATTGATAAATGCTGTCAACAATTTCTCAGGAACAGGGTACTCTTAAAAAACCACCTAAAGACAAAAAAACCATGCACACAAAGGAATGGCACTCTATTATTTGAAATTGGATAAAATGTTGATTAAACGAGAGTACAGATTATTTGAAATTGGATAAAATGTTGATTAAACGAGAGTACAGATTATTTGAAATTGGATAAAATGTTGATTAAACGAGAGTACAGATTATTTGAAATTGGATAAAATGTTGATTAAACGAGAGTACAGATTATTTGAAATTGGATACAATGTTGATTAGACGAGAGTACAGATTATTTAAAATTGGATAAAATGTTGATTAGACGAGAGTAGGTTAAAGAGAGCAAAAGAAATTAAACAACTACACAAACTAAACTGGTAGACAGTTGCACCACCCTCCATATAATGTTCCTCTTCTTTCTCCCCTTCATTACAAAAAGACACCAACAAAACCCCAAACCAAAATACTTTTTACAGTTTGATGGACAGAAGTCTGCTTGACACATGCCTGGGCCTATGGCCCAAACCAAAATACTTTTAGTTTGATGGACAGAAGTATGCTTGACACATGCCTGGGACTATGGCCCAAACCAAAATACTTTTTACAGTTTGATGGACAGAAGTCTGCTTGACACATGCCTGGGCCTATGGCCCAAACCAAAATACTTTTAGTTTGATGGACAGAAGTATGCTTGGAAATGCTTGACACATGCCTGGGACTATGGCCCAAACCAAAATACTTTTTACAGTTTGGTGGACAGAAGTCTGCTTGACACATGCCTGGGCCTATGGCCCAAACTGAAATACTTTTACAGTTTCATGGACAGAAGTATGCTTGACACATGCCTGGGCCTATGGCCCAAACCAAAATACTTTTACAGTTTCATGGACAGAAGTATGCTTGGAACTGCTTGACACATGCCTGGGACTATGGCCCAAACCAAAATACTTTTTGTTTGATGGACAGAAGTCTGCTTGACACATGCCTGGGCCTATGGCCCAAACCAAAATACTTTTACAGTTTCATGGACAGAAGTATGCTTGACACATGCCTGGGCCTATGGCCCAAACCAAAATACTTTTACAGTTTCATGGACAGAAGTATGCTTGGAAATGCTTGACACATGCCTGGGCCTATGGCCCAAACCAAAATACTTTTACAGTTTCATGGACGTAAGTATTATTGGAACTGCTTGACACATGCCTGGGCCTATGGCCCAAACCAAAATACGTTTAGTTTCATGGACAGAAGTATGCTTGACACATGCCTGGGCCTATGGCCCAAACCAAAATACTTTTACAGTTTCATGGACAGAAGTATGCTTGGAACTGCTTGACACATGCCTGGGCCTATGGCCCAAACCAAAATACTTTTACAGTTTCATGGACAGAAGTATTCTTGGAACTGCTTACACATGCCTGGGCCTATGGCCCAAACCAAAATACGTTTAGTTTCATGGACAGAAGTATGCTTGACACATGCCTGGGCCTATGGCCCAAACCAAAATACTTTTACAGTTTCATGGACAGAAGTATGCTTGACACATGCCTGGGCCTATGGTGATGGGATCTGGGATAGGGAGTGAGGATCTTGCTTTAGAACAATGCCACTGTACATCCCAGAAGATAGGGACGGCAAAGAAAAAGAAAAAAAGCCTGAGTCGGAATGATTTTTCCTTTCCAAAGTATGATGAAACCACACATAATCTGTTGATCAGATTTCATCACCAAACTTTTCATCTCGATCTCCTTTGTACACACACTGTGTCTCTCTCTCATGCACACTCACACATGCATGCAAACACACACATACACACATATATACACATGCACAGGGTTGGTTTGGTTGCAGCTTTCGGTGTAAACAGTTGTTTTCCAGTCCACCACTTTCAGACAGCAGACAGCAGAGAAAACAGCTGCTTTCGGTGTAAACAGTTGTTTTCCAGTTCACCACTTTCAGACAGCAGACAGCCGAGCAAGCAGCAGCTTTGGGTGTAAACAGTTGTTTTCCAGTACACCACTTTCAGAAAGCCGAGCAAACAGCAGCTTTCCCGAGGGCTAAACTAAAATGTGTTTATAATGGTAATGCCTTGTCAAGGGTACATCCCCACTTGGCAAAATGAACTTTAGGACAGCTGGTATCGAGGAAGGTCCCCAAGGGCTAAACTAAAATGTGTTTATAATGGTAATGTCTTGTCAAGGGTACATCCCCACTTGACAAAATGAACTTTAGGACAGCTGGTATCGAGGAAGGTCCCCAAGGGCTAAACTAAAATGTGTTTATAATGGTAATGCCTTGTCAAGGGTACATCCCACTTGGCAAAATGAACTTTAGGACAGCTGGTATCGAGGAAGGTCCCCAAGGGCTAAACTAAAATGTGTTTATAATGGTAATGTCTTGTCAAGGGTACATCCCCACTTGGCAAAATGAACTTTAGGACAGCTGGTATCGAGGAAGGTCCCCAAGGGCTAAACTAAAATGTGTTTATAATGGTAATGTCTTGTCAAGGGTACATCCCCACTTGGCAAAATGAACTTTAGGACAGCTGGTATCGAGGAAGGTCCCCAAGGGCTAAACTAAAATGTGTTTATAATGGTAATGCCTTGTCAAGGGTACATCCCACTTGGCAAAATGAACTTTAGGACAGCTGGTATCGAGGAAGGTCCCCAAGGGCTAAACTAAAATGTGTTTATAATGGTAATGCCTTGTCAAGGGTACATCCCACTTGGCAAAATGAACTTTAGGACAGCTGCATGGGTGCTACTGCCGGTTTTATAAACGGAAATCCATAAGTTAAGTTTTCTGCTGAGACGGAAATTCCATATTTTAAAATTTTTGTCAAAAACAAAAACAAAAGTTGATCGGTTAGTGCAGTTGGGGGCATTTTGAATCTGGGTCTTCCAGCCACCAGAAGTGAAAATACAATAACAAAAATGGCGTCCGAGTCCCATTCATCCATACTTACTTGAATAAAATCCAGCATTATTAGCATGAATTTAGTGTCATGAAAGCTACAAACTTCACAGAAAGGTAAGTTACAACTATATTGCAATTCACCAAATGATATTTATGATGTTAAACGTATGAAAATGTTGCTTAGAAAAACTCAATTGAGAGTCATTGTTTGGATCGCCGGACCTCGCATTTAACTTATGATCTAATTATTATCTTATATTTGAACGGCTTTATAGGTGTGTTTCTGAAATGTCAGTTTGAAAACTCAGTCATGAAAATATGATTTTAATCGTAGATCTTTTGGTTTTTTTATAAAAAGGTCACGTGACTTGTCATGTCTCAGCTCTGTTCAATTTAGACTGTTACAAAGTGTCAACTGTCGTCTGCTAGCAGAACTACGATGTCACATCGTAATCTGTTCCTCACCCATTCTGTTTATCCAGATTCTGAAACATGTATAAACACACACACCCACACACACCATATATTTAAAGCCCTCTCTGTCTCTGTCTTTTCCCCCATCTTCATCAGAAAAAGGTCCCATATGTGTCTTTATGGACCAAGAGGATGTAAACTTAAACTTCACTCTGTCTTTGTATGAAAGTAACAGCAGATAGTGTGTGTGTGTGTATGTTGTCTGTGTGTGTATCAGAATCAGTTTCATTGTTCTTAAGAATTGTAACAAGGTTTTATTTGAGACAACAAAGAAACAAATGATGGAATTGTTAATGTTAAGTGAGTGCTTGAATTATATCTGTGTGCCCATTATGTATAGTGCAAATATGTGTGTGTGCGCGCGCCCCTGTACCCTGCCAGGGCCTGGACGGCACCTGGACCCCTGCATTTCAGTATTTTCCGTTTTGGGGAGTAGCACCCATGCAGCTGGTGTAAACAGTTGTTTTCAAGTCCACCACTTTCAGACAGCTGAGCAAGCAGCAGCTTTCCCGAGGGCTAAACTAAACTGTTTATAATGGTAATGCCTTGTCAAGGGTACATCCCCACTTGGCAAAATGAACTTTAGGACAGCTGGTATCGAGGAAGGTTCCCAAGGGCCAACTAATCCCTTTAGCTGCAGTCTGTGCAAATGCCTCCTGGTTTGAGAGTCGTCGTGTTCGACAGGACGAGAATATACCAACATTTTCCATTACTGTAGAAAATGATATCTTGTAGTTGTACTGTAGTATTGGCCCCACCCTCGGGCTAATGTCAACCAATCATATCTAGTAGTTGTACTGTACTATTGGCCCCACCTGTACTATTGGCCCCACCTGTACTATTGGCCCTACCCTTGGGCTAATGTCAACCAATCATATCTTGTAGTTGTACTGTACTATTGGCCCCACCCTCTGGCTAATGTCAACCAATCATATCTAGTAGTTGTACTGTACTATTGGCCCCACCTGTACTATATTGGCTACCCTTGGGCTAATGTCAACCAATCATATCTTGTAGTTGTACTGTACTATTGGCCCCACCCTCTGGCTAATGTCAACCAATCATATCTAGTAGTTGTACTGTACTATTGGCCCCACCCTCAGGCTAATGTCAACCAATCATATCTAGTAGTTGTACTGTAGTATTGGCCCCACCTGTACTATTGGCCCCACCCTCTGGCTAATGTCAACCAATCATATCTTGTAGTTGTACTGTACTATTGGCCCCACCCTCTGGCTAATGTCAACCAATCATATCTTGTAGTTGTACTGTACTATTGGCCCCACCCTTGGGCTAATGTCAACCAATCATATCTTGTAGTTGTACTGTACTATTGGCCCCACCCTCTGGCTAATGTCAACCAATCATATCTTGTAGTTGTACTGTACTATTGGCCCCACCCTCAGGCTAATGTCAACCAATCATATCTAGTAGTTGTACTGTAGTATTGGCCCCACCTGTACTATTGGCCCCACCCTCTGGCTAATGTCAACCAATCATATCTTGTAGTTGTACTGTACTATTGGCCCCACCTGTACTATTGGCCCCACCCTCAGGCTAATGTCAACCAATCATATCTTGTAGTTGTACTGTACTATTGGCCCCACCCTCGGGCTAATGTCAACCAATCATATCTTGTAGTTGTACTGTACTATTGGCCCCACCCTCTGGCTAATGTCAACCAATCATATCTTGTAGTTGTACTGTACTATTGGCCCCACCCTCTGGCTAATGTCAACCAATCATATCTTGTAGTTGTACTGTACTATTGGCCCCACCCTCTGGCTAATGTCAACCAATCATATCTTGTAGTTGTACTGTACTATTGGCCCCACCCTCTGGCTAATGTCAACCAATCATATCTAGTAGTTGTACTGTACTATTGGCCCCACCCTCTGGCTAATGTCAACCAATCATATCTTGTAGTTGTACTGTACTATTGGCCCCACCCTCGGGCTAATGTCAACCAATCATATCTAGTAGTTGTACTGTACTATTGGCCCCACCCTCTGGCTAATGTCAACCAATCATATCTTGTAGTTGTACTGTACTATTGGCCCCACCCTCTGGCTAATGTCAACCAATCATATCTAGTAGTTGTACTGTACTATTGGCCCCACCCTCTGGCTAATTTTAACCAATCACATCTAGTAGTTGTACTGTACTGTACTATTGGCCCCACCCTCGGGCTAATGTCAACCAATCATATCTTGTAGTTGTACTGTACTATTGGCCCCACCCTCGGGCTAATGTCAACCAATCATATCTTGTAGTTGTAGTTAATGGCTTTATGTGTCTTAAATTTCATTAATGTGTATAAAATACAAATGACGTAATATAATGCGTCATTTGAACATGCTTGTCACTGATTGCGCGGGTATCCTACAACCCTTACTTTAAAGAGCAGAAATATGCCACTGCAGTGCATTGAGTATGGGTAGTGGGACACCCGCGGCATCTGGATAAGGATAAACACATGGTGACTCTTTGACGAGTATGGGTACTGGAGAACCTGCATCATCTGGAATAGGGATAAACACTGTTAAAATGCATGTCCCTTTCCTTTTTAATGAGTATGGGTAGTGGAAAACCCGCCCCATCGTGACTGTAGTTGAACAGGGGATCCGGTGAAGGTTAAGAAATAGATTACAAGACAATATCCACCAAATTACTGTCAAATATTGGATTTTAATCATGAAATTATTGAGTAAGGTAACCAACTCTCTTCAAATTCCCTTAAGACATATATTTTTCTGGTTCTATTCTATTTTTAAATATGGTTATGAAGACCTGTAAATTTGGCTGGACATTTTGTAATTTGGACTTGTATATGTCGTGCCTAACTCGCAGAATTGCCTAGTTTGTAGATTAGGCAACTACTTTGCCTAGTTTGTGAAATAGGCACTCGGACTGCCTAACTTGTAAACTAACTTTTCAGACATGCCTAATCTACAGACTAGGCAGCCTAATCTGAGCAGAGTGCCTAGTCAACAGATTAGGCAGTTCTTGTTTTAATCTCCTACATAACTCTATATTTTGACACCAAGAATGCAACAGTAGTGTCATAAAAAGAAGTTTAATGACTTTTTGTTTTACTCCATTGTCTGTCTGTCTGTCTGCTGTGGAAAAAAAAAGAATTAGAATGCAAAGTGGACCATGTTTTAGCATGATTGTGTTCAATAAATGAACGTTGAACAGAAGACGGGGCAGTGGGTGGATGCCTTGTGCCTCCATACGGGGAGCTGGACGACCCCGCCCCCTCCACGAGTCTCTCCCCGTGGGGATACCGGGGGGGATGTCTTTCGTAAAAATAGTTCCCCCACCTTCTGAAAGTTCTGTGCATGTAACTTCCTCTAATTTGCCACTCTCTTTGACTCTGTCTTTTCCCTTTGCTTTCTATCATCTACTATCTTTCTGATTTATTGGCCCATTCTCCTGCCTATTTTAAAAACAATCTTCCAAATATTTTTTTTCTTTTGAGCTCCTCTGAAATCGGAATGTGTTGGCTGTACGCAGCAGGGAGACCAGTAAAAACTGAAACCCGGACACATATACCCATTATGACCATATGGTCTTGGAACGCAGAAGAAGAAGAAGAACAGAAAACATGTGGGTCAATTATTTTTACATGTTTTGCTTTGCAGGCTGACATGGCATCTGGTGGGTGTTTTTTTTTTACATTGACACCTCTTTGTTGTGCAATTGCCTTGACATGAGCACTTTGTGAATCCTTGACCTTACATTGAATGGAGAGATGCAATGTGTTGGAAAGGCAAAACAGCCTCTTTATTGATTTCATCACGAGTAATAAGAGGAAAGTCGGCTTTAATGAGTTGGTTCCTTGAAAGCCAGGTATTGTAAATACCATGCTGCATTCCTATTGTGTAGGTGTCATCCCTGAGAGAGAGAGAGCGAGAGAGTTTGACAGACTGATTGACTGCCAAGCAGATAGACTTACCTTGATGCATTCCTATTGTGTAGGTGTCATCCCTGAGAGAGAGAGAGAGAGAGTTTGACAGACTGATTGACTGCCAAGCAGATAGACTTACCTTGATGCTTTTCTTCACTCCAACTTCAATGAGGTCGAATTTATTCTTGTATGTTCTCGTTGAGGTCAAAATCCTGATAGTTCTTGAATAATTGTCTGGTAGACATCTCTGTCTGGTAGTATGTAGTTATTGTAATTTCTTCATTCAGAGATGCTTCAAATCTTTCTTTTAAAATTTGCAAGTGTACATCCATCGTTAGTCTTTGATGAAAATGTTCACATTTATTAACCAACGTTTACTCTCTGTCACTATGCCACCCACAACTCTCAACTGTACACACTCTGAGCAAGGTGTGCTCACTTTAGAATCAATGTTTATGAACAAATGTCATGCCCATACTCTGACCTTGATCTTTCTATTATGAACAGTGCTCAAAGTGTGTCAAATGCATGATACATTATTTTATTTTTTCTTGTATTTTTACTGCATTTTAACTTTTGCATTCATTCGCTTTTGGTTGGTAGCTTTATTATTGCTATGGATTTTCACACAGACAGACAGACAGACAAATAATGGAGTAAAAGATTCAATAAACTTATTTTTATGACCTTGATCTTTCTATTCTGAACAGTGCTCAAAGTGTTAAATGCATTATACATTATTTTCTTTTTTCCTTGCATTTTTACTCTTAATTTCTGGATTTTGACCTTTGCATTCTTCAGGCATGAAAACATCTCCGTTTTCTCCACCTACTGTTTTTCCTAAATCGACCAATCTCCGCCTAAAAATTTTTTTTGGGAAAATCGAATAAAAACTCGGCATGCTGGGTCTTTAAATGGCACGATCATCATTTCGCGCCTTCTCCTCCCCCCGACGTCATCACTTCCAAAATGGCGTCTGAAGAGCAAGCCATGCACGAAGAATGGGTGAAAAAGAAGAAATATCAGGCATGAAAACAGCTCCGCCGTTTCCATTTTTTTGGAACAGATTAGCTCCGCCCCCCCGCTGGACAAAAGTTCTGACGTTAGTTATTTGTGGTGGAAAAATTTTTTGGCAAAACTTCTGACGTCAGCTGAAAATCCGGGTGGAAGGATTTCATCGGCTGAAAAAATCATCTCTTTTTTTTGGGAACAGTAGTTTTCATGCCTGATTCTTCTTCTTCTTCAGCGTTCGATGTAGCTGGCAGCGTTGGACTGGCTGGTTTATAGGCTGTATTTCGGGACCTTAGTATGTCGACGAAAATGGTGTTTTACGTCCTCTTGGTCTGAATCAGACACACATGGGACATTTGTAAACACAAATATGGTGGGAGCAATACTGGAGGCAATGCCCGGAGGCGGTACGAAACCAGTAAAGTCCCGATTTTTAAAATTAATACAGATAGCTGTAGCGGTGACCACGCCTCGGTTAAACCTCATCGGCTATGGCACCGCCACATGTTGTATAAGTTGTAATAAGGACCTTAGTATGTGGCGACGAGAATGGTGTTTCACGTCGTCCTGGTCCGAACCAGACACACATGGGACATTTGTAAATACAAATATGGTGGGAACAACACTGGAGGCAATGCCCGGAGGCAGCATGAAACCAGCAAAGTCCCGACTTTTTTTATTAATACAGATAAGACCTTAGTATGTAAATGAGGGGGATACCTTATATTTTTGTTCTATGAGTATGCTTGGCTTGACAAAACATGCATTTATTTTAAAATATCACAATTCAAAACTAAAACAGTGGATGCTTTGAAACTTGCAGGTATTAGTCCTGTATATTGTGTACATATTGCCAAAATTTCATGTTTGTATCTGTTAACATTATTTAGAAAATCATTTGTTGGTAACCTATGCAAATCGGCCAGTATAGAAGATTTGCAAGGGGAAGCAACTGACCAGTGCGAATGATTTACTAGCATTGTAGAGGGCTGGGAGCATTATCGATAACATCATTATATCATCGTTATCAATAATATCACCATTATGTCATCATTATTATCAATAATATCACTATTATGTTATCATTATTATCAATAATATCACCATTATGTCATCGTTATTATCAATAATATCACTATTATGTCATCGTTATTATCAATAATATCACTATTATGTTATCATTATTATCAATAATATCACCATTATGTTATCATTATTATCAATAATATCACCATTATGTCATCATTATTATCAATAATATCACCATTATGTCATCGTTATTATCAATAATATCACAATTATGTCATCATTATTATCAATAATATCACCATTATGTCATCGTTATTATCAATAATATCACCATTATGTCATCATCATCATTATCAATAATATCATTGTCGTTGGCCAGGTCACGGTGCTGACGTGAAGTGTGTGGACTGGCAACCCCAGAAGTCCCTGGTGAATGTTGTCGTCATTATTATCGATAATATCATCATTATGCTATCAGGTCATGGTGCTGACGTGAAGTGTGTGGACTGGCAACCCCAGAAGTCCCTGGTGAATGTTGTCATCATTATCGATAATATCATTATGCTATCAGGTCACAGTGCTGACGTGAAGTGTGTGGACTGGCACCCCCAGAAGTCCTTGGTGAATGTTGTTGTCATTATCATCATTATGCTATCAGGTCACGGTGCTGACGTGAAGTGTGTGGACTGGCACCCCCAGAAGTCCTTGGTGAATGTTGTCATCATTATCATCATTATGCTATCGGGTCACGGTGCTGACGTGAAGTGTGTGGACTGGCACCCCCAGAAGTCCTTGGTGAATGTTGTCATCATTATCATCATTATGCTATCAGGTCACGGTGCTGACGTGAAGTGTGTGGACTGGCACCCCCAGAAGTCCTTGGTGAATGTTGTCATCATTATCATCATTATGCTATCGGGTCACGGTGCTGACGTGAAGTGTGTGGACTGGCACCCCCAGAAGTCCCTGGTGAATGTTGTCATCATTATTATCGATATCATCATTATGCTATCAGGTCACGGTGCTGACGTGAAGTGTGTGGACTGGCACCCCCAGAAGTCCTTGGTGAATGTTGTCATCATTATTATCGATATCATCATTATGCTATCAGGTCACGGTGCTGACGTGAAGTGTGTGGACTGGCACCCCCAGAAGTCCCTGGTGAATGTTGTCATCATTATTATCGATATCATCATTATGCTATCAGGTCACGGTGCTGACGTGAAGTGTGTGGACTGGCACCCCCAGAAGTCCCTGGTGAATGTTGTTGTCATTATCATCATTATGCTATCAGGTCACGGTGCTGACGTGAAGTGTGTGGACTGGCACCCCCAGAAGTCCTTGGTGAATGTTGTCATCATTATCATCATTATGCTATCAGGTCACGGTGCTGACGTGAAGTGTGTGGACTGGCACCCCCAGAAGTCCCTGGTGAATGTTGTCATCATTATTATCGATATCATCATCATGCTATCAGGTCACGGTGCTGACGTGAAGTGTGTGGACTGGCACCCCCAGAAGTCCTTGGTGAATGTTGTCATCATTATCATCATTATGCTATCAGGTCACGGTGCTGACGTGAAGTGTGTGGACTGGCACCCCCAGAAGTCCCTGGTGGCGTCAGGGTCCAAAGACAACCAGCAGCCCATCAAGCTGTGGGACCCTCGCTCAGGAAACGCCCTGGCCACTCTGTGAGTATGGTTCATAACACACTATGGTTCATAACACACTGTGGTTCATAACACACTGTATGGTTCATAACACACTATGGTTCATAACACACTATGGTTCATAACACACTGTGGTTCATAACACACTGTGGTTCATAACACTATGGTTCATAACACACTGTATGGTTCATAACACACTATGGTTCATAACACACTATGGTTCATAACACACTGTATGGTTCATAACACACTATGGTTCATAACACACTGTATGGTTCATAACACACTATGGTTCATAACACTGTATGGTTCATAACACACTGTATGGTTCATAACACACTATGGTTCATAACACACTGTATGGTTCATAACACACTGTATGGTTCATAACACACTGGTTCATAACACACTGTATGGTTCATAACACTATGGTTCATAACACACTGTATGGTTCATAACACACTATGGTTCATAACACACTGTATGGTTCATAACACTATGGTTCATAACACTGTATGGTTCATAACACACTATGGCTCATAACACACTATGGTTCATAACATTGTATGGTTCATAACACACTATAGCTCATATTGAGTCATAACACATTGTATGGTTCATAACACACTGTATGGCTCATAACACACTATGGTTCATAACTGTATGGCTCATAACACACTATAGCTCATATTGAGTCATAACACACTATTGTTCATAACACACTGTATGGTTCATAACACTATGGTTCATAACACACTGTATGGTTCATAACACACTATGGTTCATAACACACTATGGTTCATAACACACTGGTTCATAACACACTATGGTTCATAACACACTGTATGGTTCATAACACACTATGGTTCATAACACTGTATGGTTCATAACACACTATGGTTCATAACACACTATGGTTCATAACACTGTATGGTTCATAACACACTATGGTTCATAACACACTGTATGGTTCATAACACACTATGGTTCATAACACATTGTATGGTTCATAACACACTATGGTTCATAACACACTGTATGGTTCATAACACACTATGGTTCATAACACACTGTATGGTTCATAACACACTGTATGGCTCATAACACACTATGGTTCATAACATTGTATGGCTCATAACACACTATAGCTCATATTGAGTCATAACACATTGTATGGTTCATAACACACTGTATGGTTCATAACACACTATGGTTCATAACACACTGTATGGTTCATAACACACTATGGTTCATAACACACTATGGTTCATAACACACTGTATGGTTCATAACACACTATGGTTCATAACACACTATGGTTCATAACACACTGTATGGTTCATAACACACTATGGTTCATAACACACTATGGTTCATAACACACTGTATGGTTCATAACACACTGTATGGTTCATAACACACTGTATGGTTCATAACACACTATGGTTCATAACACACTGTATGGTTCATAACACACTATGGTTCATAACACACTATGGTTCATAACACACTGTATGGTTCATAACACACTATGGTTCATAACACACTGTATGGTTCATAACACACTATGGTTCATAACACACTGTATGGTTCATAACACACTATATGGTCATATTGATGTTCATAACACACTGTATGGTTCATAACACACTATGGCTCATAACACACTATGGTTCATAACTGTATGGCTCATAACACACTATAGCTCATATTGAGTCATAACACACTATGGTTCATAACACACTGTATGGTTCATAACACACTGTATGGTTCATAACACACTATGGTTCATAACACACTGTATGGTTCATAACACACTATGGTTCATAACACACTGTATGGTTCATAACACACTATGGTTCATAACACTGTATGGTTCATAACACACTGTATGGTTCATAACACACTATGGTTCATAACACACTATGGTTCATAACACTGTATGGTTCATAACACACTATGGTTCATAACACACTGTATGGTTCATAACACACTATGGTTCATAACACACTATGGTTCATAACACACTGTATGGTTCATAACACACTGTATGGTTCATAACACACTATGGTTCATAACACACTGTATGGTTCATAACACACTATGGTTCATAACACACTGTATGGTTCATAACACACTATGGTTCATAACACACTATGGTTCATAACACACTGTATGGTTCATAACACACTATGGTTCATAACACACTATGGTTCATAACACACTATAACATTGTATGGCTCATAACACACTATAGCTGAGTCATAACACATTGTATGGTTCATAACACACTGTATGGCTCATAACACACTATGGTTCATAACTGTATGGCTCATAACACACTATAGCTCATATTGAGTCATAACACACTGTATGGTTCATAACACACTGTATGGTTCATAACACACTATCGTTCATAACACTGTATGGTTCATAACACTGTATGGTTCATAACACTGGTTCATAACACACTATGGTTCATAACACTATGGTTCATAACACACTATCGTTCATAACACTATGGTTCATAACACACTATGGTTCATAACACACTATCATTCATAACACTGTATGGTTCATAACACTATGGTTCATAACACACTGTATGGTTCATAACACACTATGGTTCATAACACACTATCATAACACTGTATGGTTCATAACACTGGTTCATAACACACTATGGTTCATAACACTGGTTCATAACACACTATGGTTCATAACACACTGTATGGTTCATAACACTGGTTCATAACACACTATGGTTCATAACACTGTATGGTTCATAACACACTGTATGGTTCATAACACACTATGGTTCATAACACACTATCGTTCATAACACTGTATGGTTCATAACACACTGTATGGTTCATAACACACTATGTTGCTGTCACTGTATTATGGTTACGGTAGTATTATTGATATAGTTGATGTTGCTGTCACTGTATTATTTGTATTATTGATATCGTTGCTGTCACTGTATTATGGTTAGTATTATTGATATAGTTGATGTTACTGTCACTGTATAATTAGTATTATTGATATCGTTGATGTTACTGTCACTGTATTATGGTTAGTATTATTGATATCGTTGATGTTACTGTCGCTGTATAATTAGTATTATTGATATCGTTGATGTTACTGTCACTGTATTATGGTTAGTATTATTGATATAATTGATGTTGTGACACAGACACGCCCATAAGCACACTGTATTATGGTTAGTGTTATTGATATCGTTGTTGTGACACTGTATTGTGGTTAGTGTTATTGATATCGTTGTTGTGACACTGTGTTATGGTTAGTGTTATTGATATTGTGACACGGACACGCCCATAAGCACACTGTATTATGGTTAGTGTTATTGATATTGTTGTTGTCGTGACACAGACACGCCCATAAAGACACTGTGTTATGGTTCGTGTTATTGATATCGTTGTTGTGACACAGACACGCCCATAAGCACACTGTATTATGGTTATTGATATTGTTGTTGTCGTGACACAGACATGCCCATAAACACACTGTGTTATGGTTAGTGTTGTTGATATCGTTGTTGTTGTGACATTGTATTATGGTCAGTGTTATTGATATCGTTGATGTTGTGACATTGTATTATGGTTAGTGTTATTGATATCGTTGATGTTGTGACACTGTATTATGGTTAGTGTTATTGATATCGTTGATGTTGTGACATTGTATTATGGTTAGTGTTATGGATATCGTTGATGTTGTGACACTGTATTATGGTTAGTGTAATTGATATCGTTGATGTTGTGACATTGTATTATGGTTAGTGTTATTGATATGTTTGATGTTGTGACATTGTATTATGGTTAATGTTATGGATGTCGTTGATGTTGTGACATTGTATTATGGTTAGTGTTATTGATGTCATTGATGTTACTGTCACTGTATTATAGATATCGTTGATGTTGTGACACAGACACGACCATAAGCACACTGTATTATGGTTAGTGTTGTTGATGTTGTGACACAGACACGCCCATAAGCACACTGTATTATGGTTAGCATTATTGATATCGTTGATGTTGTGACACTGACACGCCCATAAACACACTGTATTATGGTTAGTGTTATATATATCGTTGATGTTGTGACACAGACACGCCCAATAAGCACACTGTATTATGGTTAGTGTTATTGATATCGTTGATGTTGTGACACAGACACGCCCATAAGCACACTGTATTATGGTTAGTGTTATAGATATCGTTGATGTTGTGACACAGACACGCCCATAAGCACACTGTATTATGGTTAGTGTTATAGATATCGTTGATGTTGTGACACTGTATTATGGTTAGTGTTATTGATATTGTTGTTGTGACACAGACACGCCCATAAGCACACTGTATTATTGTTAGTGTTATAGATATCGTTGATGTTGTGACACTGTATTATGGTTAGTGTTATTGATATCGTTGATGTTTGTGACACAGACACGCCCATAAGCACACTGTATTATTGTTAGTGTTATAGATATTGTTGATGTTGTGACACTATCAGTTATTAGGATTTGCAAGTGTGATATTGCTTTTATCCTATCTCGAGCCGATATATTTTTTTTTACCTCTTTCAGATGATAATCAAACACGCAACGAAGAAGCGAGACGCTATGCATGCAGATCTAAAATAATACTAACCACTTCACCGTAGCAAGAAAATCCCACTCATCCACAAATAATATAGTTCTCCAAGTTAGAAAGTCGTGAGCTATTTTGATCTTGCACATTGATACATTATGAAAGGAAACTGATTATTAATCGAAACATGAACCTACTGGAATTTACTGTATAAAAAAAATAGCCTTTGCAATGACATATTCTTTTTACACTGCAATCACAGGCCATAGTTATTGTCATTTCGCCAATGACGAACTTTCAATGATGACGTAATTTCAGTGATTGCGTAAGTTCACTAAGATTACGTTTTTGGGTGTCCTGCTCAGAAGGCGCTACTTGCAGTGACAATAACTTGAGTATGTGGTTGTTAGCCGCTATTTTTATCATTTGCAATTTCACTAAAAGTTACTCTTCACAATTTATTTTTTTTCAATGTAAAATGTTCATCAGAAACAACCTTTTGCATTTATCGGGTTAAGGCGTAGGGTTAGGAGTATGTTCGGGCTTTTTGTTTTACTAAACATCACTTGATGCAAATAAAGAAAATATGTCTTGAGTACTGCAGATAGTCGCATGCGAGTGTACCTTGATGTGTGAGAATGATAATAATATGTCAAGATAAATAACTGTGACGTCAAGTTTCTAATAGCAATGGTGTATTCTTACACGCGTTTACATTAAGCCTATGGGTTAATATACGCAAATGATATGTCAAGACATTGTTTTATATCACATGCTTCCAGGCCTCTTTAGCACTACTTGAAGATCGGTATATTGTATTATGGATAGTGTTATTGATATCGTTGATGTTGTGACACTGTATTATGGTTAGTGTTATTGATATCGTTGATGTTGTGACACTGTATTATGGTTAGTGTTATTGATATCATTGATGTTGTGACACTGTATTATGGTTAGTGTTATTGATATCATTGATGTGCCACTGTAGTATGGTTAGTGTTATTGATATCGTTGATGTTGTGACATTGTATTGTTTAGTCTTATAGATATCGTTGATGTTGTGACACTGTATTATGGTTAGTATTATAGATATCGTTGATGTTGTGACACTGTATTATGGTTAGTGTTATTGATATCGTTGATGTTGTGACACTATTATGGTTAGTGTTATTAATAATAATAATAATAGTACATTTATATAGCACTTTACCTCAGATGAGCCCAAAGCGCTTTACAATCAATTATTCATCAACAGACAACAAAAACAGCATTCAAGAGTGACACCAACCAGCAACAGTGCATATACAAAGCAACTCTCTCTCTCTCTCTAACATGCACACACACACACACACACACACACACACACACACGCACGCACACACACACACACACACACACACACACACACACACACATAAACACACACAATTATCGACGCCAACTCGTTCATACCCCATTCGGTAAGCCACAGCAACCGAGCCGCATGGACTGACCACATACACCAACACACATACACAAATACCCTCACACACAACGTACGCACGCAGACAGACACACAGACACAGACACACACACACATGCGTGCACACACAACCCACAAAACCAAAATACACACAAGCACACATGTATGCACACATTCATGCTCACACACACACACACACACACACACACACACACACGCACCACAAAACACAGCACAAACCTCTTATTCAATCTTCCCTCACGTGCACACAACGATAGACAACTGATCAAATATTTAGGGCGCAGCAGGAAAAAGATGGGTTTTAAGAGAGGTTTTGAATGAGGAGACAGTTGGAGTGTCGGAGAGGAGAAGGCAGAGAATTCCACAGAGATGGTGCTTGACAAGAAAAAGAACGTTGGCCAGCAGATTTGAGACGGATGGAGGGAATGGAAAGGAGACGAGAATCAGAAGACGAACGTAGTTGGCGAGCTGGGACATAGAGATGAAGAAGATCAGAGAGATACAGGGGAGCTTGATCATTCAGTGACTTGAAGGCAAGGAGGAGAATTTTGTAGTCAATACGTGATTGAACTGGGAGCCAATGTAGGGAACGAAGAACCGGAGTGATGTGATCGTACCTAGGGCAGACCTGCCTACTGCTACGATTTGGCCGTAGCAGCTACGAAAAATAAAGCTTTGCTACGGAGCTACGGCAACCTTAACATTGCTACGGAGAAAACAAAATGCCGCTGCATTTTATTTTTGCTTATGCCGTTCCCGGTTTTGTCTGTTTCTAAGAGCAGACGCTGTATCACGCGCGATAACCTAGTCACTTCCGTTTTTATCAGTGACTGCGCATGCGTTCTTATTACTTTCTCTGAA
>CM065686.1:64571818-64611299 GCA_017654935.2 Phymorhynchus buccinoides | reverse complement strand
AGGGGGGGGGGGGGGGCACAGACAGATATAATCCATATATAATGTCTAGTCCTGCACCGCTGTTGGAAAGGAGGGGGGGGGGGTGGGGTAGAGACAGATATAATGTCTAGTCCCGCATGCTGTTGGAAAGGATGGGGGGGGGGGGGGGTTAGAGACAGATATTAATGTCTAGTCCTGCACTGCGTTGGAAGGAGGGGGGGGAGGGTAGAGACAGATATAATCCTATAAATGTCTATCCTGCACTGCTGTGTGGAAAGGCGGGGGGGGGGGGGTAAGGCGATATAATCTATAACAATGTCTAATCCTGCACTGCTGATGGAAAGGAGGGGGGGGGGGGGTAGAGGCAGATACAATCCCTATAACAATGTCTAGTCCTTGCACTGCTGATGAAAGGAGGGGTGGGGGGGGGTATAGACAAATATAAATCCTATATAATGTCTAGTCCTGCACTGCTGTTGGACACAAGAGGGGGGGGGGGGCCAGACAGATATATCAATACACTGTCTATTCCCTGCCTGCTGATGGAATGAGGGGGGGGGGGGGTAGAGACAGATATAATCCTATAACAAGTCTAATCCTGCAACTGCTGATGGAAAGGAGGGGGGGGGGGGGGTGGTTTACAGAACAGATATACATCCTATAATGTGTCTAGTCCATGCACTAACCTGTGCTGTTGGAAGGAGAGTGGGTGGGGGGGGGGGTTACAGACAGATTATCCTATCAGTGTCTTATCCTGCACTCAACCTGCCACATTTCTAAGATTGAAAAAGAGGAGGCAGGGGGGGGGGGGGTGGGAGACAGGTTAGATCCAGGGGAAAACGCCTAGTGGGCTGAAGCTGAGTCATTTTAATACATTTACTTTGGCTAAGATTCCAAATGCTCTCGGTGGTATGACCTCAGGTGTATCCCTGTGGAACAACCTTTTGGTAATTAACCTTTGACCCAAAAATTCAGCCCCAAAAGTACATTCAACGTAACTAGTAGAGAAATTTTTTTATCTCAATATTGTGAATTCCTCTGTGCTCATGTATATATACGCCTATCCTTACGTCCCAATCAAGAAAAAAAAAGGGTCTACGGATCACAGCCCTGATTTTATGCTTTACTGACATGGGTGTTTGTTAAACCATTGGGTGCATCAATTGGGCGGTGAACGTGTTAAGCCTGCAATATGCGATCATAATAGCTCCTACACTTGGTGGAAAGCTGTCGCTTATATTGCCTACTATGGATGCGGGAATGCCATGTTCTCATCGTAAAAACGGAAAAAATGTTTGCTAGATAGGCTTTCAAATAAATATCGGAGCTGGGGAGGTTGCAATCGGAGCTCGGAGAGCAGCTCAAAATAACAGAGCTGCTCCGCAAATCGGAGCACAAGTGGCAGGTCTGTGCACTAACTCTGCGTTTGGAAAGGAGATTGGGGGGGAGGGGGGGGGGACGTTAGGACAGATATAGACGCAACCAACCCCTAACAGTACCAAAGCGGAATATTTGTAGGCAGGAAGAGGAATTTTGGGAGCCCAAGAGGATTTTGGAATGCGGCATCTACCTTTCGCGCATAAACGTAAACATATTTGAAGAAGTATTTTTTTATCTTGTTAACTTTTCTTGTTTAAAATCTTCTTGTCTGAATTGTCACAACTATTCCTAACACTAGAAGCTTTTGTTTGTTTACTCTGCCCCTTTGTATTTGGGCACCCTGTCGGACCGCGACCGTCATAGTATCATAATCAACTGATGATTGTGGATACTCGAACGTAGAAGAGAAGAAGAAAGACCAGACGGTTGGTGCCATACTGACTTAATAGTAGACTGGAAGGATGATATGAATCAATTTAGTTCATCTTTGCTCTCCTTTCTTCCGTTGGCTTGAAAAGTCGGTAAAGGTGAAGACGAAGTCTGGGAGTTTGTAGTTCCGATAAGACGATTAGAAGTAATGTGATTTGATGTCTTGACACCTCCTAGCGACTTTTTAATTGTAGTGAGCCCATCATACTCTTAGCATGATGCACACTTTCTGATCTCTGAATGCACAGATACTTTGTCCATGTAATATTGCCTAGAAATATTGTGTCTTTTCTCCCCCCGAGTCTCACCCCATCGATTTCAATCGCCATCTTGACGTAAGTGCGCAACAGAAACTAGAAGTCGTTATGCGCACAGCAGCTGTTCTGCTCTGTATATAAGACGATTTGGTGTTTCCAAAATTATTATTTTAAAGTTTGAAAGCAGAATTTATGGATTAAGCGTAGGGCGGAAAATGTAGTCAATTCCGCTCATACGGAAAGGTGGGCAGGTCTGCAGATTAATCCTATATAGTGTCTAGTCTGCCACTGCCCTGCTGTTGGAAGGAGGGTGGGGTGGGGGTTACAGACAGATATAATCCTATAATAATGTCTATCCTGCGACTGACCCTGCTGTTGGAAAGGACGGGGGGGGGGGGGGGGGGCTTACAGACAGATATATCCTATAATGTCTAGTCCTGCACTGACCCTTCTCGTTTTGGAAAGGAGGGGGGCGGGGTACAGACAGATATATCCTATAAGTGTCATAGTGTCTAGTCCTGCACTGCTGTTGGAAATGAGTAGGGGGGGGGGGGGGGGGGGGGGGTTTACAGACAGATATAATCCTATAATATTGTCAAGGCGTCTATACTGCACTGCTGGTTGGAAATGAGGGGGGAGGGGTTGGGGGTAACAGACAGTATATCCTATATGATTGTCTAGTGTCTAGTCCTGCACTGCTGTTGGAAATGAGAGGGGGGGGGGTTCAAGACGATATAATCCTATAATAGTGTCATAGTGTCTATTCCCTGCACTGCTGTTGGAAATAGGTAGGGGGGGGGGTGGGGTTACAGACATACTATAATCCTATATAGTGTCATAGCTCGTCTAGTCCTGCACTGCTGTTGGAAAAGAGGAGGGGGGTTACAGACAGATATAATCCTATATAGTGTCGATAGTGTCCCTAGTCCTGCCCTTCATGTTGGTATGAGGAGGGGGGGGGGGGGTACAGACAATATAATCCTATATATGTCATCAGTTGTCTAGTCTGGCACTGACCCTGCTGTTGGAAAGGGGGGCAGTTGGGTGGGTTGGAGCAAACTGGCCCGTCCCGCCGATGGTCCCTGTTGGGCCCATGTCTCCTGGTGTAACCTTGTGTCAATATAGCCCGGCCCATCCTGCTGCGGAAGTGGGACGAGTGTCTCCGGCCCCGGCCCACTCCATCATGCCGGGCCGGTGGGGGAGGGTTCTGCAGCATGGCTGATCGGAAATACTGATTGTTCAGAATTATTAAATGATGATTCACTAGTAGTCCAGGTTACTATATGTAACAGGGTAACTAGATTGATCCGAAAGTTATTAAATGATGATTCACTAGTAGTCGTGTACTAGATTGTCAGAGTTTATTTAACATGAATGAATTACTATGAGTCGGGTTAACTAGTTGATCAGGTTATTACATGATTGATCACTAGTAGTGATAACTAATTGATCAGAGTTTTATTACATGATATTCACTATATTCAGGTTACTAGATTGATCAGAGTTATTAATGAATGATTCACTAGTAGTCAGGGTTAACTAATTAGATCAGAGTTTATTACATTAGATGATTCACTAGTAGTGCAGTTAACTAGATGTGATCAGAGTTTTACATGAAGTTGCTTCACTAGAGTGTTCTCGATTGATCGAGAGTTATGTACTGGAATGATTATCACTAGTTTCAGGGTTAACCACGATTGATCAGAGTCATTACATGAATATTCAGTATTTTGGGCAGTATTCTTGGCCCAGTAACTTTTTCGCCCTGTGTTTATTTAATGATCGTCCCTTGATTGCTAAATGCATCTGTATGTTTTGCAGAAAACACAAAGATCGAGCGGGGCGACACGAGTAAACTAGAAGTGAGATTCGGACTTGAATAATCTACAGAGGGTCAGTCATACACATCTCGAATTTGTTTCGCAATGACTGATTCTGAGCGCATAGTGTGTGTATAAGACAGGCGCGTAGATGCGGTGGGGGGAGCAGGGGGTGGAGAAGGAAGATTAGCTGAGTAGGATGTACCGAAGCGTAGCGCGTGGTGCTGTCTTGTTATTGGCAAGAGGATTGTGTGGGTCCGGGGTGACGCAACAGGTTACATCCGTTCGATTCTGCATGTCTCTAGAATTCCTAGAACCGCATACATATGATGTGAGACGGTGTGACCGATGAATCTTGCCGTACCGTTGGAGAGTAGGGGGGTGGGTTCAAACGTTGACAAACAGAGCTACTTTTGTGGTGTGGATTCGCGGGCTATATGCAATGGGGGGAGGTCGGACCGGGTGGGTCGAAAGGGACTCAAGGCACAGGCGAAGAGGCGGCGCGATTACGGTAACCAATGTCAGCACGTGATTACGATAAGGAGAAGGCACCATGCGGCTGGTAAGACGAGTAGTCAGTGTGGAGGGACAGAGTGTTAGGTGTGGCATACGCAGACTTCTGTGGCTTGAGAGAGCAGACGACTTAGAGGGACACGTGGACGTACAAGGGACCTGCCTTGACCACATACACTAATACAGCGGTCAATTATCTACTATAGGAAAAGGAAGTCGGAACGGAAGGGTCAGGGCCGGGACAACAGAAATAAGACTAACATCGTCAATTGCGAAGATAGGAAAACAAGAGTCTGAACTGAAAATTGAAGGGGACAGAATACTAAGTCATAAGAAAACGCACTTTCTAACTGAATTGTCAACATTCCTCTCGATGAAGGTTTCTTATACTCTGGACATCCCCCGGGAAAAAAGGCGAAAAAATAGAACTAGCGTTTTTCCTGTAGAAATCTTTCACGAAAAAGAGCCGATAGCAGTTGTGTGATATATATGCTAATTAATGTTTTTACGTCAACGGTACATGCCATCAGTTTGCGCCTAGATTCTTATAATCTCTCTCATCCCTCTCTCTCTCCGTCTCGCTCCTCTGCTCTGTCCCTCTCTCATATTCCCCTATCTTATCATATAATCGTTTTTTTGGGTTTTTGTTTTTTCTTTCTTAAAATTGGGTTTATTCTGAAAAATTGTCATCGCATCAAAATGTTTTCCCTTTTTCGTATACTCAATTTTAAACTACATTCAAGGTCCCATTGTTTAAGTTTTCCATGTTTTGCTTTAATCCTCATTTTTCGTTTCTTTTTCAATTTATTTCATGTGCCAATTTGTGTTCAATTTTCTTGACGTGATTGTTTTATGTCAATTTTCTTTGCTTGCTGCATGGTATGAATGTGTGATGGAGGGGCAAGGTGTAAAGAAGCTTGGTAGCTTACCTCTTTACCCTCAATAAAACATTCGTATTTCATTCGACGTTCGTATTTCTGTGTGTGCATGTGTGTGTGTGTGGTGTCTGCGCGCGTGCGTGCGGGTGGTGTGACGTGTGTGTGCGCGTGTGTTGTTGTGTGCGTGTGTGTGTCGTGTGTTGTGACAGGGGTGTGTGTGTGTGTTATTGCATATGTAATTATTTTATTCCTTCAGATGTATTTACTGTATATTATGCATGTCTTATTTATTATCTATGTTTAGATTGTTTTTCTTATGTGCATTCCAGACAAGAGAATTTCTTTTAATGTTTTAAAGACATAATTTTTTGATTGTTTCATTGATTGATTGAGTTTGGATAATGCTCCTTTCCAGTTCAAGTGAAGAAGCACAAAACACTAACATATTTAAAGTCTCTAGAAAAACGTTGTCCATTTTAATCATTGTGTTGATGTTATGGCAATAAATTAACTGGGCTTCAGACTAGTGCATCACTAAACAGCCATAATGTCAAGCAGTGTGTCACTAAAAACAGCGCATATTCTTCAAACCAGTGTGTTATTTAAACACCAATATCTCAAACAGTGTGTCCACTAAACAGCCAATATCCTCTTATTGACCTTCAGCTAGTGGCAGCCTAACCTACCCTAACAGCCAAGATTTCTCCTGCTGCATTTCAGACTAGTGAATCACTAAACATGCCAATATTCTCGTGATGCCTTCCTTCTAGTTTCTCTCTACCCGTTGAGTATCCTACAATCATCAGTTTTGATTTTATGATACTATAGGGATGAGGTCCGAAGCCGGGCATGCAAAAAGAAACAACAAATAAAAAAAAACTACTCTACGAGATGACCAGCATTCGGGTCTCGCTGATCGAGCCCGCCGACGTGATGCTGAGTCGCAGGGAACAACCATACAACTAGAAAGGGGGGGTGGGAGGGGGAGGATGGGGGGGGGGGAGGAGGGTGGGGATTTGGCATCTTTGGATGGGGGACTAGAACTTGCCGCTGAAGAAGGCAGCACACAGGCCGCCTCAGTAACGAGTTCCAGTCTTTGATGGTGAGCGGGAAGAAAAACTCTCTGTATTCAGTCGCACTGGATGGTGGATAGCTGCCGGCTTGTGTCTACTTCTGAGGCGAGTTGGAGCTGACTTCAGTCTGGTTTGTCGACTTGTGACGATGCCAGTTCCCAGGATCTATAGAGCATTGTAAGCCTGGTAGACTTTTATGCGGTGCCTCAAGCGTGGCCCATCCTAACTGAGAAACATGTTAGTTACACTGATAGGTGTTGTGGTAGCGCCTTAACACGAGCGAGTCCACCCTTCTCTGTCACAGCTTCGAGTTTTGTCCAGCATTCCTCCGAGTGTGGGGGTCCCCACACAGAACTGCATATTCAAGCACGGGGTCTGTACAAGGGTCAGGTATCTTTCCCTACCTCACGTTCTGATGAGCAGATCTTCAGATTCCGTCGCTAGAAAAGCCCACATTCTGTTTGCCTTTGATGTTTATGGCCTCAACATGCCAGTCGCCAACTGATGTCCTTTCTGGATGTGTGATACCCAAATACTTCACTGAAGTCAGCTGGTCCAACAGGGTGTGCCATGCAGGTGCATGCTATGGCAGAAGGTGGTGTTCTACTCTCTTGATAACACAGGTAGGTACAGCTGTGACTTTGGAGATGGATATTTCATAATATCCCAATTTCCACTTCCCATCTGCGCAGGTGTTGAGGTCCTGTTGCAGCGTCTTTGTTCCTCGTTCGGAAGTGATGTGTTTTATTAGTGATGTGTCGTCCGCAACAGTATGTTGGGTGGGGAGGTCACTTGTTCTGGCATTTTATTTATGTAAAGGCGAGGAAGAGACAGGGTCCAGCCACCGATCCTTGGGGGTCGTGCAGAAAACTCCAGAATTTATGACGCAGTGTCCTTCAGCTTCAGGTCTCCCCTCGATTACTTACTCAACCTGAAGTCTATCATGTCAGAAAGTTCTTGATCCGCCGTTGACTTGGTCTCCGACCCAATTAAATAAAATGTCCATAGTGGGATGGAGTTTGTGCAGAGAGAGGCGTGTTTACTTGTACAAAAAAAAAATGCATTTGGCAAAATCCATTGTTACAACGAGTCGTTTCTGTTTGCGCCTCTTCCCATGGTGTCCCCAGTTTCACTTACAAATTCTAGGAGTCTGAGTCTCACATGCACCGGTTCTTCCTGAATCCGTGCTGCTGTCCACAGAGTGGATGTTGTTTCTCTCTAAGTGATCATCACAGAGCTGACAATGTGTGCTCTACAGTTTGCACGAGTATGCAGGTCATGAAATGGGCCTGTAGTTGCCTGCATGCATAGTGTTTACCTTTCTTTGAACACTGTGTGATGATGTGGGGGCCAACATCGCCAGTCATGCTGGAACTTGACCATGTGGTGAGAGACGACTGAAAGATGGTGGTAAGTATTGGAGCCACTTCATCGCTGAGTTCCTTCAGCACTCGGGCCTTATAGCATCAGGCCCACTGGGCTTTGTAAGGTTTCCAGTTTCATCAGTAGGCATCTTACACCTTCCTCAGTTACTCGCTAGTGATGGTCTAGTTCGTCAGTTGTGATATTTGTATCATCTCTCATTTTGCATCTTGCTGGAACTCACTCTTGCGTGTAGAAACTCTGGTCCTTCAACTGAATTACAGAGTTGAAACGTTGCTGGTTTAGGGACTCGGCTTGTTTCTGTTGATTCTGAGAATAGGTCCCATTCACTTTGAGAGAAGCATTCCAGTGTCTGAGGACTTCTGGTGCTTAATAAATGGTCCAGAATGGCTTAGAGTGCCCTCCAGACTCCAGCCTTTCGATCTGTCCGAGGTACTATTTTATGTATTCCCAGTATGCCCGTCGCATTTTACGTTGTCCCTCCTGTCTGAGCTCCCGGCTTTGATCCTCATTCCTCGCATGCCCTGTTTTTTTTCCACGTCTTAGGACATCGGTCTCTCTGGTTCGCGAGCCGCCGTAATTCAGGGGTAATGCCAGGGTTGCGGTTGTTGCTCGAGACAACCTTGTGAGGAACGTATGCTTCTACAGCCTTTTCTGGAGTAGCAGTTTTGAACAGTGCCAAAGGTCTTCTGTGCTTGCTGTGTCCTTTGATTCTGCAATTTTTGCAGCAAGAGTGTTGACTGCCCCTCGTAGTCCCTCCTCAGTCCGCCTTCTTGATAGGGGGATCGATCTGACGACCTGTTTTCCTCTTCCTGTGGGTTGACGTTGAAACTCGGATAGACTATGCAGTGGGATCAGAGTAGGCCCAGCAAAGTCCTCTACCCTGGCAACAAGGTGAGGAACAGTTGGTGATTATCAGGTCTAATATGTTTGCTTCCTCTTGTGGGCACCATCACCATTTGCTTAAGTCCGTTTGTCACTTAGTATCTCCACGAACTATGTGTAGGTCCGGGCAAGGGGATTTGGGTTTAGGGTCAGTGTTGGCAATCCCACCCTGTAAGTTCAGGTCTCCCAATTAGGATGTAGCTTGGTGAGTGCTGCAGCTCGAGCAATTGAGCAGCTCAAGTTGGAAAGGCTTCTCTGGTCGTTACAATGAGGCCTGTGTAGAGCAGAATGTAGAAAGTTCTGCTCATCCACTGATTTTAGTCTCCGCCCGACAAGTTCAGTCTGTTCAAGTTCTGGTACAACACAGCTGTCGAGGTGGATCTAATAGCTATGACTCACTCTCCCCCATTGGCAATTTCGGTCTCTTCTGACACCTTGAGATCTCTTTTGTGTTCCTAGTGGGAATATTTCATGTCAGATATACTGGAGGACCAGCCATGTCTCACCCAAGAATCACATCTTGGCTTGAACTGTCCCGGAAAAGATATCCGATTTCTGCCTTTGTCTATCATAGATTGACATGGATGGTTCATGCTTAGGGGCCTATGTGTCCCTTGTTCTCTGTTGGCTGGCTCGGGTGGGTGTTGATGTATGATAGGTTTAAAGTTACTTCTACTGGGGGTTACAAGATTGGTTCTGATAAGGTCATGGAGTGTTGAAAATGACGCAATCACCCCATGTAGGGCGAAGATAGTGTGACTTGTTGGGATTGCCACAGATTGCCAATACCAATGTGCTGCTGACGCTCTTCATAAGCTGATCGTATGTCTGGGTGTGGATGCTCTGGCATTTGAATGTGGAACCACTACCCCACATATCCCACATTCGATTCCCTCTGTCTTCCATGTGACTGCTCTTCGCAAGTGCCCCAGGTCCAAGCCTGCGGGAGTCTAGTGGTGAGGTGCTAGATTTGTCTTGAGTTAGCTATTATTTGTGTTTCGCAGGGGAGGCTAGGACCTGGGTTTGGTTCAGGAGCGTAGGATAGTTGACATGAAGAGGCTTGCCAAGTAGAGGCAGTACAGCCTCTCTTGATGTGGTCTTGATCTTTTTTGGTGACTATCTGTCAATAGCTGTACCAACATACAAAAAGGTTTGTACCCAAGTTCTAAAACATGTTTTGTCCTGAAGCTGAAATTGTTGAGGTCATTGTAGGGTCGGGATCGAAGTATCATTCCTATTCACTTTTCACAGGAACAGAAGCTGCAAGAGGCTGAGTGTGAGCATGTTTGCATCATATTTGCCAGTCAGATTGTTGATCTTCGTACATAATGACATAGAAACAACAACTTGTGTGCCACGTTTACTCATTTGTTAGGTGGAAACCTGTGGATGCTCTACCTCATCGTGACACTCCAAAGCTGGCTGGTGTAGTCCCAATGTGTTAACCTATTAGCACACTGCAGGCGCACTGTGTTCGCCGAGGAGAAACTTTCGTCCTGCCACTGCAGCGCACTGTGTCGCCCATAGAGCGTAACTGAATTGAGCACTTCGCGGAGCTTACAGCCGGGATTCCAACTAAAACGTCCACACTCTCGGGTTCAGAACGAGGCTAAGGCACACATGTTTCAGTCTCCATTTGCAGTCCCTACTAAATCGCATTTGCTAGACAATTTTCAAAAGTTTCTACAATCGATTTTTTTTTTTTTCTCCGTCCAAGGATGGCGGACCCGTGATCGACGAAGCTTTCTTAAAGGAGAATATCTTCGTTCAGACTCTGAGGATAATTTTTGAGGTTTTTACCAGAAGAAAGCGATGGTGAAGTGTGCTAGATGATAGGGTGATCGTAGTGATAGTGATTGGCTCCAGCGAAAGTGAAAGGGATTCAGACGATGATTGCATCAAATGTTCCCAGTGGTTACGATCATGAATGGTCGACGGATTTTTTGGAGAATACTGGCCCCAGAGACATGCCTGCTGGAATTTCTGAGGCGGAACTGTTTCGTTTGTTCATCAGTGACGAAGTTATAACGTGTTATGTTGACGAGACAAAAACAGATTAATGCTTGCAAGTGGAAAAGCACCACAGCATTTCGCCTTCGCGAGGGGAGAATGTGGGTCCCCACCTCCCTACAGCAGCACTATGAGAAAAGCTAGTATACATCTGTTGAACGAAATGCTAAACAGAACAGGCCTTTCAGTAGCCAATCCATTCGTGCTGACGGTACTCAATCAAAAAGGCGCTGTCCTATTGAGGCATACGAAATGACTGAGTAAGAAGAGATCATGAGTATTGTATAGAGATGCCAGGCTTCAGAAACATCATGTGCAGAGACAGATTTCTCAGAATTCTTTCCTTTTTCCACCTTTCGGACAACACAACCGCCAAATCCAGAGGTCACCCGGAGCATGACAGGGCGCACAAGATCCGAGGACTGTATGAAAAACTAATTCTCCTCTGGCAGAAGTATTTCTACCCAGGGAAAGAACTGTCTGTGGATGAGAGCATGATCCCTTTCAAAGGAAGAACAGGCCTGCTGATCTACATGCCAGCTAAACCAACAAAGTGGGGTCTGAAAGCGTGGGGCCTGGCTGACGCGAAAACTGGCTACATGTTCAACTGGCAGCTGTACCTGGGCCGAGAAACAGCCCAGGCACCAAGAGCAAAGGGAGTTGCACATCAAGTGGTGACTTCACTCACAGAGAGGGAAAGAGTGCTGACAGACACGGGGAAACATGTTTATGTCTACATGGACAATTTTTTCTTTCACTTCTCCAAGTGGCCTCTGTACCATGACCTTGCGAGAACACGAGAGACGAGCACGAAGGCGTGACGGGAACGGCTGGGCGCACTGAACGCGCGAGGGGGGGGACGGCCCATGTTCCCTGGCCGGGGAACCAACGACTGGGCTGCTGACCATGACTGTCTCTAAAACACGGTTACCTGGTTTTGGTAGATGGAGCGGAGCAGGGGGGCAGGCAACGGCCCCATAATGTTCGAACTGATATGGGGATCCAACACTGGGCTGATGAGGCTGGAGCAGAACCGCCCCCCCTCTAAAAACAGCGGTTTACGCTGGTGCGCTTGGGCGGGAGCGGCAGGCCGCACAGCCCATGTTGGCCCTGACATGGGGGACCAAAATCAACTGGGCTGCGTGACCAGGACTAAAAACACAGTGTAGACCTGGTTGGGCCGGGGTCAAAGGGGGCGAAAAGGGAGCGGCAGGCCACGGCCCCATGTTCCCTGACTGGGGACCAACACTGGGCTGCTGACCATGACTAAAACACGGTTACCTGTTTTGGGCGGAGTGGCAGGCCGCAGCCCCATGTTCCCTGGCTGGGGACCAACACTGGGCTGCTGACCATGACTAAAACACGGTTACCTGTTTTGGGCGGAGTGGCAGGCCGCAGCCCCATGTTCCCTGACTGGGGACCAACACTGGGCTGCTGACCATGACTAAAACACGGTTACCTGTTTTGGGCGGAGCGGCAGGCCGCGGCCCCATGTTCCCTGGCTGGGGACCAACACTGGGCTGCTGACCAGGACTAAAACACAGTTACCTGGTTTGGGCGGAGCGGCAGGCCGCGGCCCCATGTTCCCTGACTGGGGACCAACACTGGGCTGCTGAGACGCTGCTGCCTGCATGACGTTCAGCGGATTCTGATTCTGTTCCAATGCTGCGCCTGAATTCTGCATCAACACCGGCAAGCTTGGCATGGTTTGGGAGGCATTCTGCTGTAAAATCAATCAATCAATTCAAATCAGTATTACGTGGTAAGATTGTAACTTAGTACGTGGTGACAGCCCTGACATGGCCAAAGTTATTGATGGGGTTATAATGTTAAGCTCAATCTTAATTCAAATCAGCTTTATGGACAAAATAAAAGAAATGCGCTTGCTGCCACCACTATGAACAAACAACAGTGATTGCTAGCAATTTTGAAAACCAGTCCCCTCAGTGACAATTCACCCAACACCCCGTGTCAAAACCAGTCCCACCAGTGACAATTCCCACAACATCCCGTGTCAAGACCAGTCCCCTCAGTGACAATTCCTACAACATCCCGTGTCAAAACCAGTCCCCCTCAGTGACAATTCCCCCAACATCCCGTGTCAAAACCAGTCCCTCAGTGCGGTAGACAGTTTCCGGCAAACTATCTTGTGTAAAAACCAGGTCCCCTGACTGGCGGCGAGAAGACAATTCACCCAAAACCCTGTGTCCCAAAAACCGTCCCCCGAGTGACAATTCCGGGCAACATCTTGTGTGTCAAGACCCCCAGTCCCCTCAGTGACAATCCCCCAACACATCCCGTGTCAAAAACCAGTACACACCAGGTGACAGTGACAATGTGCCCAGAAAACATCCCGTTGTCAAAGGACCAGTCCCCACACGTATCACGAAGTGATTCAATTGCCTAACAAAACATCCCGTGGTCAAAAAACCAGTCAACCTCAGGTATGACAAGTTCCCACCAAAAGTGATATCGGCCTGTACCTACTCCCCGTGTCCAACTAACAGACCAGCTGAGTATCCATCCTACCCTCACAAGTGACAATTCCCCCCCCCACATCCCGTGTCAAAACCAGTCCCAGGGGAAAAAAGCCATGTGGAAAAACTCAGTTTAATATCACAATAATCATAAGTATCAAACGAGGACTGTCAAGGTTATAATTGTGTTCACATGATATGGAGTTTTCAGTTTAAAAATAGATTTGATGATGTCATAACTAGGAAACCCCAAAGGGAAATTTCACAAAAAGATTCTACACATCCTAATGCATCACACACGTGAATATTGGCTTAAAATATCAAGAGATTACGTTTTGTTGCTTACATTTTTTTAGGTGATATGGGATTACCTGTCTAAACACAATGACGTCATAACTTGGAAACCCCAAAAGGATTATCTGGTATTTTTCACACAGAGATCCCACCCTAGTGCATCACTTGGAGCCAAACTTGGCTTGTGCAATACCTTCAGTGCAATATCACTCCACGTCCTCTCTTGGTCTGTTTCGCCTAATTAAGCCGGCGACAGATATGTGACTGCCTCATGTGACTCGATCAGGTCGTGACGTAGACAAAATTTTGTTTCCCGCACAGAAGAGGACACAAGCCATCTGACTCGATCAGACTCGATCTGAAATTTAGAACCCGCCCTATTCGGACTGTCACCTGACTGGGCCCGACTGAGACAGACTGATCAAGCAGGATGGTATGCAAATGAGGTGAAACGTCATGACCTGATCGAGTCACATGAGGCAGTCACACAGTCTGTCGCCGGCTTTAGCTGCATCCAGAAATAGTACAATTTGAAACTAAAACGACCTTGAAAATGACCCTGACCTTGAAAATGACATCCAAACATCCAATGTATCCTTGATGCCAGTTACACAAAATTGAATCAATAAGAAAAAGTTACATTTCATAAGCATTATGCTGTAAAAAGTACTTTAATTTGATCCATTCCCCATCAGAGGCGGCCATATTGGATTTTGGGAAAATGACATCATCAGAGACCAAGCACAATTTGTTTGCGATGAATTTTGAAAATAGTAACACTATGCCGATCATCATGCCAAACTTCAAAGACTTGTCATCAAGTGCACGATTGTCTCAAATTCCCCCCCAGCTACACATTAAAATAGTAACACCATGTCGATCATCATGCCAAACTTCAAAGACTTGTAACACCATGCCGATCATCATGCCAAACTTCAAAGACTTGTCATCAAGTGCACGATTGTCTCAAATTCCCCCCCAGCTACACATTAAAATAGTAACACCATGTCGATCATCATGCCAAACTTCAAAGACTTGTAACACCATGCCGATCATCATGCCAAACTTCAAAGACTTGTCATCAAGTGCACGATTGTCTCAAATGCCCTCCCAGCTACAACAGCTGGTTTAAACAAATCTTTAGTCATTTCAAAACATAGTCAGACAGAAAGACGACAATTAGTAGCAACATTACAAGCTCGAAGCTTATACGAGCTCCTTAAATTAACAAACAGCTGTTGTCCAGGGCCAAGAGTTGAGGTTCTGTTTACTGATATCTCTCGCATCAGGCGACCCACCCGCACCCCAATACACAGCCAACCTGTTGTGTGTGTAGGGATAGTCTTGCTGGTGTTCGAACCAACAGCTAGTGTGATCCCAGGGGCCTATCGACGTTGAGGTGTTTTCTGCATCTACTGCAATCTATGCCGACCACACGCCCCCCCCTCCCCACCCTACGCACATCACCTGTTTGTGTTGTAGGATGATCTTTGCTGGGTGTTTCACATCAACAAGTCTATTGTCCCAGGGCCAATAGAGTTGAGGCTGTTTCTGACATACTCCTGCATCATGCTGAACCCCCCCCCCCCCCCCCCCCCACACACACACTGTTGGTTGTTGTAGGATGTTTTGCTGGTTTAAATCAACAAGCTATTGTACCCACAGGGCGCATAAGTTGATGGCTCTGTTTCTGCATCTCCTGCATATAGACCGACAGCCCCCCCGACCACCCCTCCCCCCCCCCACCTGGTTGTTGTAGGATGTCTTGCCTGGTGTTTTCATTAACAGCTTGTTGTCCCAGGGCAATGAGTTGAGGCCGTTTCTATGCATCTCCTGCATCATTGTCGACACCCCCCCCCCCCCCCACCCCTACACATTACCTTTGTTGTAGGATGTACTTCGACTGGTAGTTTCATTAGAACACGCTATTGTCCCAATGGGCCATGACGTTGATGGCTCGTTTTCTGCATCTCCTGCATCATCGTTCCGACCACCCCCCCCCCATTGCCCACATTCTAACATTCAAAACCCACTGTTGTTGTTTGATTGTAGGATGTATCTTGCTGGTGTCTTCATCAAAACGCTATTGTCCCAGGGCCATGAGTTGGCTTAGGGCTGTTTCCTGCATCTCCCTGCATCATGCCGACCCCCCCCCCCTGTTGTTGTAGGATTCCTTTGCTGGTGGTAGGTCATCACAGCAGTCTATAATTGTCCCAGGGCCATGAGTTGAGGCTGTTTCTGGAATCCTTCCTGCATATCACAAAGCCGACACTACCCCCCCCCCCCCCTCCCCCACCTGTTGTTGTAGGATGGCGTTTTGCTGGTGTTTCATCAACAGCTTTTGTCCCAGGGCCATGAGTTTGAGACTGTTTTTTCTGTATCTCCTGCATCATGGCACGACAAGAGGTACCGCGGGTAGTCAGGGCCTGTCCCCCTCCCCCCCCCCCCCCATACACCTCCAGTGATGATTCTAGACCTTTTAGAAAAGGGGGTCCAAGGACCCCTAATATATGACAAGATGAAAAGAGGGTCCTAGGGACTCTTCATGGTAAAAAAAATGGGGTCCCAGTTTGATACAAAACAAGCACCTCATGCCTGTCGCATGAAAATAGGTAGCTCATAAAAATAAAAAGCTCGCTACCTATGACAGTGTGTATTTGCGGCATTGAGCATGAACCTTAAATTTCACTTTTTTCTAGGGTTAGGGATAGGGTTAGGGTTTATGTGAAGGGTTAGGTTTAGAGTTAGTTAAATGGTTAAAGTAAAGAAAAAAAGAAATTTGTGGTTGTCGCAAATACAGACTTTCATAGTAGCGAGCTTTTATTTTTTATGAGCTACCTATTTTCATGCGACAGCGCCGTCGTCTCGGTTTTCTAACCACGGCCATTTTATAAGCCAGTCTTTCTTAAAGGTTCTTGTTTTGATGCGAGTATAAGGCCTATCACCACTGGCACTGGCTTTGTTTTGAACCTCCTCATGACCATCACCACGTGCGTCAGCAATCTCAAGTTCATTGACACTGGATGTTGGCCCCGAATCTTCTACGACTACTGCAGCCGTATCTTCATTCACAACAGATCAAGATGTTTGGCCAGATTCTTCCGAGTCGGACACTTTAGGTGTTTTGGATGACTTGAACGCATAATCAAACAGTACAGTGTATGCTTCGCTTCACGATTGCCACTAGCACCAGATCCTCTCTCTACTAACTCATGTCTAGACTCGGACGTGGCTCCACCCACTCAACTCGTTGATAAAGCAACATACAACTCATGTGTGATTATAGCAATTGACGTCCAATGCCGCCCTTCAGACGCCGCAAAGCGGAAAAGGGATATTCATATTCCGGCCTATAATGGCTATGTTACGCAACAGAGACCAAGCAGTCGCAATTTATGTAATGTCCCCCTGAACTGGGGTTTAGAAAAAACTGGTCGCCATTTATTATAGTCTCGCCGTCATAGGGAACGCACTCGGCCCCCTTTCATTGTTGATAGGACGTCAATTAGCGGGTGTAAATTTCGAAGAGATTTCGCCCCTAGGACAGAACACAGCGCTCTAGAATCATCACCTGCCCACCTACGTTGTGCTGTTAAAGTTAGATGTACTTAGCTGCAGTAGTTTCATCAACAGCCTAATTGCTCTACCCGAGCAGGCCATGAATGATTGCGGGATGTGATTCTGCATCCTCCTGCATACATACGCCGACCCCCCCCCCCTACTCTCACCTGTTAGCTGTTGTAGGATGTCTCCTTGCTGGTGTTTCAATCAACAAGCTGTTGATCACCCTATGCGGCCATGAGTTGAGGCTGTTTCTGCATCTCCTGCATCATGCCGACCCCCCCCCCCTACACACACCTGTTGTTGTTGTAGGATGTCTTGCTGGTGTTTCATCAACAGCTGTTGTCCCAGGGCCATGAGTTGAGGCTGTTCCTGCATCTCCTGCATCATGCTTGACATCACCCCCCCCCCCCCCCCCCCCCCCTCACACACCTGTTGTTCGTTGCTAGGATGTCTTGCTGGTGTTTCATCAACAGCTGATGTTGTCCCAGGGCCATGAGTTGAGGCTGATTTCTCGCCGATTCTCCTGCAATCATTGCCGACACCACCCCCCCCCCCCCCCCTCACACACCTGTTGTTGTTTGTAGGATGTCTTTGCTGGTGTTTCATCAACTGAAGCTGTTGTCCCAGGGGGGCCATGAGTTGAGGCTGTTTCTGCATCTCTCCTGACCTCCATGCTCGCACATGCCGACCCCCCACCCCCCCCCCCCCCCCCCCCCCCCCCCCCCCCCACTCACACACTCTGTGTTGTTGTAGGATGTCTTGCTCGGTGTTTCATCAACAGCTGTTGTCCCAGGGCCATGAGTTGAGGCTGTTTCTGACACAGCATCTCCTGCATCATGCCGACCACCACATCTTGGGGAATGGAGGCTGTGTTGCCCTGCAGTAACATGGTTCAGCGCCATCGTCGGGTTCACCGGAGGCATGCCCAGGATGCCCGGCTTCAGGTAGACTGCAGGAAAGAGACAGCTGACTTATCAGATTCATTCATCAATCAATTCATCAATCAATCAATCAAATCTGCTCTTATGCTGGTAGGGCAGGTTGGGCTTCAGGTAGACTGCAGGAAAGAGACAGCTGACTTATCAGATTCATTCATCAATCAATTTATCAATCAAATCTGCTCTTATGCTGGTAGGGCAGGTTGGGCTTCAGGTAGACTGCTGGAAAGAAACAGCTGACTTATCAGATCCATTCATCAATCAATCAATCAAATCTGCTCTTATGCTGGTAGGGCAGGTTGGGCTTCAGGTAAGCTTCAACCAAGAAACAATCGACCAAGAAACAGTCGATTTATCAATTCCTCAGTTCAGGTGAGGGGAAGGAGGGGAGGGGGCAGCATACCCAGGATGCCCGGCTGCAGGAAAGAAACATTCAACTATTCCATACATCATTCAGCCAATCCATACATCATTCAACTATTCCATACATCATTCAGCCAATCCATACATCATTCAACTATTCCATACATCATTCAGCCAATCCATACATCATTCAACTATTCCATACATCATTCAGCCAATCCATACATCATTCAACTATTCCATACATCATTCAACTATTCCATACATCATTCAACTATTCCATACATCATTCAACTATTCCATACATCATTCAGCCAATTCATGGCATCAATAAGCCAATCCATACATCATTCAGTCGATCCATACATCAATAAGTCAATCCATGCATCATTCAGCCGATCCATACATCATTCAGTTGATCCATACATAAATAAGCCGATCCATGCATCAATAAGGTAATCCATTCATCGATCCATAATCAATAAGCCGATCCATTCATCAATAAGCCGATCCATACATCAATAAGCCAATCAGTTGATCTATACGCCGATCCATATGTCAATAAGCCAATCCATTCATCGATCCCTATGTCAACAAGCCAATCCATTCATCGATCCATACATTGATAAGCCGATCCATTCATCAATCAGTCGATACATACATCAATAAGCTGATCCATTCATTGATCAGCTGATCCATACATCAAATCAGTCAATCCATACATCAATAAGCCAATCCATTCATTAGTCGATCCATTCATCAATAAGCCAATCCATTCATCGATCAGCCGATCCATACATCAATAAGCCAATCCATTCATTAGTAGATCCATTCATCAATAAGCCAATCCATTCATCGATCAGCCGATCCATACATCAGTAAGCGAATCCATTCATCAATCAGTTCGAGCCATTCATCACATAAGCTCCGAACCGCATCCACCATTCATGATCAGCTGACCATACCTCATACATCAATAAGCAGAATCATTCATCAGTCGATCCATAGTACATCAATAAAGCACCATCCATCACATCAATTAAAGCAATCCATTCATCCAGTCTAGATCCATTCATCAATTAAGCCAAAATCCATTCATTGCCCTCAGTACTGGATCCATATGATCATCAATAAAGCGAATCCATTAAGTGAGATCAAATCATCAATAGACCAACCCATATCATCAATAAGCGAATTACTCCCGTCTCATTATCAGTACGCACCCCCCCCGTCTTCCTATTCATCAATAAGCCAACCCATTCATCAATAATCCATTCCATACATCAATAAGCCAATCCATTCATCAATAAGCGAATCCATGCATCGATCAGTCGATCCATTCATCAATCAACCAATCAGCATTGATAAGCTGATCCATACATCAATCAATCCATAGATCGGATCAACCAATCCATACATCAATCAACCAATCCATACATCGATCAGCCAATCCATTAGTCAGTCAATCCATCCATCAGTCAATCAATTCATCAATCATTCAATTCATCAAACACTCAATGTGCACCTACCGTTTGCCTTGCCCTTTTTCTCCTTGGGTGTCTGCTGTGCTGACTGCTGCAGCTCCATGCCCATCCAGGCCTTCTCAAAGTTGCGGGGGATGGGGCGGGAGAAGGGCACCTTCTTGTGCGGGGCTTTCTCCGCGGCCATGGCCTTGAAGAATGGAGAGTCCTCATTCCAGTCCAGGCCAGGAATGCTGGGAACTTCCTCCACTTCCTCTTCTGTGCGTGAAAGACAGGAGAGGGGCGAGGAAGGGTTAGACGACTAACAATGACACATTGAAAGACAGGAGAGGGGCGAGGAAGGGTTGGACGACTAACATGGGAACCAGACTGTAGCCAGCTGATGCAAAGGGACATCAAATAGTCATGGTTAGATACCAGACTGCAGCCAGCTGATGCAAAGGGACATCAAAAAGTCATGGTTAGATACCAGACTGTAGCCAGCTGATGCAAAGGAACATCAAAAAGTTATGGTTAGAAACCAGACTGTAGCCAACTGATGCAAATGGGACATCAAATGTCATGGTTTAGTACCAGACTGCAGCAGCTGATGCAAAGGGACCATCAAAAATTCATGTTAGATTAACCAGACCTGTTAGCAGCTTATGCAAAGAACATCAAAATTTATGGTTGGATACCAGACTGTAGCCAGCTGATCAAAGGGACATCAAAAAAGATCTGGTTAGATATCAGACTGTAGCCAGCTTGATGCAAAGGGACATAAAAAAGTCACAGACCTGCCACTTCTTAAAATTAAAAGATGAGCGGGAGGCTGGGGGCCGGCGCACCCCCATGGGGTCCAGGTGCAAAGAAAGCTGAAGCATTTTATATAATTCTTTTGCTTAGATCCACTATCAGGCACGTGAAAATGGCACTCAGAATATGACTTCAGTATATCCCTTTCTAGTATGTAAGTCACACACACAAACACACAATGACCCCACACGGCATATGTGTGTTGTGTGTGTAGAGAGAGAGAGAGAAGAGAGATAGAGAGAAGAGAGTAGAGAGAAAGAGAGAGAGAGAGAGAGAGAGAGAGAGAAGAGAGAGAGAGAGAGAAACTTTGAAATGTGTTTAATGAGGATAACTGAATAAGCAAAACAGCCACTTCTTTTCATCGTCCGCAAACTAATAATAATAGCAAGCAAAATTTGAAAAAAATATTAATAGACAAACAGCATTATGACATCATCATTAAACATGACAGCAAAGAACGACGAAATTGTTCCACTCACCATAATAAGAATATATAATGATAATACTAGACATATATGCCGAAGGAATTCACAATACTACAATCACTGATAACATGCATATATAACAATGAAATCAAGGAACAGAACACATTTAACTGAATCACAACGCGTACCTTAGACATACGTCAACCATACGCACGTATGCACGCACGCGACCACACACACAAACATAGGGAGAGAGAGGGAGGGAGAGAGCAGAACAGGGACGGGGGATGCAATCCATACTGTTTTAATAACATACTCTTGAAACAAGACAAGATTAACACTAATTACAATTGTTTGAATAAGTAGTCATAACAGCTTTTGAATGATGCCAAGGTACTTTTTGTTTTAATATAGTCCGGAATTTCGTTCCATAGTTTACCACCCGAGTATATCAAAGATGTCATATATATATCAGTTCTCGGACGGGGCAGTTGTATTCTATTTTTATTTCGTATTTGAGTCACACACAACTTTTCACACAGGTATTTATTTGCTCGAGTTCTGCTTTGAACTATCTTATCCCGCCGCGCCTGCTGTTTGTTCCATCTGCCCTCTGCATTGCCTCTGGAAGACTGTTTCGTGTTTTGTCGTCCCTGACTTTTGTCGGGCCCGCTGCTTTTCGACGTATTACTCATTTTGATGGCCCTCCTGTAAATGCTTCCTTCCTGGTTTTAAGCCAGTTTTTTTTCAGCTTTGCATATCCCGGTGTGATGGCAGCGGCCTCCACCTGCGAGTTGTAAATCTTCCTGGAAAAATACTTTTCTAGTATGTTGATCAAGAAAATATTTTATTCTGCTTAATTGGAATACTTTTATAGACAGTTTACGAATGAGCGTAGAAACGTGAAAGGACCAAGAAAGGTTGTTGTCAATTGTTAGACCAAGCAGTTTATGTGAGTCAGATTTAATATTTTGGCGTCTTTGTCAAGTTGCAATGATCATAAACTTAGATTTCAGAGGATGTAGAGCCATATGATTTAGGTCACTCCATGTCTCTAGTTTTGCAAGGTCGTTTTGTATATCGGTTAGAACTAAGTCTGTGTTCTTATTTTTGTTATGAAGTGTACAGACAAACCTCTATTTTCAGACTTCCAAAATGTCCGGAAAAATAAGTCGTAAATTGGAGGGGTCGTATGACGGAGGTTTTCACTGGCAGCCGTATCAAAGAAAAAGTTCAGCACAGTTCATACTCTCTTCTTCATGCACACATACAATGACATATTAAAAACTGGATTTGGGTCTTTCCAACTCCATAGGATTGTACAATCGATGTATTACAGTTTCACTTCGCCGACTTCTGATAATCACCTCCACTCTCGTCCAAAGTAAGTGGTTTTCTTTTTCAAAGTCAGTGATTTACGCGCTTTTCCTACGCTTTCCGCCATCTTATCTACAACAAGGGAAGCGACTCCGCTTTCAGGCCACATTGAGCGCGTAGGGTTGTTGCACACCTTTGCAGAGCGACACGAGGTATCGCCAACTAGACAACGGTCGTTAAAAACCAACAAAATGGCGGTCGTAAATCGCTTTTTAGAGGCAGTCGTTTAAGAGAGGTCGTTTACATAGTAAACTGCATCCGTGCCAACAAATCCCCCCCAGGGGGGGGGTGTTACTAGCCAAATGAGAGGGGCGCTTTAATCAGAGGGTCCGTCATACCAAAAATAGGGGTTGGGGTTTGTAACTCTCATCACAGCAAGAAGTTGCACAATGGAGAAGAATGTTAAAGGAAGAAGTCAATTTATATAGACACAGACAATAAAGACTCGAGCACCAGGAACGAACCCTTGGGGGGACACGCAGATATCCACTACAAGGATTTAAAATGAAGACTGTTATTACAGTACCTAGAAAAACTAAATTGATGTCTGTTATTTAGAAAGGATGATATAAGATTAAATTGCCTTATTCTTGTTCGCGAAATGAAGATAATAGAATTGTTACGATGTATTGGTATTAAGGCAGATATGGGTCAATGATATACACAACCATTTGGCAAAGTTAAACAGCAAATACGTAGCCCCAGTTAATAAGATTCACTCAGAGAAGATGAGAAAAGAGAGGAAAGAATGAGAGAGAGATAAGAGAGAGAGACGAGAGAGTGAGAGAGAGTGAGAGGAGAGAGAGAGGAGAGAGAGATTGAGAGAGAGAGGAGAGAGAGATTGAGAGAGGGAGGGAGAGGATGGAGTAGAGGAGGGAGAGAGAAGAGAGTGAGCGAGAGAGATTTAAAGATATACGAACCTGTTTTATTGAGGGAAAAAGATAAGCGCACAATACAGGCATTGTTAACGATTAGGCCAGCATTAAATGAGAAGAATAAGGAAAAAAAAGAAGAAGAAGAAAATGTTATAAACAACTAATAATCATCGTGCACATAAGATACACTACCATCATAAAAAGATAAATCAAATTGTAAGGATAAATGCAAACAAAAACACAGTCACCACAACATTCGCCATGGTCATCCCACACACTAGCATTAAATCATACACATTAAACATACATAACAATTGCGTTATACACATTACAACATACACAAAACAAAAGTAAGCAAATAATTACGTGCATACGCATAAACTCACCAACACACACACATACACAAGTACGCACACACGCACATCCCACATACAAGCATACACAATACACACACACACATACCCACAAAATTCGCAGGCAGACACATACACATTCACAGTGTATGAACGCGCACATACACACACTCACATTCAAACTCACACATGCATACACACAATCACCACTATAACATATTATGAACACTAAACATGCATGGTTAACAGTGGTGACACTCATATTAGGAAGGAAACAAGTGGTGAATGGGTAATATCAGGTAACGTATTAAAGAGTTGTCATCAGAAAATCTTTATATCTTTTTTTGAATGACTTGAAAGTGTTTCCAATTTGGGTATTAGCCAGCATGGCATTCCACAGGGCCCCACCAGAATAAGCCAAGCTTGTCTTGAAGAGGTAAATTCTTGGAAGAGGGAGCATGATTTTAAGTTCGTGGCGCCGGTCATTGACAACAAACCTACTAGTAAGAGATTGTGGGGCATTGCCTGAAAAAATCTTAAACATAAAAATAGCCTTCTTATGATTTAGCTTTAAATGGAAGGGTAGAATGTATAAAGCTTTGTGGTCATAAGTGGTTAGCTTTGAGGACTTAAGCAGAACTAGTTTTAATGCTCGTCTATGAAGACTTGAAAGAGGTTTCAAAATATTTTCACTAGCGCCATCCCACAGAGTTGACGCGTAATTGATATGCGATTCAATAAATGAGTGGAAAAATATCTTACGTGAATGGAGGTCTAAGGAAATGCTTTATTTTAGACAACTGATAAATCTTTGAAGACACGGATTTGCAGGTTTTAGTGACATGATCGGACCAAGAAAGATTATTGTCAACTGACAACGCCAAGAACTTTGTGACTACCAACTTCCTCAACTGCATTGCAATTAATAAAGAGAGTCAAAAAGTTGTTAGGAAGGTTCTGGCGTTTTTGTCTTGTAATTATCATAAGTTTGGTTTTTAATGGGTGCAAGCTCATATGATTCAACTCTGCCCAATTTAAAAGTTCATCGATGCTGTTTTGCAACGTTTGAAATACTGTTGTATAATTGGAATGGCTTGTGTGTAGTGTTGTCATCATCGGCAAAAAGTTTACAGAGAGAGAGAGGAGAGAGAGAGAGAGAGAGAGTAGAAGTTCTGCGCGAGCAGAGCGGACGTATTTTGTTTGTCCGACCCCGTCGTGATTGAAGACGTTATTTTTGGAGTGGCTTGGACTGCACCGGAATGTTGCTTGTGACTCTTTGAAACTCCTTTGACTTCGCATGCTTGGTCAAGGCGTGTGCGCCTTCTGATGAAAATGCAATGTTCGAGCGGCACAAAGTACAAAAGGCATTCTCCTTTGACAGACTTGGAAAAGCATGGAAAGTCGTCTTTGTACTCGGGCCTCCATTTCTGAACGTGAAGTCGTTTTTTCTTCTCCTCCACCGCGCGATCATGTTCGTCCATTTGAGACACCATTTTTGGAGAGATTATTGACCAATCAAAATTCAGCAACAATTTTCGGGCCATTCAGCCCGAGATAAGCTTCGCTAATTCCGCACTGATGTCATGGCTACGCCGTCTTCCTGTCTGCGTGTGCAGAGACACGATCTTCGTTGCGAAACGTAGTTAGTCGAAAATGCATACTAGACGGCTTTTAAAATATCGGAGCTCGAGAGAGCACGATCGGAGCTCGGAGCAAAGCTCAAAATATCGGAGCTGCTCCGCCGAAATCGGAGCAAGTGAAGTCATGGTTAGATGGGAACCAGACTGTAGTCAGCTGATGCAAAGGGACATCAAAAAGTCGATGGGTTACATGGGAACCCCTTAGACTGTAGCCAGCTGATGCAAAGGAGACATCAAAAAGTCATGGGTTACATGGGAACCCCTCCAGACTGTAGTCAGCTGATGCAAAGGGATATCAAAAAGTCATGGTTAGATGGGAACCCCTCAGACTGTAGCCAGCTGATGCAAAGGGACATCAAAAAGTCATGGTTAGCATGGGAACCGACCGAGAGACTGTGAGCCAGCTGATGCAAAGGGACACATCAAAAAGTCATGGTTAGATGGGAACCAGACTGTAGTCAGCTGATGCAAAGGGACATCATAAAAGTCATGGTTAGATGGGAACCAGACTGTAGCCAGCTGATGCAAAGGGACATCAAAAAGTCATGGTTAGATGGGAACCCCTCAGACTGTAGCCAGCTGATGCAAAGGGACATCAAAAAGTCATGGTTACATGGGAACCCCTTAGACTGTAGCCAGCTGATGCAACAGGGACATCAAAAAGTCATGGTTACATGGGAACCAGACTGTAGCCAGCTGTAAGAGCTTCTTTATAGCGGCATGACGCCATAAACTGATCTTTAGGTTTGAGGTCCCCCCGTGGGGATATCGGGGGGTCTTTTGATATAATAAATGGTTCCCCCACCTTCTGGAAATTCTGTGCTTGTGTAACTTCCTCTAATGCTGTCACTCTCAAGAAACACTTTAAAAAAGATTTCCTCCAGCCGAAGTCAGACTTGCTGGGCCTAACTATTTCTTAGTTAGGCGCATAACGGCAGAAACATGAATCGGACTTGCTGGGCATCATAACGGCAGCATGCATCTGCGCTCATAATTTACAGGAAACTGTCATTGCTGGGCAAGTAGTGTCCAAAACCGTGCATTTTCGTGCTACAAGCATGAAATTTGGTACAGGTGTTTGGCTTTGGGTACTAAACAATTATTGATACAGGGGCAGTTGATTTTTTTTCTGGCTATGTTGATTTTTAAACTTTTCAAAATGGCCACTGATCGGCTTAAGCTATGTCTACCACATAGAAATAATCGAGTTTAAGAGACGCAAATTTTATATTATAAGCACTAAATTTGGCTCACAAGCACACATGAAGATACAAAATTAAACCTATTATGCAATTATGACACAATATGTACATTTATAAGTGCTTTTTCTAATAAATTCAAAATGGCCACCAACGTTTTGAGTTATGACTACCTTATAAAACAATTTAAGATTATAAGCACAAAATTTGGCATACATTGACACTTGTAAATGCTTAATACATGCTGTTACACAATCATGATAAATTATATTCATATTTATATTCTTAAATCAATTCAAAATGGCTGCCAGTCAGCTTGTGTTATGGCTACCACATGAAAAGAGTTAAAGTTTAAAGCTTAAAATTTCATCTTATATATATTTTCGAAATCTGTATGTTGTGTCTGTCTGTGTGTGTGTGTCCCTTATGCACGGCCACGACAGTTCTCAACCGATCAACACCAAATTTGGCATCAAGCATCCTTGGCACCCTCCGAAAGTCATGCCGTCCTTTCCAGAAAACCTCTGCCAAGGACGAAGCGCGAGAAGTCGAACCGCGCGCAAAGCGCAAGGACTCGAAGCGCGCAAGGACTCGAAGCGCGCAAGCGCTGAGTCGATCAAAGGGGGCGGAGTCAAAAAGGGGGCGGAGTTTAGCTTAGCGGAGCGCGAGAAGTCGAACCACGCGCGAAGCGCAAGGACTCGAAGCGTGCAAGCGCTGAGTCTTTAAACCTATGTCTCATGTGCCAAGGGTTCCACAGCTAGTTATATATAAGCACCAAATTTGATACACATGTACATTTGTAAATATTTTACAATGTTTTACACAATCTTGACAGCATAATAATATATGCATATAAATAAATTCAAAATGTCTGCCAAAGAATTACTACTAGATTGAAAAAAAGTTTTGATTTGCAAATTTAATTATATAAGCACCAAACTTAGCAAGCATGCACACATGCAAATGCTAAGCAGGCAGTGTTATGCTGTTACACAATCATAACAAACTAAATGCACGGTTTCTATGTGCGTGTTTAAAAATAATAATTTTCAAAATGGCCGCCAATAAGCTGAAGTATGACTAAATAACAAAATGAATTATGGTTTGGCTTGCAAATTTCAAGCAATGAGCACCAAACATAGCAGACGCTTACATATATGTTAATGCAAAATATATACTGTTACATAATCAGGACAAAATATATGAACATTTCTATTTTTTATGGTCGCCAAGCAACTTGCATTTTGATTTAGAGGACACTGCCCCCCTTCATACTGCAACAGAGAAGCTGTCTCTGTTCCCTGCTGGGGAGTAGGTGACAAGGCAGCCTCTGGATCCCTGCCTTTCAGGTTTTCCACGTTTTGTAGAAGCACCCATGCGCATCACAAAACAGTTTGATTTATTGTTTTTTTTAAAGTCGCTTAACGGCAACTTAGGGAAGTGGAGCAGAATGAAGTACCTTGTATAAGCCATGTTCTTTTAGGCGCCCACCTCTAACTTTGGAGCGATTTTCATGCATAGGAGTACTTACCGGCGAAAAAACGTCCACCTTCCTCTTTGGAGCAAAATTCGTGCATAGGGGTATGTACTTTGTAAACGCCCCCACCCCCTACTTTGGATCAGTGGGATGGGGGTATTTGGTTAAGTCGGCACCAGCTAGACATAGCTTTTTAGAGATGCATTTTCCCAGATTTATCTCAGAACTATAACATCAAAAGTTATGACATTATCAATGACATCACACTTCCCCTAGCTAAAACACAAGAGCAGGCATCTCCCAAAATTAACAACATAAGGTCATTGGCTAGACAGATCCTAATGTCATGCCTTTTAGTGACAGAGGCCCAGTCCTTATACCCTATACAGAGAGAGAATGCAGTTATGTATTTTGTCAGTCGTCTTTCCTGACCATGACTGCCATTATAGCAGAGGGGGCAGATGCTACTTCTGGCGGGATGGGCTAGAATTTGTTTTACAGTGGAGATGCCTTGCCCAGGGTACATCGCGACTACACTCTCTCGGCCAAAGGGATTTGAGGACAGTTGGCGTTGGGGAAGATCCCCAAAGGCCAACCCTTCCCTTTGGCTGCAGCACCAGAGCCAAAATGCCGCACTCCCCCAGGGCTCCCGCTTTCTTTTTTTTGCCGCTTTGGGGTTTTCTATTCAAGGCTATGAGCACTAACATTCTACAGGACCCTCTAAAAGAATGTGCAGGGGGTCCCATCAATGCACTAGAAAAAATCTTTTTAGCATTCGCTATGCCACTGGGACCCTCTATCCCGCCTCAAGGACCCTCTATACTGTAAGTCTGAAGGAGTCCCTGGGACCTCCTTGTTTTGCGGGACGATTTGGGAGACCTGTCCCCCCACTTTTCGACCAATTTCGTGCATATGTAGAGTGGTGATGGTGTGTGGGGGTGGGGGTGGCTTGTACAAGGTACTTTACAATATTATTAATCACAAGAAAATGGTATATTATATACAATAATACTTTACGTTTCTGTGTTTTTACTGTAGTTTTTTATGCATACTTTGCGTGCATTTGATTAATATATATATTAAAAACTTATGAAAAATAGGATTCTATTCATATGCAATGTTATGTGTGCACGCAAACACACACACACACACACACCACCATCACCCCCACCACTAGCACTAGAAGGACCAGTAGCAGCAACTGTAAAGAAAACTATAGATACGTGACGAATTGCAAGGAGGGGCAGAAAAAAATGGTCAGATGTTAAGATGTTAATGTAAAACACGAATAATGTACTACTTACAACACCAGTTAACTCCTTTGTCCTATGCTGAATGGAAGGACAGGGTGGGTGGTGTGGACAAGGGTGGGGGGGGGCAGTTTCTGGTCCTTGTTGCCCAGAATACTGACGTTTGTCCCCAGTTAAAGCTCTGCAAGCCCTATTAAGACTGCCCATCATCAAAGATACGTTGGACTGATACAGTCCATGGTAAGCCCCGCCAAACAGATAAGTAAAACAATCAATAATTACTAATCAAAGTTCTTAATCAAACAGCCCATGTTTTATTACTCAATCAACAAAACTATTATCTTCTTTTTTTGTACAAGGAGGTACTTCTAATTCTATTCTGTCAGTTATTAGATTCATGTACGCAGAAAAAAAAATCATGACGCTAAGCACCATAATTTTGCTCTCTCTCTCTCTGATGAAAGATTAAATAGCATGTTGCTTAAACAGGCATATCACCTCCCCTTCCTCCCTTCCCTCGCCCATCTCCCCGCCCCCCCCCCCTCTCTCTCTCTCTCTCTCTCTCTCTCTCATAAAAGCGCTGAAAAAGTATGTTGCTTTTGCTTCTGCCCATCTTCTGTTTTTGTTTTCTTTTGAATTTCTTATTTTTTATTATTTTCCCCAGGGCTGGGGGGCAGACAAACCTGCCATTGCTTATCTCATTGCTTACTTGTCATTGCTTATCTCATGTTTCCCGGGTTAAATAAAAATTTGTTTTTCGGCTCTGTCTCTCTCTCAGGGCAATGATGTAAAAAAGATCCCACTCTTTTTCCCTCAATAAAAAAGTTTCGTTCGTTCGTTCTATTAGTGGATGAAAGCAAAACAAAAAAAAGGGATTTGTTGAGATACACCCCGATTCCCTCCTCTCTCCGTTCATTGGGGCTGTTGGCCTATGTCATTGCTTAAAACCTTTGCCTGGCCTTCTCTCTCTCTCGTAATCATAATAATAAATAGCTTCATTATTTTTATGTCACAGGTTTCGATTCATGTGGTGTGCCTTAGTATACCCCCCCCCCTAATTCCCCGTCGCCCTGCGCCACCCCCCCCCGGTCTCCCATTGCCATTCATTTCCCCCCATTTTTTTTAAATTATGCATGCATTACTTAGGTTCTCTCTCTCTCTCTCCCCCCAGCCTAAATTCTTATCCTTGTAAAATAAAGTATTTGACGTTTGAAGTCTCTCTCTCTCTCCTATCAAAAGTACTGAAAACTTAAGATAAACTGTTGCTTTTGCCATTGCCATCTGTTGTCTATGTGTACGAAAGCAAAAAGAGGGGATTGTTGAGAAATACCCCTCTCTCCCCCCCTCCCATGGGCAGACCACGCACGCACGCACACACTGCAATGTGCTCATATTATTTAACTAGCCAACTCCCTCATAGTCGTTGTCCTTTCTTCCTCTTCCTTTGACAGTGTGTTTACCACAAAGCGATGATAAGTTGATAGATGCAGTCAGTTGAACTGATCTGCCACAACATTGACAGTGATAGATCTAGAATTATGAAGCAAGAAACCTGTATGCCAAAGTAATTTCTACTGCAGCCATATATGTCCACATGTTTTTATTCACACGATTTCTCAATTGGAAAACATTTCATAAAAAAATAATAAAGCAATTAATCTTCTTTGTGTCTGCTATAGAGCTGAATGTCAGACATTAGCATCATGTTTTGAGTTCCACATAATAGGCTACTGACATAGCACACAGTCCCAGTAATAGGAGCTTCTCTATTTAAGTTGCAATATCACAATCTCGCATAATTTTCCTCTTCCTACTATAGAGACATTATACGAGCTCTTTCATGACATTTTACACGGCAAAATCGGTACCTGGGTCACTACTTTCTTCCAACTTTCGATTTTACAGCTTTGCCTCGTGACGGAGGCAGCCATGTTGTAAATGTGATGCTGCGCTGCAGTGGATCAAGAAAATGCTTTGCAAAAAAAGCCCACGCAATAAAATCAATATGTATATTTTGCAATACAATTACAATAAAGTGTTTTAATTAATAGATAAGAAAATTTTTTTTATGTTTACCTTTTTTATTTATAAAAATTAACTGCTGACTGCTCCTGGGTTAAAATTCGTCGACTGCTCGCGCTGATTTTAATCAATTATTTTTTCGTTTAAGAGGGTTATTTGCAATGCCCCTGTATCTAAAATAATTTAGAATGTATTCAAGATTATATTGCACCAAATTTTACGTTTTTTTGGACATAACAAGTCGGGCTATCAGAGCGATTGAAGGAAGAAGAAGGAGGTTTGAGGTGTTCTAGCAGATGATGATGCGACACACCCCACCCCACCCCACCCCGTGGGGTTACCGTGGGGAGGGGTCTTCTGCACAAAAACGGTTCCCCCACCTTCTGAAGCTCTGTGCTTGTAACTTCCTCTAATCTGTCTCTCTCTTTGACTCTGCCCTTTTTTCTTGCTTTGTGTCATCTAGTATATTTCTGACATTTTGGCCCATTCTCCTGCCTTTTCAAAAAAAAAAATCTTCCAAATATATTTTTCTACTTTGAGCTCCTCCGAAATCGGAATGTGTCGGCTGTAATGAATGCAGCGAGGACACCAGTGAAAACTGGAAAACGGACACCATACGTACCCGCCTTACCCATTGAAAATGACAAACTGACCTTAGGTTTGGCCGGCAAACTGACCTTTAGGTTTGGGAACTGCAGAAGGCAAAAGACCTTTAAGAGGTGTTCTAGAAACTGACCTTTAGGTTTGACAAAACTGACCTCTTAGGTTTGTTCTGGCAAACTGTTAGGTTTGAGGTGTTCTGGCAAACTGACCTTTAGGTTTGAGGTGTTCTGGCAAACTGACCTTTAGGTTTGAGGTGTTCTGGCAAACTGACCTTTAGGTTTGAGGTGTTCTGGCAGACCATGTTCCAGACCCATCCCTGGAAGACTGGGCACTGCCTGCAGGTCCTCCCCTGCACACATAGTGCCAAGACATCATCATCAACACCAGCAACACTGAAGGTCCCCTGCACACATTGCGCCAAGACATCATCATCATCATCAACAACACTGAAGGTCCTCCACTGCACACATAATGCCAAGAAATCATTACCAACACCAACTGCACTGGTCCTCCCTTGCACACATAGTGCCAAGACATCATCATCAACATCAACACCAATGCAGGTACTTATTCCCTGCAACACATAGTGCCCAAGACATCATCATCAACACCAACAACACTGTAGGTCCTCCACTGCACACATAGTCCCAAGACATCATCATCAACACCAACAACACTGAAGGTCCCTTGCACACATAGTGCCAAGACATCATCATCAACACCAACAACACTGAAGGTCCTCCACTGCACACATAGTGCCAAGACATCATCATCAACACCAACAACACTGAAGGTCCTACCCTGCACACATAGTGCCAAGACATCATCATCAACACCAACAACACTGAAGGTCCTCCCCTGCACAGATTGTGCCAAGACATCATCATCAACACCAACAACACTGAAGGTCCCCACTGCACACATAGTGCCAAGACATCATCATCAACACCAACAACACTGAAGGTCCCTTGCACACATAGTGCCAAGACATCATCATCAACACCAACAACACTGAAGGTCCTTCCCTGCACACATAGTGCCAAGACATCAACACCAACACCACTGCAGGTCCTCCACTGCACACATAGTGCCAAGACATCATCATCAACACCAACAACACTGAAGGTCCCTTGCACACATAGTGCCAAGACATCATCATCAACACCAACAACACTGAAGGTCCCCTGCACACATAGTGCCAAGACATCATCATCAACACCAACAACACTGAAGGTCCCCTGCACACATAGTGCCAAGACATCATCATCAACACCAACAACACTGAAGGTCCTCCCCTGCACACATAGTGCCAAGACATCATCATCAACACCAACAACACTGAAGGTCCTCCCCTGCACACATAGTGCCAAGACATCATCATCAACACCAACAACACTGAAGGTCCCCTGCACACATAGTGCCAAGACATCATCATCAACACCAACAACACTGAAGGTCCCTTGCACACATAGTGCCAAGACATCATCATCAACACCAACAACACTGAAGGTCCCCTGCACAGATTGCGCCAAGACATCATCATCAACAACACTGCAGGTCCTCCACTGCACACATAATGCCAAGAAATCATTATCAACACCAACAACACTGAAGGTCCCCTGCACAGATTGCGCCAAGACATCATCATCAACACCAACAACACTGAAGGTCCCCACTGCACACATAGTGCCAAGACATCATCATCAACACCAACAACACTGAAGGTCCTCCCCTGCACACATAGTGCCAAGACATCATCATCAACACCAACAACACTGCAGGTCCTCCACTGCACACATAGTGCCAAGACATCATCATCAACACCAACAACACTGCAGGTCCTCCCCTGCACACATAGTGCCAAGACATCATCATCAACACCAACAACACTGAAGGTCCCTTGCACATATAGTGCCAAGACATCATCATCAACACCAACAACACTGAAGGTCCTTCCCTGCACACATAGTGCCAAGACATCAACACCAACACCACTGCAGGTCCTCCCCTGCACACATAGTGCCAAGACATCATCATCAACACCAACAACACTGCAGGTCCCCTGCACATATAGTGCCAAGACATCATCATCAACACCAACAACACTGAAGGTCCCCTGCACACATAGTGCCAAGACATCATCATCACACCAACACCAACTGCACTGGTCCTCCACTGCACACATAGTGCCAAGAAATCATCATCAACACCAACAACACTGAAGGTCCCCTGCACACATAGTGCCAAGACATCATCATCAACACCAACACCACTGGTCCTCCACTGCACACATAGTGCCAAGACATCATCATCAACACCAACAACACTGAAGGTCCCCTGCACACATAGTGCCAAGACATCATCATCAACACCAACAACACTGAAGGTCCCTTGCACACATAGTGCCAAGACATCATCATCAACACCAACAACACTGAAGGTCCTTCCCTGCACACATAGTGCCAAGAAATCAACACCAACACCACTGCAGGTCCTCCACTGCACACATAATGCCAAGAAATCATTATCAACACCAACAACACTGAAGGTCCCTTGCACACATAGTGCCAAGACATCATCATCAACACCAACAACACTGAAGGTCCTCCACTGCACACATAGTGCCAAGACATCATCATCAACACCAACACCACTGCAGGTCCTTCCCTGCACACATAGTGCCAAGACATCATCATCAACATCAACAACACTGAAGGTCCTCCCCTGCACACATAGTGCCAAGACATCATCATCAACACCAACACCACTGCAGGTCCTTCCCTGCACACATAGTGCCAAGAAATCAACACCAACACCACTGAAAGGTCCTCCCCTGCACATATAGTGCCAAGACATCATCATCAACACCAACACCACTGCAGGTCCTTCCCTGCACACATAGTGCCAAGAAATCAACACCAACACCACTGCAGGTCCTCCACTGCACACATAATGCCAAGAAATCATTATCAACACCAGCAACACTGAAGGTCCCCTGCACAGACAGCGCCAAGACATCATCATCAACACCAACACTGCTGCAGGTCCCCTGCACACATAGTGCCAAGAAATCATCATCAACACCAACAACACTGAAGGTCCTTCCCTGCACAGATAGCGCCAAGACATCATCATCAACACCACTGCAGGTCCTCCACTGCACACATAATGCCAAGAAATCATTATCAACACCAACAACACTGCAGGTCCTTCCCTGCACACATAGTGCCAAGAAATCAACACCAACACCACTGCAGGTCCTCCACTGCACACATATTGCCAAGACATCATCATCAACACCAACAACACTGAAGGTCCTCCACTGCACACATAGTGCCAAGACATCATCATCAACACCAACAACACTGAAGGTCCTCCCCTGCACACATAGTGCCAAGACATCATCATCAACACCAACAACACTGAAGGTCCCCTGCACAGATTGCGCCAAGACATCATCATCAACAACACTGCAGGTCCTCCACTGCACACATAATGCCAAGAAATCATTATCAACACCAACAACACTGAAGGTCCCCTGAACTCACTGTTGTACTCCAGGATCTCCTGCTCCACCCCAGTGGGCAAGCTGTTCAGGTTGTAATAATCAACAACAACAACAACAACTCACTGCTGTACTCCAGGATCTCCTGCTCCACCCCAGTGGGCAAGCTGTTCAGGTTGCAATAATCAACATCAACAACAACAACTCACTGCTGTACTCCAGGATCTCCTGCTCCACCCCAGTGGGCAAGCTGTTCAGGTTGTAATAATCAACAGCAACAACAACAACTCACTGCTGTACTCCAGGATCTCCTGCTCCACCCCAGTGGGCAAGCTGTTCAGGTTGTAATGATCAGCAACAACAACAACTCACTGCTGTACTCCAGGATCTCCTGCTCCACCCCAGTGGGCAAGCTGTTCAGGTTGTAATAATCAACAACAACAACAACAACTCACTGCTGTACTCCAGGATCTCCTGCTCCACCCCAGTGGGCAAGCTGTTCAGGTTGTAATGATCATCAACAACAACAACTCACTGCTGTACTCCAGGATCTCCTGCTCCACCCCAGTGGGCAAGCTGTTCAGGTTGTAATAATCAACAGCAACAACAACAACTCACTGCTGTACTCCAGGATCTCCTGCTCCACCCCAGTGGGCAAGCTGTTCAGGTTGTAATAATCAACAGCAACAACAACAACTCACTGCTGTACTCCAGGATCTCCTGCTCCACCCCAGTGGGCAAGGTGTTCAGGTTGTAATAATCAACAGCAACAACAACAACTCACTGCTGTACTCCAGGATCTCCTGCTCCACCCCAGTGGGCAAGGTGTTCAGGTTGTAATAATCAACAGCAACAACAACAACTCACTTCTGTACTCCAGGATCTCCTGCTCCACCCCAGTGGGCAAGCTGTTCAGGTTGTAATAATCAACAACAACAACAACAACTCACTGCTGTACTCCAGGATCTCCTGCTCCACCCCAGTGGGCAAGCTGTTCAGGTTGTAATAATCAAGCAACAACAACAACTCACTTCTGTACTCCAGGATCTCCTGCTCCACCCCAGTGGGCAAGCTGTTCAGGTTGTAATAATCAAGCAACAACAACAACTCACTTCTGTACTCCAGGATCTCCTGCTCCACCCCAGTGGGCAAGCTGTTCAGGTTGCAATAATCAACAGCAACAACAACAACTCACTTCTGTACTCCAGGATCTCCTGCTCCACCCCAGTGGGCAAGCTGTTCAGGTTGCAATAATCAACAGCAACAACAACAACTCACTGCTGTACTCCAGGATCTCCTGCTCCACCCCAGTGGGCAAGCTGTTCAGGATGCAATGATCAACAACAACAACAACAACTCACTGCTGTACTCCAGGATCTCCTGCTCCACCCCAGTGGGCAAGCTGTTCAGATTGTAGCGATCCCTCATCTCATCCCCGGGGCGATTGCGCGTCCAGAACTTACTGTAACAGTCACACCAATATCACTGTTGTAGTGTGCAACAGAGACAGAGAGAGAGAATGTCCGGAACTTACTGTAACAGTCACACCAATATCACTGTTGTAGTGTGCAACAATTACACACAGAGAGAGAGTGTGTCCAGGAACTTACTGTAACGGTCCACACCAATATCCTGTTTGTAAGTGTGCAACAAAGAAAGAGAGAGAGAGAGAGAGAATCGCGATAGAAGAGAGAGAGAGAGAGAGAGAGAGAGAGAGAGAGAGAGAGAGAGAGAGTGTGGTGGTGCAGAACTTACTGTAAACAGTCACACCAATACACGTTGTAGTGTGCTCAGGTTTACAGAAGAGAGAGAGTGGTGTCCAGAACTTACTGTAACATTCACACCCATATCACTGTTGTAGTGTGCACAGATACAGAAGAGAGAAGAGAGTGTGTCCCATAACTTACTTAAACAGTCCACCACCAATATCACTGTTTGTAGTGTGCAACAGATACAATAGAGAGAGAGTGTGGTCCAGAACCTACTGTAACAGTCACACCAATATTCACTGTGGTAGTGTGCAACAGATACCAGAGAGAGAGAGTGTGTCCAGAACTTCTGTAACAGTCACACCAATATCACTGTTGTAGTGTGCAACAGATACACAGGCAGTGTGTCCCCAGACTTCCTGTAAAGTCACACCAATCTCACTGTTGTAGTGTGCAACAGATACAGAGAGAGAGAGTGTGTGTCCAGAACTTACTGTAAGTCACACCATACTCAACTGTTGTAGTGTGCCACAGATACAAGAGAGAGTGTTGTCCAGAACTTACTGTAACAGTCACACCATATCACTGTTGTAGTGTGCAACAGGATACCAGAGAGAGAGAGTGTGTCCAGAACTTACTGTAACATCACACCATACACTGTTGTAGTGTGCGAACAGTAGAGAGAAGAGTGTGTGTCCAGAACTTACTGTAACTAGTCACACCAATATCACTTGTTGTCGTGTGCACAGATACAGAGAGAGAGGTGTGTCCAGAAATTACTGTAAACATCCCCACCAATATCACTGTTGTAGTGTGCAACAGATACCCAGAGAGAGAGAGTGTGTCCAGAACTTACTGTAACGTCACACCATCTCACGTTGTAGTGGGTGCAACAGATCACAGAAGAGAGAGAGAATGTCCAGGAACTTACTGTAACATTCACAACCAATATCACTTGTTGTCGTGTGCACAGAATACAGAGAGCAGATTGTCCATAACTTACTGTAAGTCACACCCATATCACTGTTGTAGTGTGCACAAAGAGAGAGAGAGAGAGAGAGAGAGAGAAGGCATGAGAGAGAGGAGAGAAAAACGAAAACGAAATTTATGTAACACCAGGGAACATGCGATTAAGCAATTTTACATTCTTTTTTCCACCCCCAGCCCTGTACAAAAATAACTAAAATCACACAAAAAAAAAGCTAAATAATATAATTTGTACATGCCAGAATGAGAAAAAAGTGAGGAGGATGGGGGGGAAAGCACAAGGTGGATAGGATGGGGACCATTTTGAATTTAAGTACAGGAGCACAAAAGAAAAAAATCCACATCAGGCAAACCTTAAACGCAAAGGATAACACTCCTCATCATTATCAGTATATTAAGATAGTAATAAACAAATTCAATTATATCATAAACAAAAGTATCAACACATATATTTTATCACATTTTATAACAAAATCAGCAATCCTAAAATATCATCATTCACATGTTTGCTTTAATCTCTGAATAGAATATTTTTGATACGCGTTTTTGAAGGAAGTAATGCTGCTTTTCTGCTTAGATTAGTTGTTAGGATTCCAAAGAGTACCACCTGAGTATGTTTAACTGGTTGAAAAGATCCAGTTTCTAGGTTTTGATAACAATATTGTTAGTGATAGCTGGATAGTTTGGTTGGAAACTTTTAAATTAATGTTGGAGGTGCAAAACCATTGATTCTTCTAACATCATGACAGCTTTTGTTGTATTGACGTTTGTCGTAAGAGGTAACATTTTTATTGCGATGTACATCTTTGAAAAGTTAGAGAAGACGGTTTTAGTAGGAATGCTTTAAGGTCTCGCTTATGAAATTGATTCATGGCTTTATGTTTTTGCACTACTTGAATCGAAGAGTGTAGAGAGAGATAGTGTGGTGTGTGTGTGTGTCAGAACTTCCTGTAACGTCACACCAATATCACTGTGATAGTGTGCAACAGATACATAGAGAGAGAGTGGGTCCAAACTTAGCTGTAACAGTCGCCATCACACCATTCACTGTTGTAGTGTGCTGACAGATACACAGAGAGAGAGTGTGGTCCAGAACTTACTGTACATTCACACCAATATCACTGTTGTAGTGTGCAACAGATACAGGAGAGAGCGAGAGTTGTCCAAACTTTACTGTAACAGTCACACCACCAATAAAAATTTCCCCCCACTGTTGTAGTGTGCAACAGATACCACAGAGAGAGAGAGAGGGTGTCCAGAACTTACTGTAACTAGTCACACCAATATCACTGTTGTATGTGCAACAGATACACAGAGAGAGAGAGTGTGTCCACTTACTGTAACAGTCACACCGATATCACTGTTGTAGTGTGCAACAGATCACAGAGAGACAGAGAGTGTGTGCAGAACTTTCTGTAGCAGTCACCCCAATATTACTGCTGTAGTATCCGCAACGAGATACCACAGAGAGAAGAATGTCCAGAACTTACTGTAACAGTCACACCAATATCACTGTTATAGGTGTGCAACAAGATACAGA
>CM065686.1:64549414-64571318 GCA_017654935.2 Phymorhynchus buccinoides | reverse complement strand
AGCGCTCCTGGCAAAATAGCGCGAAATTTACGCTGATGACGCCTAAATGAAAAGCCTTGCTCCCCTATGACCGCTAAAAAAAAATGCGGACACCGTTTTTAAACCACCATTGCGCATGACAAAAGTTGGCACTGCTGCTTTGCGTATAGCAGTACGCCGAATGAATATCCCTTTTCGCTGCGCTGCCATGGACCTTCAATGCTTTATCACGAGTGTGATCTTATGTGAGTGGAGCGCCGTCCGAGTGAGAGATGGGGTAGTGATAGGTCTGTTGCTGTGGCAATCATGAATCAACATCACACTTTTGATTAGCGTTCAAAGTCATCCAACATACCTAATTGTCTGACTTAGAGAGTTGGCCAAACTCTCGCTCTTTTGTGAATGAAGATACGGCTGAGTGTCGTAGAAGATTCGTCCAACATCCAGGACAATGAACTGAATTTGACTGACGCACGTAGTGGCGATGTCATGAGGCTTTTCAAAAAACAAAACCTCATTGCCAGTGGTGGTAGGCCTAATACTCACATCAAAGCAAGAACCTTTCAAGAAAGACTGTCTTATAAAAATGCCGGGTTAGAAAACCGAGACGACGGCGCTGGTCGCATGAAAATAGTTAGCTCGTAAGAATACAAAGCTCGCTACTATGAGAGTCTGTATGTGCGACACCCACAATTTTCACTTTTCCGTGTACTTAAACCTTTAAACTAACTCTAACCCTAACCCTAAAACCCTACCTATCTAACCCTATAAAAAAGTGACATTTGTGGTGTCATGCTCATGTCGAAAATGATACACGGTCATAGGTACGAGCTTTTTATTTTTACGAGCTACCTATTTTCCATGTACAGGCATGGATTTGCTTGTTTGTATCAAACTGGGATCCCCATTTTTTTTACACGAGTGATAGTCCTAGACCCTCTTTTTTCATCTTTAGGGGTCCTTGGACCCACCTTTTCTAAAAGTCTAGAATCATTCACTGGGTGTATGGTGGGGGGGGGGGGGGGGGTTCCGGCAGATGCGAGAGATACGAGAAACGTCTCAACTCATGGCCCTGGGACAACCGCTGTTTGATGAAACACCAGCAAGACTCTACACCACCAGGTGGGGTTGGGGGGGGGGGGGGGGGGGGGGGGTGTGGGGGGGGGGGGGGGGGGGGGGTGGGGGGGTTGAGGGGGGGGGGGGGGGGCGGGGTGGGGGGGGGGGGGGGGGGGGGGGGGGGGTTGTGGGGTATGGGGGAGGGGGGGGGGGGGGGTGGGAGGGGGGTGGGGGGGGGGGGGGGGGGGGGGGGGGGGGGGGGGGGGGGGGGGTGGGGGGGGGGGGGGGGGGGGGGGGGGGGGGGGGGGGGTGTGGTGGGGGGGGGGGGGGGGGGGGGGGGGGGGGGGGGGGGGGGGGTCGGATGAATGCAGGAGATGCAGAACCAGCCTCAACTCATGGCCCTGGTACAATAGCTGTTGCTGAAACACCAGCAAGACATCCTACACAACAAGGTGGGGGGGGTCGGCATGATGCAGGAGATGCAGAAACAGCCTCAACTTATGGCCCTGGGACAATAGCTGTTGATTAAACCAGCAAAACATCCTACAACAACAGGTGTGTGTGTGGGGGGGGGGGGGGGGGGGGGGTCAGCATGATGCAGGAGATGAGCAGAAACAGCCTCAACTCATGGCCCTGGGACAATAGCTGTTGATGAAACACCAGCAAGACATCCTACAACAACAACAGGTGTGTGTAGGGGGGGGGGGTCGGCATGATGCAGGAGATGCAGAAACAGCCTCAACTCATGGCCCTGGGACAATAGCTGTTGATGAAACACCAGCAAGACATCCTACAACAACAACAGGTGTGTGTAGGGGGGGGGGGTCGGCATGATGCAGGAGATGCAGAAACAGCCTCAACTCATGGCCCTGGGACAATAGCTGATTTGATTACAACACCATAGTTGTGTGTAAAGGCCAGGGGGGGGGGGGACAATGCCTTCAACAATAGTGGTGCCCAGCATGTGTGCGGAGTTATGGTAAAACAGCCAGCCTCAACTCATGCCCTGGGACTCCAATAGCTGTTGATGAACACCAGCAAGAACATAACCAACAAAACAAGATGTGTGTGTAGGTGGCTGGAGGGTGGGGGGCTTGGGCCTCCCGAGGGGCTGTAGGAGCGGACGGGGGGGGGCCAAAATTCATTAGTTCGGGGGGGGGGGGTGGGATGACGGTGCACTCTGGGGGGGGTGGGTGGCAAGATGCACGAGATGCAGAAGCAGCCTCAGAACTCATGTCCTTGGGACACCAGATTGTGACGAAACAGACCGTGTTACATTAACAACGTGGCTCTGTGTGGACCAAGGCTGGGTCCTTGGGGGGTCGGCATGATGCAGGAGATGCAGAAACAGCCTCAACTCATGGCCCTGGGACAACAGCTGTTGTTAATTTAAGGAGCTCGGTATAAGCTTCGAGCTTGTTGTTGCTCGAAATTGTCTTTCTGTTTGATCATTTTCAAATGACTAAAGATTTGTTTAAACCAGCTGTTGTAGCTGGGAGGGCATTTGAGACAATCGTGCACTTGATGACAAGTCTTTGAAGTTTGGCATGATGATCGGCATGGTGTTACAAGTCTTTGAAGTTTGGCATGATGATCGACATGGTGTTACTATTTTAATGTGTAGCTGGGGGGGAATTTGAGACAATCGTGCACTTGATGACAAGTCTTTGAAGTTTGGCATGATGATCAGCATGGTGTTACAAGTCTTTGAAGTTTGGCATGATGATCGACATGGTGTTACTATTTTAATGTGTAGCTGGGGGGGAATTTGAGACAATCGTGCACTTGATGACAAGTCTTTGAAGTTTGGCATGATGATCGGCATAGTGTTACTATTTTCAAAATTCATCGCAAACAAATTGTGCTTGGTCTCTGATGATGTCATTTTCCCAAAATCCAATATGGCCGCCTCTGATGGGGAATGGATCAAATTAAAAAACTTTTTACAGCATAAGGCTTATGAAATGCAACTTTTTCTTATGGATTTAATTTTGTGTACCTGGTATCTAGGATCCATTAGATGTTTGGATGTCATTTTCAAGGTCAGGGTCATTTTCAAGGTTGTTTTAGTTTCACAGTGTAATTTCTCTGGATGCAGCTAAAGCCGGCGACAGACTGTGTGACTGCCTCATATGACTCGATCAGGTCATGACGTTTCACCTCATTTGCATATCATGCTGCTCGATCAGTCTGACTCAGTCGGGCCCAGTCAGGTGACAGGGCCGAATAGGGCGGGTTCTAAATTTCTCTGATCGAGTCGGATGGCTTGTGACCTCTTCTGTGCGGGAAACAAAATTTGGTCAACGTCACGACCTGATCGAGTCACATGAGGCAGTCACATAGTCTGTCGCCGGCTTAATAGGCGAACAGACCAAGAGAGGACAGTGGACTGATATTGCACTGAAGGTATTGCACAAGCCAAGTTTGGCTCCAAGTGATGCACTAGGGTGGGATCTCTGTGTGAAAAATACCAGATAATCCTTTTGGGGTTTCCAAGTTATGAAGTCATTGTGTTTAGACAGGTAATCCCATATCACCTAAAAAAATGTAAGCAACAAAACGTAATCTCTTGATATTTTAAGCCAATATTCACGTGTGTGATGCATTAGGATGTGTAGAATCTTTTTGTGAAATTTCCCTTTGGGGTTTCCTAGTTATGACATCATCAAATCTATTTTTAAACTGAAAACTCCATATCATGTGAACAAATTATACTAGACAGTCCTCTTTTGATACTTTGATATTGTGATTTACTGAGGTTTTTACAGGTTTTTTCCCCTGGGACTGGTTTTGACACGGGATGTGGGGGGGGGGGGGAATTGTCACTGAGGGGACTGGTTTTTGACACGGGATGTTGGGGGAATTGTCACTGAGGGACTGGTTTTGACACGGGATGTTGTAGGAATTGTCACTGAGGGGACTGGTTTTGACACGGGATGTTGTGGGAATTGTCACTGGTGGGGACTGGTTTTGACACGGGGTGTTGGGGGAATTGTCACAGAGGGGACTGGTTTTGACACAAGATGTTGCCGGAATTGTCACTCTGGGGACTGGTTTTGACACGGGGTGTTGGGCGAATTGTCACTGAGGGGACTGGTTTTGACACAATATGTTGCCGGAAATTGTCACCGTGGGGACTGGTTATGACACGGGGTGTTGGGCGAATTGTCACTGAGGGGGACTGGTTTTGACACGGGGTGTTGGGTGAATTGTCACTGAGGGGACTGGTTTTTACACAAGATGTTGCCGGAATTGTCACCGTGGGGACTGGTTATGACACGGGGTGTTGGGCGAATTGTCACTGAGGGGACTGGTTTTCAAAATTGCTAGCAATCACTGTTGTTTGTTCATAGTGGTGGCAGCAAGCGCATTTCTTTTATTTTGTCCATAAAGCTGATTTGAATTAAGATTGAGCTTAACATTATAACCCCATCAATAACTTTGGCCATGTCAGGGCTGTCACCACGTTAAATCTTACCACGTAATACTGATTTGAATTGATTGATTGATTTTACAGCAGAATGCCTCCCAAACCATGCCAAGCTTGCCGGTGTTGATGCAGAATTCAGGCGCAGCATTGGAACAGAATCAGAATCCGCTGAACGTCATGCAGGCAGCAGCGTCTCAGCAGCCCAGTGTTGGTCCCCAGTCAGGGAACATGGGGCCGCGGCCTGCCGCTCCGCCCAAACCAGGTAACTGTGTTTTAGTCCTGGTCAGCAGCCCAGTGTTGGTCCCCGGCCAGGGAACATGGGGCCGCGGCCTGCCGCTCCGCCCAAACCAGGTAACTGTGTTTTAGTCCTGGTCAGCAGCCCAGTGTTGGTCCCCAGCCAGGGAACATGGGGCTGCGGCCTGCCACTCCGCCCAAAACAGGTAACCGTGTTTTAGTCATGGTCAGCAGCCCAGTGTTGGTCCCCAGCCAGGGAACATGGGGCTGCGGCCTGCCGCTCCGCCCAAACCAGGTAACCGTGTTTTAGTCATGGTCAGCAGCCCAGTGTTGGTCCCCAGTCAGGGAACATGGGGCCGCGGCCTGCCGCTCCGCCCAAACCAGGTAACTGTGTTTTAGTCCTGGTCAGCAGCCCAGTGTTGGTCCCCAGTCAGGGAACATGGGGCTGCGGCCTGCCGCTCCGCCCAAACCAGGTAACCGTGTTTTAGTCATGGTCAGCAGCCCAGTGTTGGTCCCCAGTCAGGGAACATGGGGCCGTGGCCTGCCGCTCCGCCCAAACCAGGTAACCGTGTTTTAGTCATGGTCAGCAGCCCAGTGTTGGTCCCCGGCCAGGGAACATGGGGCCGCGGTTAGTGCGAAGCGTCCCGCACGCTGCTGTCCCGTGTTCGGCAAGGTCATGGTACAAGGCAGGAGAAGAAAAAAAATTGTCCATGTAGACAACATGTCCCTTGTTGTACACTTTCTCTGTGAGTGAAGTCACCACTTGATGTGCAACTCCCTTTGCTCTTGGTGCCTGGGCTGTTTCTCGGCCCAGGTACAGCTGCCAGTTGAACATGTAGCCAGTTTTCGCGTCAGCCAGGCCCCACGCTTTCAGACCCCACTTTGTTGGTTTTGCTGGCATGTAGATCAGCAGGCTTGTTCTTCCTTTGAAAGGGATCATGCTCTCATCCACAGACAGTTCTTTCCCTGGGTAGAAATACTTCTGCCAGAGGAGAATTAGTTTTTCATACAGTCCTCGGATCTTGTGCGCCCTGTCATGCTCCGGGTGACCTCTGGATTTGGCGGTTGTGTTGTCCGAAAGGTGGAAAAAGGAAAGAATTCTGAGAAATCTGTCTCTGCACATGATGTTTCTGAAGCCTGGCATCTCTATAAAATCATCTGTTGACCAGTAGAGCTCAAAGGACAAGCGTTTGGTGAGACCAGTCAGCAGAAGGATGGCTACAAATGCCTTCATTTCGTCAAAACTAACAGCTTTCCAAGTGCTGATGTAGGAGTGGGGACCCACATTCTCCCCCCTCTGTTCTTTCACTTGCCCAGCATATCTGTTTGTCTCGTCAACAAACAACGTTATAACTTCGTCACTGATGAACAAACGAAACAGTTCCGCCTCAGAAATTCCAGCAGGCATGTCTCTGGGGCCAGTATTCTCCAAAAAATCCGTCGACCATTCATGATCGTAACCACTGGGAACATTTGTTGCATCATCGTCTGAATCCCTTTCACTTTCGCTGGTAGCACTATCACTATCACTACGATCACCCCTATCATCTAGCACCACTTCACCATCGATTTCTTCTGGTAAAAAACCCTCAAAATTATCCTCAGAGTCTGAATCGAAGAATATCTCCTGTAAGAAAGCTTCGTCGATCACGGGTTCCGCCATCTTGGACGGAGAAAAAAACAAAAAAATCGATTTGAAAACTTTTAAAATTTGTCTAGCACATGCCGATTTAGTAGGGCTGCAAATGGCGACTGAAATGTGTGCCTTAGCCTCGTTCTGAACCGAGAGTGTGACGTTTTTAGTATGGAATCCCGGATGTAAGCTCCGCGAAGTGCTCAATTCCAGTACCGCTCTATGGGCGACACAGTGCGCCTGCAGTGGCAGACGAAAGTTTCTCCTCGGCGACACAGTGCGCCTGCAGTGTGCTAAAGGTTAACACATTGACTACACCAGCCAGCTTGATCACGGTGGTAGAGCATCATCAGTTTTCCAACTAAAATGTAAACTGTGGCACATCAAGTTGTTGTTTCTCATGTATTATGTACGAGATCAACCAAAATCTGACTGGCAAATATGATGCAACATTGCTTCACACTCAGCCTCTTGGCAGGCTTTCTGTTCCTTGTGAAAGTGCATAGGCATGATACTTCGCTCCCAGACCCCTACAATGACCTCAACCATTTCAGCTTCAGGGACAAACATGTTTTTAGAACTTTGGGTACAAACCTTTGTATGTTGGTACAAGCTATTGCAGATAGTCACCAAAAAAGATCAAGACCACATCAAGAGAGGCTGGTACTGCTCTACTTGGCAAGCCTCCTTCTGTCACTATCCTACGCTCCTGAACCAAACCCAGGTCCTGCCCCTGGAAACACAAATAATAGCTACACTCCAAGGACAAATCTAGCACCTTCACCACTAGACTCCAGTCAGTCTTGGACCTGCGGCACCTGCGACAGAGCAGTCACATGGGAAGACAGAGGAATCGAATGTGAGACATGTGGGTAGTGGTTCCACATTCACTGCCAGAGCATCCACACCCAGACATACGATCAGCTTGATGAAGAGGCGTCAGCAGCACATTGGTATTGTGCCATCTGTGGCAATCCCAACAGCCACACTATCTTCGACCTACATGGGGTGGATTGGTCATTTTCAACACTCCCTGACCTTTCAGAACAATCTTGTAACCCCCCAGTAGAAAGTAACTTTAAACCTTATCATACATCAACACCCACCCGAGCCAGCCAACAGAACAACAGGACACATAGGCCCCTAAGAATGCTAACCATCCATTGTCAATCTATGATAGGCAAAAAGGCAGAAATCGGATATCTTTTGGACAGTTCAAAGCCAGATGTGATTCTTGGGGTGGAGACATGGCTGGTCTCCAGTATATCTGACACTGAAATCTTCCCACTGAACACAAAAGAGATCTTCAAGGTGTTCAGAAGAGACCGAAATTGCAATGGGGGAGGAGTGCTCATAGCTATTAGATCCACCTTCGACAGCTGTGTTGTACCAGAACTTGATACAGACTGAAATTTTGTGGGCGAGACTGAAAATCAGTGGATGGAGATCTTTATACTTCTGCTCCTACTACAGGCCTCATTGTAACGACAGAGATAGCCTTTTCCAACTTGAGCTGTCCATTGCTCGAGCTGCAGCAATCCCCAATGCGTACATCCTAATTGGTGGAGACCTGAACTTCCCAGGGTGGGATTGGCCAACACTGACCCCTAAACCCAAATCCCCTTGCCCGGACCTACACCATAAGTTCGTGGAGATACTAAGTGACAACGGACTTAAGCAAATGGTGATGGTGCCCACAAGAGGAAGCAACATATTATACCTGATAATCACCAACTGTCCTCAGCTTGTGCCCAGGGTAGAGACTTTGCTGGGCCTCTCTGATCACTGCATAGTCTATTCCGAGTTCAACGTCAACCCACAGAAGAGGAAACAGGTCGTCAGATCGATCCCCCTATTCAAGAAGGCGGACTGGGATGGACTACGAGGGGCAGTCAACACTCTTGCTGCAAAAATTGCAGAATCAAAGGACACCGCAAGCACAGAAGACCTTTGGCACTTGTTCAAAACTGCTCTCCAGAAGGCTGTAGAAGCATACGTTCCTCACAAGTTGTCTCGAGCAAACAACCGCCAACCCTGGATTACCCCTGAATTACGGCGGCTCGTGAACCAGAGAGACCGAGCCTACAAGAAGTGGAAAAAAACAGGGCATGGAGGAACTGAGGATCAAAGCACGGGAGCTCAGACAGGAGGTACAACGTAAAATGCGACGGGCCTACTGGGAATACATAAATAGTACCCTGACAGATGAAAGCTGTGAGTCTGGCGGGCACTCTAAGCGATTCTGGACATTTATTAAGCACCAGAAGTCTTCAGACACTGGAATTGCTTCTCTCAAAGTGAATGGGACCCTATTCTCAGAATCAAAAGAAAAAGCCGAGGCCCTAAACCAGCAGTTTCAATCTGTATTCAGTGAAGGCAGAGTCTACACGCAGAGTGAGTTCCAGGCAAGATGCAAAATGAAGGATGAACAATATCCACAACTGAATAACATCACCGTCACTGAGGAAGGTGTCAGACGCCTGCTGATGAACCTGGACCCTTACAAAGCCAGTGGGCCTGATGCTATAAGCGCCCGAGTGCTGAAGGAACTCGCTGATGAAGTGGCTCCCATACTTACCACCATCTTTCAGTCGTCTCTCACCACTGGTCAAGTTCCAGCAGACTGGAGATGTGCCCACATCACACCAGTGTTCAAGAAAGGTGAACACTATGATCCAGCAAACTACAGGCCCATTTCACTTACCTGCATCTCGTGCAAACTGCTAGAGCACATCATTGTCAGCTCTGTGATGGATCACTTAGAGAGAAACAACATCCTCTGTGGCCAGCAGCACGGATTCAGGAAGAACCGGTCCTGTGAGACTCAGCTCCTAGAATTTGTCAGTGAACTGGTGGACAGCATGGAAGAGGGCAAACAAACAGACATCCTTGTCATGGATTTTGCCAAGGCATTTGACAAGGTAAATCACAGCCTCCTCCTGCACAAACTCCACCACTATGGCATTAAGGGCGAAGTCAACGGCTGGATCAAGAACTTTCTGACAGATAGACTTCAGGCAGTTGTAATCGAGGGAGCCCGATCGGAAGACGCTTGCGTAAAATCCGGCGTCCCCCAAGGATCGGTGCTTGGACCCTGTCTCTTCCTCGCTTACATAAATAACATGCCAGAACAAGTGACCTCACCAACATACTGTTTGCGGACGACACAGCACTCTACAAAACCATCACTTCCGAACAGGACCAAAGACAGCTGCAACATGATCTCCAACACCTGGCAGACTGGGAAGGAAATTGGGATATGAAATTCCATCCCAAAAAGTGTATTGTCCTACCTGTGTCAAGGAGTAGAACACCACTCTGCCATAGCTATGACCTGCATGGCCACACCCTGGACACAGTGACTTCAGTGAAGTATTTGGGTATCACCATCCAGAAGGACATCAGCTGGGACTTGCATGTTGAGGCCATAACATCAAAGGCAAACAGAATGTTGGGCTTTCTACGACGGAATCTGAAGATCTGCTCATCAGAACTGAGGGAGAAAGCATACCTGACCCTTGTCAGACCCCTGCTTGAATATGCCAGTTCTGTGTGGGACCCCCACACTCGGAGGAACGTGGACAAAATCGAAGCTGTACAGAGAAGGGTGGCTCGCTTCGTGTTAAACCGCTACCACAACACCTCCAGTGTAACTGACATGCTTTCTCAGTTAGGATGGCCCACGCTTGAGCACCGCAGAAAGTCTACCAGGCTTACAATGCTCTATAAGATCCTGAACGGCATTGTCAAAGTCGACAACACCAGACTGAAGTCAGCTCCAACTTGCCTAAGAAGAGGACACAGCCGGCAACTATCCACCATCCAGTGCCGGACTGAATACAGGAGAAGTTCTTTCTTCCCGCGCACCATCAAAGACTGGAACTCGTTACCTGAGGCGGCTGTGTCTGCTTCTTCAGCCGGCACGTTCTAGTCCCCCATGCAAATCCCCCCACCACCCCACTCCAAGATGCAGAATCCCCCCCCCCTGCCCCCCCCCCCCCTACCTCCCCCAGAACCCCCCCCCCCCCTTTTCTAGTTTAGGTGTTCCTGCCGACTCAGCATCACGTCGGGGGCTCGATCAGCGAGACCCGACTGGCTGGGTCATCTTCGTAGAGTAGGTTTTTGTTTTATTTGTTTGTTTCTTTTTTTGATGCCCGGCTTCGGACCTCGACCGCATATATAGTATCATAAAATCAAACTGATGATTGTGGATACTCAACGGTAGAAGAACTAGAAGAAGGCATCACGAGAATATTGGCTGTTTAGTGATTCACTAGTCTGAAGGCATCAGGAGAATATTGGCTGTTAGGGTTAGGGTTAGTGATGCACTAGTCTGAAGGCATCAGGAGGATATTGGCTGTTTAGTGACACACTGGTTTGAGAATATTGGCTGTTAAATAACACACTGGTTTGAGAATATTGGCTGTTTAGTGACACACTGCTTTGAGAATATTGGCTGTTTAGTGATGCACTAGTCTGAAGCCCAGTTATTTATCATAATCATAAAACAATTTATTAAAATTTGGACAACTGTCTAGAAGACTTTTAAATATGTTAGTATTTTGTGCTTCTTTCACTTGAACTGGAAGAGCATTCCAAACTTCAATCAATCAATGAAATCAATCAAAAAATTATTGTCTTTAAAACATAAAAGAAATTCTTTGTCTGGCATGCACATAAAAAACACATATAAACATAGAAATAATAAGACATGCATAATATACAGTAAATACATCTGAAGAATTAAATAATTACAATGCAATAACACACACACACCACACCTCACACACACACGCACACACACACACACACACACACACACACGCGCACGCGCACACACACGCACACACACGCACGCACACGCACACACACACACACACACATGCACACACAGAAATACGAAATACGAATGAAATACGAATGTTTTATTGAGGGTAAAAAGGATAAGCTACAATAGCTTCTTTACACCTTGCCCTCTCACTCACACATTCATACCATGCATCAAGCAAAGAAAATTTGACATAAAACAATCAAGTCAAGAAAATTGAACAAAAATTGGCACATGAAATAATTGAAAAAGAAATCAAAAATGGGATTTAAAGCAAACATGGATAATACTTAACAATGGTGAACTTGAATTGGTAGTTTAAATTGAGTACGAAAAAAGGGAAACCATTTTGAGACAATGACAATTTTTCAGAATAAACCCAATTTTAAGGAAGAAAAAAACCAAAAAACCAAAAAAACATTATATGATAACATGGGAATATGAGAGAGGGACAGAGAGAGAGAGAGAGAATGAGAGAGAGATTTATAAGAATCTAGGCATAAGCTGATGGCATTAGTAACGTTTGAAGTAAAACTCATTAATTAGCATTACTAATAAACAAGATTGTCTATTAGGAGCTTGTGATAAGATTTTCTAAAGGAAAAGACGCTAGTTCTATTTTTTAGATAATCAGGGAGGTCAGAGAGATAAGCAAACAATTTGCTATCGAGAGGAACTTGTGCAATTCAGTTAGAAAGTGAGTTTTTTCTTAACTGAAGTTAGTATTGCTGTGTCCCATTAAAATTTTAAGTTCAGAATTCCTTGTTTTACTATAGTTAGATAATTGAAAGATGTTAGTAGTATTTATGTTGTCAAGGCCATGAACATTTTAAGTTCAGAATTCCTTGTTTTACTATAGTTAGATAATTGAAAGATGTTAGTAATATTTATGTTGTCAAGGCCATGAAACATTTTGTAAGTCTCAATTAGGTCCCCTCTAAGTCGTCTGCCTTTTAAAGAATGTAAGTCCAGGTACTAAGTCTTTCATTATAATTCATGCCTCTGCATTCCCTTAGCAACCTTGTTGCTCGTCTCTGGACCCTCTCGATGGCCACTGATTGCCTTTTAAAATAAGGATGCCATACCACATTTGCATATTCCACATGAGGTCTCACAAGAGCTTTGTACAATTTTAAAAACACAACTTTATCAAGGTAAGAGAAAGTTCTTTTTATAAGTCCAATCATTTGCTTTGCTTTATTAATGACATTATGGACATGAGTATCGAAGGATAACTTACAGTCAAACATTACTCACAAGTCTTTTTCACAAACACAAGAATCAATGTTTTGAACTCTATTGTCCATATTCATATAATACTCTTTACAAGGATTCTTTTTACCAATGTGTATGACTTTGTATTTCGAAACATTAAAATAGAGATCCATGTATTAGACCACTCTTGTAGATTATCTAAGTCCTGAATCTCACTATAGTTATTAGTGTTATTGTAGATCTTTGTGTCGTCTGCAAAAAATTACAGATGCTATTTATGCATTCAGGGAGATCATTAATAAAACAGTAAAAAGTACTGGGCCAAGAATACTGCCCAAAATACTGAATTATTCATGTAATGACTCTGATCAATCTTGTTAACCCTGACTACTAGTGAATCATTCATGTAATAACTCTGATCAATCTAGTTAACACTACTAGTGAATCATTCATGTAATAACTCTGATCAATCTAGTTAACCCTGACTACTAGTGAATCATTCATGTAATAACTCTGATCAATCTAGTTAACCCTGACTACTAGTGAATCATTCATTTAATAACTCTGATCAATCTAGTTAACCCTGACTACTAGTGAATCATTCATGTAATAACTCTGATCAATCTAGTTAACACTACTAGTGAATCATTCATGTAATAACTCTGATCAATCTAGTTAACCCTGACTACTAGTGAATCATTCATTTAATAACTCTGATCAATCTAGTTAACCCTGACTACTAGTGAATCATTCATTTAATAACTCTGATCAATCTAGTTAACCCTGACATCTAGTTAACCCTGACTACTAGTGAATCATTCATTTAATAATTCTGACCAAACTCATTATTTTCCGCTCAGCCCTGCTGCAGACCCCTCCCACCCGGCCCGGCATGATGGGTGGGCCGGGGCCGGGAGACAACTCGGCCCACTTCCAGCAGCAGGCTGGGCCGGGCCAGAACCAGTTCCACCCGGAGCCCATGGGCCCATCAGACGGACCATCGGGCGGACCGGGCCAGTTTGGTCCAACCCCACCTGCCCCCCCTTTCCAACAGCAGGGTCAGTGCAGGACTAGACACTATGACACTATTATAGGATTATATCTGTCTGTAACCCCCCCCCCCCCTCCTCATTTCCAACAGCAGTGCAGGACTAGACACTATGACACTATTATAGGATTATATCTGTCTGTAACCCCCCCACCCCCCCTCCTCATTTTCCAACAGCAGTGCAGGACTAGACACTATGACACGATTATAGGATTATATCTGTCTGTAACCCACCCCCCCCCCCCCCCCCTCCTCATTTCCAACAGCAGTGCAGGACTAGACACTATGACACTATTATAGGATTATATCTGTCTGTAACCCCCCCCCCCCTCCTCATTTCCAACAGCAGTGCAGGACTAGACACTATGACACTATTATAGGATTATATCTGTCTGTAAACCCCCCCCCCCCCCCCCCCCCCTCATTTCCAACAGCAGTGCAGTACTAGACGCTATGACACTATTATAGGATTATATCTGTCTGTAACCCCCCCCCCCCCCCCCCCCCCCCCCCCTCCTCATTTCCAACAGCAGTGCAGGACTAGACACTATGACACTATTATAGGATTATATCTGTCTGTAACCCGCCCCCCCTCCTTTCCAACAGCAGGGTCAGTGCAGGGACTAGACATATAGGATTATATCTGTCTGTAACCCCCCCCCCCCCCCCCCCTCCTTTCCAACAGCAGGGTCAGTGCAGGACTAGACATTATTATAGGATTATATCTGTCTGTAACCCCCCCACCTGCCCCCCCTTTCCAACAGCAGGGTCAGTGCAGGACTAGACACTATTATAGGATTATATCTGCAGACCTGCCAACCTTTCCGCTATGAGCGGAATTGACTACATTTCTTCCGCCCTTCCGCTCAACTCCATAAAATTCTGCTTTCAAAACTTTAAAAAAAAAAGTTTTTTTGAACACACAAATTCATCGTCTTATATACAGAGCAGCACAGCTACTGTGCGTATAACCGACTTTCCAGTTTCTGTTTGCGCACTTCCGTCAAGATGGCGATTGACACATCGATGTGTGTGAGACTCTGGGGAGAAAAGAAAGAGAATAGACCAATATTTCTGCCAATATTACATGGAAAAGTATCTGTGCATTCAGAGATCAAGAAAGTGTGCATCATGCTAGATGTATGATGTGCTCACTACACTTAAAAGTCTCCTATGGAGGGTGTCAAGACATCAAATGCCACATTACTTCTAATCGTCTTATCGAAACTGCAAACTCCCAGACTTCTGTCTTCCACCGTTACCGACTTTTTCAAGCCAACGGAAGGAAAGGAGAACAAAGATGAACTTGAGGTGATTCATTATCTTCCTTCCAAGTCTTATTATTTAAGTCATATATGGCACCAACCGTCTTGGTCCTTCTTCTTCTTCTTCTACCGTTGAGTATCCACAATCATCAGTTTGATTTTATGATACTATGTGCGGTCGAGGTCCGACAGGTGTGCCCAAATAAAAAGGGCAGAGGAACAAACCAAAAGCTTCTATTGTGTTAGGAATAGTTGTGACAATTCAGACAAGACTTGTTTTAAACAAGACAAGTTCACAAGGATAAAAATTACTTGCTTCAAATTATGTTTACGTTTATTGCGCGAAAAGGTTAGATGCCGCAAGTTCAAAATTCCTCTTCGGCTCCCAAAAATTCCTCTTTCCCTGCTACAACAAATATTCCTCTTTGGTCTGTTAGGGGTTGGTTTTGGTCCTACGATATCTGGCCTAACTCCCCCCCCCCCCCACTCTCCTCCCCCGCCCCCCCCCACTCTCCTTTCCAACAGCAGAGTTAGTGCACAGACCTGCCACTTTGACGTTTACGATTTTGACGGAGCAGCTCTGCTATTTTGAGCTGCTCTCCGAGCTACGAAAAAAAAAATGTGCCACTACTCCCCAGCTCCGATATTTATTTTGAAAAGCCGTCTAGCAAACATTTTCTATCCCCGTTTTTACGATGAAGATACATGGCATTCCCGCATCCTATAGTTAGGCATATAAGGCAGACAGCTTTCCACAGTGTGGAGCTATTATGATCGGCCTATTGCATTGCAGCTTCACCCGTTCACCGCCCAATTTATGCACCACAATAGTTTAAACAACACCCATGTCAGTAAAAGGCATAAAATCAGGGCCTGTTCCGTCCGTAAGACCCCTTTTTTTTTTCTTGATTTTGGGAAGTAAGAGGATAGGCCTATTTATACATGTCACAGAGGAATTCACAATATTGCAGATAAAAAAAATTCTTCTACCTAGTCTAAGTTGAATGGTACTTTTTGGGCTGAAATTTTTTTTGTGGTCAAAGGTTAATTACCAAAAGGTTGTTCCACAGGGATACACCTGAGGTCATCCACCGAGAGCATTTGTGAATCTTAGCAAAGTAAATGTATAAAATGCTTCAGCTTCAGCCCACTAGGGCGTTTCCCCCTGATCTAACCTGTCTCCCCCCCCCCCCCCCCCCCCCCCCTCCCCCCCCCCCCCCCCCCCCCCCCCCCCCCCCCCCCCCCCCCCCCCCCCCCCCCCCCCCCCCCCCCCCCCCCCCCCCCCCCCCCCCCCCCCCCCCCCACCGCCCCCCCCCCCCCCCTTTTTCAATCTTAGAATGTGGCAGGTCTGAGTGCAGGACTAGACACTGTTATAGGATTTATATCTGTCTGTAACCCCCCCCCCCCCCCCCCCCCCCCCCCCCCCCCCCCCCCACCCCTCCCCCCCCAACCCCTCCCCAGGACCCCACCCCCTTTCACCCCCGCCCACCCCCCCCCCCCCCCCCCCCACCCACCCCACCCCCCCCACCCCCCCCCCACCAGTGCAGTGCAGGACTAGACACTATTATAGGATTATATCTGTTCTGTACCCCCCCCCCCCCCCCCCCCCTCCTTTCCATCAGCAGTGCAGGACTAGACATTGTTATAGGAATTATATCTGTCCCCCCCCCCCCCCCCCCCCCCCCTCCTTTCCATCAGCAGTGCAAGGACTAGACATTGTTATTGATATACCCCCCCCCCCCCCCACCCCCCCCCCCCCCACCCCCACCTGTGCCCCCCACCCCCCCCCCCCCCTCCCCCCCCCCCCCCCCCCCCCACCCCACCCCCACCCCCCTACCCAGACCCCCCCACCCCCCCCCCCCCCCCCCCCATTATTATCAGGATTATATTTGTCTCTACCCCCCCCCCCCCTCCTTTCCACCCCCAGCAGTGCAGGACTAGACACATTGTTATAGGATTATCCCCTGCCACTCCCCCACCCCCCCCCCCCTCCTTGCACCCCATCAGCAGTGCAGGAACAACTAGACATTGTTATAGGATATATCTGCCTCTACCCCCCCCCCCCCCCCCCCCCCCTCCTTTCCAACAGCAGTGCAGGACTAGACATTGTTATAGGATTATATCTGTCTCTACACCCCCCCCCCCCCCTTCCTTTTCCAACAGCAGTGCAGGACTAGACATTATATCTGTCTCCAAAACCCCCCCCCCCCTCCTTTTCCAACAGCAGTGCAGGACTAGACATTATATCTGTCTCTACACACCCCCCCCCCCCCCTCCTTCCAACAGCGGTGCAGGACTAGACATTATTATATGATTATATCTGTCTGTGCCCCCCCCCCCCCCCCTCCTTTCCATCAGCCAGTGCAGGACTAGACATTATTATAGGATTATATCTGTCTGTAACACCCCCCCCCCCCCCTCCTTTCCAACAGCAGTGCAGGACTAGACATTATTATAGGATTATATCTGTCTGTAACACCCAACCCCCCCCCCCCCCCCTCCTTTCCCAACAGCAGTGCAGGACTAGACATTATTATAGGATATCTGTCTGTAACACCCACCCAGCCCCCCTTTCCAACAGCAGTGCAGGACTAGACACTATTATAGGATTATATCTGTCTGTAACCCCCCCCCCCCTCCTTTCCAACAGGGGTTAATGCCTCTTCCTGGTCAGTGTGGGGCCAGTCAGCGTTAACCCCTTCCCCCCCCTTCCTTTCCTTCTTACCCCCTTCCCCCCTCCCTTTCACCCCCAGGCATGTAAGAATTCTGCTTTCGGCGGAAAATCCGCCAATTTTTTTTCAAATCATCCGGAAAAGAAAAAACAATTCCGCCCAAAAAATATTTTTCCAAAAATGTTTGTATGGTAGTTTACCGGAAGTAGCTTTAGCTCACTCCACATCCTATCTTCCGCGCTATTACAGTGTCGACGGCTCCACTGTTCTTTAATCATAATAATAATGAATATTTAGGGCGCTTAATCTTAACAAAAGCCCTAAGCGCTTACAATCATGATAAAAACAATACTAACAAAACCAAAAGCTAGACAACACACAAACACTCACGAACTGAGGTTCAAACACACACACACACACACCAACACACAAACACACACACACGACCACACCAACACACACACAGACACACACGCAACAAACACACACGCCCAGCGCGCGCTCGCACACGCACACACATGACTCAATGGATAACCTTTGCAGGAGGAGGAGGAGAAAGATTATGTTTTGAAAGAGAGTTGTTTTGAGGGAGGACTTGCAAAGAAGAGAGGTTGTTTGAGGTTCGGAGTGCAGAAGGGAGGCCGTTCCAGGAGGAGGGAGCTTGGAAAGAAAAAGAACGTTCGCCAAGAGTTCTGGCACGGAAACGAGGGATCTGCAGAACGTGAGTGTCAGAGGAGGAGCGAAGCAGTCTAGTGGGAGTATAAATCGATAGAAGATCAGAGAGATATGATGGGGCCAAACCATTCAGCGACTTGTAACATAATAGAGAGAGTTTATACTCAATGCGCTTTTCAACAGGGAGCCAGTGGAGAGATTGAAGCAAAGGAGAAACATGAGAGGTCCTCAGGCATTTCAGGACGAGGCGAGCAGCATTATTTTGGACTTTCTGCAATTAAATCAGGAGATTTTGTGGGCAGCCAGCAAGAAGAGAATTACAGTAATCAAGTCTTGAAAAAACAAAGGCAGAAATGAGGGTTTTGGTGGATTCTTCAGACAGAAGATGACGTACAGAACTGATGCGCCAAAGCTCCAAATAGCAAGCACGGCAGACAGAAGAAATTTGACTTTGAAAAGAGAGTGTCTGGTCCAGTACAACGCCTAGACTGCGCACGGTAGTAGAGGTCTGAATGAGAGAGATTCCAAGCTGGACAGAAGTAGGGACAGAGATTGTAGACATGAGCCTTTTTTGATAGAATGAAAATCAGTTCAGTTTTGTCGTTGTTTAGCTGGATCATGGAGCTTGTTGTAAGTCATCCATGCATTGATGTCATAAATACATAGCTGTGTACATTCAATGATGGAGGGGAGTATAGAGATATCACCAGAGGTGTAGATTTGGCTATTATCAGAGAAGCAGTGATGGTAAATGTCATGATGGGCCACAATGTCAGAAATAGGTTGAGTGTACAGAACAAAAAGAATGGGACCCAGAACAGAGCCCTGGGGAACTCCATGCTTCAAATCGGCTGAACTTGAAGAGAAACCGTTAACAGAGACAACTTGAGTACGACCGGAGAGGTACGAGTGAAACCATGACAGTGCATTAGAAGAGATGCCAAAAGTATGTTGAACGTCTATGAGAGAGGAGGGTGGAGTGGGATCGATGGTAATCAAAGGTCAGAAGACAAGGTCTAGAAGATAGATCGCAGAGAAACCTGATCACGCGTCACATCGAGAGCAGACAGAAGATCGTTTACCTATCTTCAACAGAGCGGTTTCTGTGCTGTGTCCAGAGCGATAGGCAGACTGCAAGGACTAGAGTAGGTTGTTGCTGTCGAGGTGATTTTGGAGTTGGAGAAGTGCAAACTTTTCAATGATCTTAGAGAGGAAAGACAAGTTGGAGACAGGTCGGTAGTTTTTCAGGTTCTCAGGGTCAAGAGAGGGTTTCTTCAAAAGAGGTCGAACAACAGCAGTTTTCAGTGCATATGGGAAACAACCAGAGGTGAGTGATTCATTTACCACAAAGGTAATATAAGGCAACAAATCATCAATGCATGCAGACAATAAAGAGGAGGGGAGCGGATCAAGAACGCATGTTTTGATGGCAGTCTTCTTGATAACATCTTTGACAACAGCGTCTGTCACATGTTCAAAGTCAGTCAATGGAATGCCAGAGAAAGAGTTGTAATGAACTTTGGGCACAGTTTCTGACTGAGCGTCCAGGGTTGCACGAATGTTACTAATTTTTTCAGTAAAAAAGTCACAAAATTTGTGGGGTAGATCAGAGAGACAGACAGATGAAGGAAGGGGAGATGATTTTATTCTCCCCATGAGTGCGTCTGTGACCATAAACAGTTGCTTGGTTGTGGTGCATGCTAATATTTTTGCATTGTAAAAGGTTGATTTCGCTTGTTGAACAATTTCATTCACAGCATTATTAGCAATTCGTAAAATTTGCTTATGAACCTCGAGGTTTGTTTTTAACCACTGCCTCTTGGCCCTACGCCTAACACGTTTAGCGTTCAAGAATTGTGAAACCAACGCAGGTAGGGGGGGGGGGGGGGGGGGTTTTTTTTGGGGGGGGGGGGGGGTTGGGGTTGGGGGGGGGGGGTGGGGGGAGGGGGGGATGGAAACCAGGGCGAGCGTGGACGGCTGGAAATCCTGCGTCGAAGCACAGGGGCGTGGCGGTCAAGGACGCCCTGGAGAAGGCCGTGGAACAGCTCCACAGACAGGGAAGGCACCGACTGGAGAGAGGACAGCAAGTCAGCTCTGAAGGCGTCGAGGTCGATGGAGGCGAAGACTCTGGTCTCCCTGTACGTGGGAGGCTTGCCAGGAACGGAGGCGTTCAGCTTAGCCAGGACAGCATGGTGGTCGGAGGTCAGGGTCAGACTGGTGGTGGCTGGCTCAACCAGGTCACCATCAGAATGGACAACCCAGTCAAGGATGTGACCCGATCTGTGAGTTGGGGAGGTGACGGACTGGTTCAGACCAAAGGACTCAAAGAGATCCATCAGTCGCGCTGTGTTGCTGTTAGCAAGATTATCCCAGTGGAAGTTGAAGTCGCCCACCAGTACAGAACGGCCTTTCACACAGTTCATGTACTCCAGCAGATCCGGAAACTCTTCCAGAAAGACAGAGTCTTTCAGCTGGTTCTTCTTGCTGGGAGGGGGGCGGTAAAGGCAGAAGATGTGAAGGGAGGACTTGGGTGAAGACACAGTTAGTTGAACCAGTTCATAGGAGGAGTAGACAAAGGAGAAGTCGGAGGTAGTAGAAACTGAAGGGGACACAGCGTCAGACACCACAAAGGCGATGCCTCCACCGCGGATTTGCCGAGGGAAGTTGAGGGTGGTGTAGCCAGGAGGGACACAGCGTCAGACATCACAAAGGCGATGCCTCCACCGCGGGTTTGCCGAGGAAAGCTGAGGGTGGTGTAGCCAGGAGGGACACAGCATCAGACACCACAAAGACGATGCCTCCACCGCAGGTTTGCCGAGGGAAGCTGAGGGTGGTGTAGCCAGGAGGGGAAAGGTCGCAACACTTGGCTTCGTCACCACTTGGTAGCAGCCACGTTTCCGTGATGCACATAAGGTTGACGTCGTTGTCAACGATAAAATCGTTGATTGCGGTCCTTTTCTCCTTGGCACCAACGGATTGAGCATTGAACAATGCTAGAGTCAGTGTGCTGTTACGACCGGCGACAGAGAGAGACTTGAGCAGGGGCACAGCGATCAGGTTGGAAGCAACAGCAGAGCGAGATGGTTTGTCAAGGGGAAAGGGGCGAGGATGGCTGATGACGGCGATCTTTCTTTGCTTTCTCCTCCCTCCCCTACACCCCCGAACACGCGGAAGATTAACGCCGATGCGAATCTGTCGCAACATCAGGTTGAGGGCGGGGTCGATGGACGCAGGTTTCACAGCCAGCAACTCGTCACGGGTGTAAGAGAGAGAGGGTGAACGGGGAGGGGTGGACATGACAACATGGTGACAGTTGAGTGGAGGTGGGTGGGAAGGAGAGGGTGAGTGTGATTGCTCACACATTGCAGCGGTGTCATGGAGAGGAGTGGGTAGAGGGGAGAGTGAGGTGGCACAGCGACAGAAAACACGGGTGAAGGGAGAGAATGACTTGAAAACTGCACGTGCAGCACGAAGGTAAAATAAAATGGAGGACAGCCATCATTCGTCAACAGTACAGTACCTGCCAGTCTTGTCAAAACAAAACAAAACATAAACCTCGGGAGCATTTCCGTGGGAAGAGATGCAACAGAGAAACACTGAACCAGAAAAGAGTCCCACAAACATCGTCAAAAAAACAACTAGTATAACTTTCACCACAAACAAAACACTACAACCACAGTAATCCACGGAAAAAAAAGAGCGAGAGAGGAAGCTCAGCCTGTCAGCGAAGGGACAGATCACTATATAATCTACAGAAGAAGGCTCCGCTACTGCTTAGATTACCAACACCATGTCAAGAAGCATCGTTTAAGCACGTGGGGCTCCAAACTTAAAGAACGTGGCACAGATAATTGGCGGTGGACTGGATA
>CM065686.1:64417628-64548914 GCA_017654935.2 Phymorhynchus buccinoides | reverse complement strand
CAGTAAGTTCTGGACACACTCTCTCTCTCTGTGTATCTGTTGCACACTACAACAGTGATATTGGTGTGACTGTTACAGTAAGTTCTGGACACACTCTCTCTCTCTGTATCTGTTGCACACTATAACAGTGATATCTGTTACAGTAAGTTCTGCACACACACACACACTCTCTCTCTCTACAACACAAGATATTGGTGCCACTGTTACACAAGTTAAAGCCATTAATCTCTGTATCTGTTGCACACTAAACAGAGATATTGGTGTGACTGTTCAGTAAGTTCTAAAATCTCTCTCTCTCTAACTTTTCAAGATTACATCAATCAATGTTCAATAAAAAAAATGTTACCTCTTACTGACAAACTTCAATACAACAAAGCTGTCATGATGTTTAGAATAATCAATGGTTTTGCACCTCCAACATTAATTAAAAAGTTTCCAATCAACCTATCTAGATATACTAACAATATTGTTATTCCAAAACCTAGAACTGATCTTTTCAAAACAAGCTTAACATACTCAGGTGGTACTCTTTGGAATTCCTTAACAACTAATCTTAAGCAGAAAAGCAGCATTACTTCCTTCAAAAACGCGTATCAAAATATTCTATTTCAGAGATTAAAAGAAAACATGTGAATGATGATATTTATGATTGCTGATTTTGTTATAAAATGTGATAACATATATGTGTTTGATACTTTTGTATGATATAACTTGATTTGTTTATTACTATCTTACTATTACTGATAATGATGAGGAGTGTTATCCTTTGCTGTTTTTATGTTTGCATGATGTGACTTTTTTTTCTTTTGTTTTCCTGTACTTTAAATTCCAAAATGTCCCCATCCTTATCCCCCTCTGTGCCTCTTCCCCCCATCCTCCCTCCCTTTTATTCTCATTTCTGCATGTACAAATTATATTATTTAGCTTTTTTGTTTGATTTATTTATTTTTCTCCAGGGCTGGGTGGAAAAAAGCATGTAACTTGCTTATCTCATGTTCCCTGGTTAAATAAAATTTCGTTTTCGTTTTCTCTCTCTCTCTCTCTCTCTCTCTCTCTCTCTCTCTCTCTCTCTCTCTCTCTCTCTCTCTCTCTCTCTCTCTCTCTTTGTTGCACACTACAACAGAGATATTGGTGTGACTTACAGTAAGTTCTGGACACTCTCTCTCTCTCTGTATCTGTTGCACACTACAACAGTGATATTGGTGTGACTGTTACAGTAAGTTCTGGACATTCTCTCTCTCTCTCTGTATCTGTTGCACACTACAACAGTGATATTGGTGTGACTGTTACAGTAAGTTCTGGACACACTCTCTCTCTCTCTCTCTGTTGCACACTACAACAGTGATATTGGTGTGACTGTTACAGTAAGTTCTGAACACACACTCTCTCTCTCTCTCTCTCTCTCTCTCTGTTGCACACTACAACAGTGATATTGGTGTGACTGTTGCAGTAAGTTCTGGACACACTCTCTCTCTCTCTCTGTATCTGTAGCACACTACAACAGTGATATTGGTGTGACTGTTACAGTAAGTTCTGGACACACTCTCTCTCTCTGTGTATCTGTTGCACACTACAACAGTGATATTGGTGTGACTGTTACAGTAAGTTCTGGACACACACTCTCTCTCTGTATCTGTTGCACACTACTACAGTGATATTGGTGTGACTGTTATAGTAAGTTCTGGACACACTCTCTCTCTCTGTATCTGTTGCACACTACAACAGTGATATTGGTGTGACTGTTACAGTAAGTTCTGGACACACTCTCTCTCTCTCTGTATCTGTTGCACACTACAACAGTGATATTGGTGTGACTGTTACAGTAAGTTCTGGACACACTCTCTCTCTCTGTATCTGTTGCACACTACAACAGTGATATTGGTGTGACTGTTACAGTAAGTTCTGGACACACTCTCTCTCTCTCTGTATCTGTAGCACACTACAACAGTGATATTGGTGTGACTGTTACAGTAAGTTCTGCACACACTCTCTCTCTCTCTCTCTCTCTCTCTCTCTCTCTCTCTCTCTCTCTCTCTCTCTCTCTCTCTCTCTCTCTCTCTCTCTCTGTTTGCACACTACAACAGTGATATTGGTGTGACTGTTACAGTAAGTTCTGGACACACTCTCTCTCTCTGTGTGTCTGTTGCACACTACAACAGTGATATTGGTGTGACTGTTACAGTAAGTTCTAGACATTCTCTCTCTCTCTCTCTCTGTATCTGTTGCACACTACCCCAGTGATATTGGTGTGACTGTTGCAGTAAGTTCTGGACACACTCTCTCTCTCTCTCTGTGTATCTGTTGCACACTACAACAGTGATATTGGTGTGACTTACAGTAAGTTCTGGACACACTCTCTCTCTCTTTGTTGCACACTACAACAGTGATATTGGTGTGACTGTTACAGTAAGTTCTGGACACACTCTCTCTCTCTCTCTGTATCTGTTGCACACTACAACAGTGATATTGGTGTGACTGTTACAGTAAGTTATGGACATTCTCTCTCTGTGTATCTGTTGCATACTACAGCAGTAATATTGGTGTGACTGTTACAGAAAGTTCTGCACACACTCTCTGTCTCTGTGTGTATCTGTTGCACACCTACAACAGTGATATTGGTGTGACTGTTACAGTAAGTTATGGACAAACTCTCTCTCTCTGTATCTGTTGCACACTACAACAGTGATATTGGTGTGACTGTTACAGTAAGTTCTGGACACACTCTCTCTCTGTATCTGTTGCACACTATAACAGTGATATTGGTGTGACTGTTACAGTAAGTTCTGGACATTCTCTCTCTGTGTATCTGTTGCATACTACAGCAGTAATATTGGTGTGACTGTTACAGAAAGTTCTGCACACACTCTCTGTCTCTCTGTGTATCTGTTGCACACTACAACAGTGATATTGGTGTGACTGTTACAGTAAGTTCTGGACACACTCTCTCTCTCTCTGTATCTGTTGCACACTACAACAGTGATATTGGTGTGACTGTTACAGTAAGTTCTGGACACACTCTCTCTCTCTGTGTATCTGTTGCACACTACAACAGTGATATTGGTGTGACTGTTACAGTAAGTTCTGGACACACTCTCTCTCTCTCTGTATCTGTTGCACACTACAACAGTGATATTGGTGTGACTGTTACAGTAAGTTCTGGACACACTCTCTCTCTGTGTATCTGTAGCACACTACAACAGTGATATTGGTGTGACTGTTACAGTAAGTTCTGGACACACTCTCTCTCTCTGTATCTGTTGCACACTATAACAGTGATATTGGTGTGACTGTTACAGTAAGTTCTGCACACACACACACACACTCTCTCTCTCTACACTCTTCGATTCAAGTAGTGCCAACACATTAAAGCCATTAATCAATGTTCATAAGCGAGCCCTTAAAGCATTCCTCCTAAAATCGTCTTCTCTAACTTTTCAAGATTACATCGCAATAAAAATGTTACCTCTTACTGACAAACTTCAATACAACAAAGCTGTCATGATGTTTAGAATAATCAATGGTTTTGCACCTCCAACATTAATTAAAAAGTTTCCAATCAACCTATCTAGATATACTAACAATATTGTTATTCCAAAACCTAGAACTGATCTTTTCAAAACAAGCTTAACATACTCAGGTGGTACTCTTTGGAATTCCTTAACAACTAATCTTAAGCAGAAAAGCAGCATTACTTCCTTCAAAAACGCGTATCAAAATATTCTATTTCAGAGATTAAAAGAAAACATGTGAATGATGATATTTATGATTGCTGATTTTGTTATAAAATGTGATAACATATATGTGTTTGATACTTTTGTATGATATAACTTGATTTGTTTATTACTATCTTACTATTACTGATAATGATGAGGAGTGTTATCCTTTGCTGTTTTTATGTTTGCATGATGTGACTTTTTTTTCTTTTGTTTTCCTGTACTTTAAATTCCAAAATGTCCCCATCCTTATCCCCCTCTGTGCCTCTTCCCCCCATCCTCCCTCCCTTTTATTCTCATTTCTGCATGTACAAATTATATTATTTAGCTTTTTTGTTTGATTTATTTATTTTTCTCCAGGGCTGGGTGGAAAAAAGCATGTAACTTGCTTATCTCATGTTCCCTGGTTAAATAAAATTTCGTTTTCGTTTTCTCTCTCTCTCTCTCTCTCTCTCTCTCTCTCTCTCTCTCTCTCTCTCTCTCTCTCTCTGTTCTTTGTTGCACACTACAACAGAGATATTGGTGTGACTTACAGTAAGTTCTGGACACTCTCTCTCTGTATCTGTTGCACACTACAACAGTGATATTGGTGTGACTGTTACAGTAAGTTCTGGACATTCTCTCTCTCTCTCTGTATCTGTTGCACACTACAACAGTGATATTGGTGTGACTGTTACAGTAAGTTCTGGACACACTCTCTCTCTCTCTTGCACACTACAACAGTGATATCTGTTACAGCACACTACAACAGTGATATTGGTGTGACTGTTACAGTAAGTAAGTTCTGGACACACTCTCTCTCTCTCTGTATCTGTTGCACACTACAACAGTGATATTGGTGTGACTGTTACAGTAAGTTCTGGACACACTCTCTCTCTCTCTGTATCTGTTGCACACTACAACAGTGATATTGGTGTGACTGTTACAGTAAGTTCTCTCTCTGGACACACTACAACAGTCTCTCTGGACACACTCTCTCTCTCTGTATCTGTTGCACACTACAACAGTGATATTGGTGTGACTGTTACAGTAAGTTCTGGACACACTCTCTCTCTCTGTATCTGTTGCACACTACAACAGTGATATTGGTGTGACTGTTACAGTAAGTTCTGGACACACTCTCTCTCTCTCTGTATCTGTTGCACACTACAACAGTGATATTGGTGTGACTGTTACAGTAAGTTCTGGACACACTCTCTCTCTCTCTGTATCTGTTGCACACTACAACAGTGATATTGGTGTGACTGTTACAGTAAGTTCTGGACACACTCTCTCTCTCTCTGTATCTGTTGCACACTACAACAGTGATATTGGTGTGACTGTTACAGTAAGTTCTGGACACACTCTCTCTCTCTCTGTGTCTGTTGCACACTACAACAGTGATATTGGTGTGACTGTTACAGTAAGTTCTGGACACACTCTCTCTCTCTCTGTATCTGTTGCACACTACAACAGTGATATTGGTGTGACTGTTACAGTAAGTTCTGGACACACTCTCTCTCTCTGTATCTGTTGCACACTACAACAGTGATATTGGTGTGACTGTTACAGTAAGTTCTGGACACACACTCTCTCTCTCTCTCTGTATCTGTTGCACACTACAACAGTGATATTGGTGTGACTGTTACAGTAAGTTCTGGACACACTCTCTCTCTCTGTATCTGTTGCACACTATCTGTTGCACACTACAACAGTGATATTGGTGTGACTGTTACAGTAAGTTCTGGACACACTCTCTCTCTCTGTGTATCTGTTGCACACTACAACAGTGATATTGGTGTGACTGTTACAGTAAGTTCTGGACACTCTCTCTCTCTGTGTGTATCTGTTGCACACTACAACAGTGATATTGGTGTGACTGTTACAGTAAGTTCACACTCTCTCTCTCTGTGTATCTGTTGCACACTACAACAGTGATATTGGTGTGACTGTTACTAAGTTCTGGACTCTCTCTCTCTGTATCTGTTGCACACTACAACAGTGATATTGGTGTGACTGTTACAGTAAGTTCTGGACACACTCTCTCTCTCTGTATCTGTTGCACACTACAACAGTGATATTGGTGTGACTGTTACAGTAAGTTCTGCACACACACTCTCTCTCTCTCTCTCTCTCTCTCTCTCTCTCTCTCTCTCTCTCTCTCTCTCACACTCTCTCAGTCTCTCTCTCTCTCTGTTGCACACTACAACAGTGATATTGGTGTGACTGTTACAGTAAGTTCTGGACACACTCTCTCTCTGTGTGTATCTGTTGCACACTACAACAGTGATATTGGTGTGACTGTTACAGTAAGTTCTGGACATTCTCTCTCTGTGTATCTGTTGCACACTACAACAGTGATATTGGTGTGACTGTTACAGTAAGTTCTGGACGCGCAATCGCCCCGGGGATGAGATGAGGGATCGCTACAATCTGAACAGCTTGCCCACTGGGGTGGAGCAGGAGATCCTGGAGTACAGCAGTGAGTTGTTGTTGTTGTTGTTGATCATTGCATCCTGAACAGCTTGCCCACTGGGGTGGAGCAGGAGATCCTGGAGTACAGCAGTGAGTTGTTGTTGTTGATTATTACAACCTGAACAGCTTGCCCACTGGGGTGGAGCAGGAGATCCTGGAGTACAGCAGTGAGTTGTTGTTGCTGATTATTACAACCTGAACAGCTTGCCCACTGGGGTGGAGCAGGAGATCCTGGAGTACAGAAGTGAGTTGTTGTTGTTGCTTGATTATTACAACCTGAACAGCTTGCCCACTGGGGTGGAGCAGGAGATCCTGGAGTACAGCAGTGAGTTGTTGTTGTTTGATTATTACAACCTGAACAGCTTGCCCACTGGGGTGGAGCAGGAGATCCTGGAGTACAGCAGTGAGTTGTTGTTGTTGTTGTTGTTGTTGTTGATTATTACAACCTGAACAGCTTGCCCACTGGGGTGGAGCAGGAGATCCTGGAGTACAGAAGTGAGTTGTTGTTGTTGCTGTTGATTATTACAACCTGAACACCTTGCCCACTGGGGTGGAGCAGGAGATCCTGGAGTACAGCAGTGAGTTGTTGTTGTTGCTGTTGATTATTACAACCTGAACACCTTGCCCACTGGGGTGGAGCAGGAGATCCTGGAGTACAGCAGTGAGTTGTTGTTGATTATTACAACCTGAACAGCTTGCCCACTGGGGTGGAGCAGGAGATCCTGGAGTACAGCAGTGAGTTGTTGTTGTTGATTATTACAACCTGAACAGCTTGCCCACTGGGGTGGAGCAGGAGATCCTGGAGTACAGCAGTGAGTTGTTGTTGTTGCTGATCATTACAACCTGAACAGCTTGCCCACTGGGGTGGAGCAGGAGATCCTGGAGTACAGCAGTGAGTTGTTGTTGTTGTTGTTGATTATTACAACCTGAACAGCTTGCCCACTGGGGTGGAGCAGGAGATCCTGGAGTACAGCAGTGAGTTGTTGTTGTTGCTGATCATTACAACCTGAACAGCTTGCCCACTGGGGTGGAGCAGGAGATCCTGGAGTACAGCAGTGAGTTGTTGTTGTTGTTGATTATTACAACCTGAACAGCTTGCCCACTGGGGTGGAGCAGGAGATCCTGGAGTACAGCAGTGAGTTGTTGTTGTTGCTGTTGATTATTGCAACCTGAACAGCTTGCCCACTGGGGTGGAGCAGGAGATCCTGGAGTACAGCAGTGAGTTGTTGTTGTTGTTGTTGTTGTTGATTATTACAACCTGAACAGCTTGCCCACTGGGGTGGAGCAGGAGATCCTGGAGTACAACAGTGAGTTCAGGGGACCTTCAGTGTTGTTGGTGTTGATAATGATTTCTTGGCATTATGTGTGCAGTGGAGGACCTGCAGTGTTGTTGATGATGATGTCTTGGCGCAATGTGTGCAGGGGACCTTCAGTGTTGTTGGTGTTGATGATGATGTCTTGGCACTATGTGTGCAGGGGAGGACCTTCAGTGTTGTTGGTGTTGATGATGATGTCTTGGCACTATGTGTGCAGTGGAGGACCTTCAGTGTTGTTGGTGTTGATGATGATGTCTTGGCACTATGTGTGCAGTGGAGGACCTGCAGTGGTGTTGGTGTTGATTTCTTGGCACTATGTGTGCAGGGAAGGACCTTCAGTGTTGTTGGTGTTGATGATGATGTCTTGGCACTATGTGTGCAGTGGAGGACCTGCAGTGGTGTTGGTGTTGATTTCTTGGCACTATGTGTGCAGGGAAGGACCTTCAGTGTTGTTGGTGTTGATGATGATGTCTTGGCACTATGTGTGCAAGGGACCTTCAGTGTTGTTGGTGTTGATGATGATGTCTTGGCACTATATGTGCAAGGGACCTTCAGTGTTGTTGGTGTTGATGATGATGTCTTGGCACTATGTGTGCAGGGGAGGACCTGCAGTGGTGTTGGTGTTGATTTCTTGGCACTATGTGTGCAGGGAAGGACCTTCAGTGTTGTTGGTGTTGATGATGATGTCTTGGCACTATGTGTGCAAGGGACCTTCAGTGGTGTTGGTGTTGATTTCTTGGCACTATGTGTGCAGGGAAGGACCTGCAGTGGTGTTGGTGTTGATGATGATGTCTTGGCACTATGTGTGCAGGGGAGGACCTTCAGTGTTGTTGGTGTTGATGATGATGTCTTGGCACTATGTGTGCAGGGAAGGACCTGCAGTGGTGTTGGTGTTGATGATGATGTCTTGGCACTATGTGTGCAGGGGAGGACCTTCAGTGTTGTTGGTGTTGATGATGATGTCTTGGCACTATGTGTGCAAGGGACCTTCAGTGTTGTTGGTGTTGATGATGATGTCTTGGCACTATGTGTGCAGGGGACCTTCAGTGTTGTTGGTGTTGATGATGATGTCTTGGCACTATGTGTGCAGGGAAGGACCTTCAGTGTTGTTGGTGTTGATGATGATGTCTTGGCACTATGTGTGCAGGGGACCTTCAGTGTTGTTGGTGTTGATGATGATGTCTTGGCACTATGTGTGCAGGGGACCTTCAGTGTTGTTGGTGTTGATGATGATGTCTTGGCACTATGTGTGCAGGGGACCTTCAGTGTTGTTGGTGTTGATGATGATGTCTTGGCACTATGTGTGCAGGGGACCTTCAGTGTTGTTGGTGTTGATGATGATGTCTTGGCACTATGTGTGCAAGGGACCTTCAGTGTTGTTGGTGTTGATGATGATGTCTTGGCACTATGTGTGCAGGGGACCTTCAGTGTTGTTGGTGTTGATGATGATGTCTTGGCACTATGTGTGCAGGGGACCTTCAGTGTTGTTGGTGTTGATGATGATGTCTTGGCACTATGTGTGCAGGGGAGGACCTGCAGTGGTGTTGGTGTTGATGTCTTGGCACTATGTGTGCAGGGAAGGACCTTCAGTGTTGTTGGTGTTGATGATGATGTCTTGGCACTATGTGTGCAAGGGACCTTCAGTGTTGTTGGTGTTGATGATGATGTCTTGGCACTATGTGTGCAGGGGAGGACCTGCAGTGTTGTTGGTGTTGATGATGATGTCTTGGCACTATGTGTGCAGGGGAGGACCTTCAGTGTTGTTGGTGTTGATGATGATGTCTTGGCACTATGTGTGCAGGGGAGGACCTGCAGTGGTGTTGGTGTTGATGATGATGTCTTGGCACTATGTGTGCAGGGGACCTTCAGTGTTGTTGGTGTTGATGATGATGTCTTGGCACTATGTGTGCAGGGGACCTTCAGTGTTGTTGGTGTTGATGATGATGTCTTGGCACTATGTGTGCAGGGGAGGACCTGCAGTGGTGTTGGTGTTGATGTCTTGGCACTATGTGTGCAGGGAAGGACCTTCAGTGTTGTTGGTGTTGATGATGATGTCTTGGCACTATGTGTGCAAGGGACCTTCAGTGTTGTTGGTGTTGATGATGATGTCTTGGCACTATGTGTGCAAGGGACCTTCAGTGTTGTTGGTGTTGATGATGATGTCTTGGCACTATGTGTGCAGGGGAGGACCTGCAGTGTTGTTGGTGTTGATGATGATGTCTTGGCACTATGTGTGCAGGGGAGGACCTTCAGTGTTGTTGGTGTTGATGATGATGTCTTGGCACTATGTGTGCAGGGGAGGACCTGCAGTGGTGTTGGTGTTGATGATGATGTCTTGGCACTATGTGTGCAGGGGACCTTCAGTGTTGTTGGTGTTGATGATGATGTCTTGGCACTATGTGTGCAGGGGACCTTCAGTGTTGTTGGTGTTGATGATGATGTCTTGGCACTATGTGTGCAGGGGAGGACCTGCAGTGGTGTTGGTGTTGATGTCTTGGCACTATGTGTGCAGGGAAGGACCTTCAGTGTTGTTGGTGTTGATGATGATGTCTTGGCACTATGTGTGCAAGGGACCTTCAGTGTTGTTGGTGTTGATGATGATGTCTTGGCACTATGTGTGCAAGGGACCTTCAGTGTTGTTGGTGTTGATGATGATGTCTTGGCACTATGTGTGCAGGGGAGGACCTGCAGTGTTGTTGGTGTTGATGATGATGTCTTGGCACTATGTGTGCAGGGGAGGACCTTCAGTGTTGTTGGTGTTGATGATGATGTCTTGGCACTATGTGTGCAGGGGAGGACCTGCAGTGGTGTTGGTGTTGATGATGATGTCTTGGCACTATGTGTGCAAGGGACCTTCAGTGTTGTTGGTGTTGATGATGATGTCTTGGCACTATGTGTGCAGGGGAGGACCTTCAGTGTTGTTGGTGTTGATGATGATGTCTTGGCACTATGTGTGCAGGGGAGTACCTGCAGTGGTGTTGGTGTTGATGATGATGTCTTGGCACTATGTGTGCAGGGGAAGACCTGCAGTGGTGTTGGTGTTGATTTCTTGGCACTATGTGTGCAGGGGAGGACCTTCAGTGTTGTTGGTGTTGATGATGATGTCTTGGCACTGTGTGTGCAGGGGACCTGCAGTGTTGCTGGTGTTGATGATGATGTCTTGGCACTATGTGTGCAGGGGAGGACCTGCAGGCAGTGCCCAGTCTTCCAGGGATGGGTCTGGAACATGGTCTGCCAGAACACCTCAAACCTAAAGGTCAGTTTGCCAGAACACCTCAAACCTAAAGGTCAGTTTGCCAGAACACCTCAAACCTAAAGGTCAGTTTGCCAGAACACCTCAAACCTAAAGGTCAGTTTGCCAGAACACCTCAAACCTAAAGGTCAGTTTGCCAGAACACCTCAAACCTAAAGGTCAGTTTGCCAGAACACCTCAAACCTAAAGGTCAGTTTGCCAGAACACCTCAAACCTAAAGGTCAGTTTGCCAGAACACCTCAAACCTAAAGGTCAGTTTGTCGCATTTTCTTCTTCTTCTTCCTCTGCGTTCCCGGGCCATAAGGACACAATGGGTACGTATGTGTCCGTTTTCCAGTTTTCACTGGTGTCCTCGCTGCATTCAGCCGACACATTCCGATTTCGGAGGAGCTCAAAGTAGAAAACTATATGGAAGATTTGTTTGGCAAAAAGGCAGGAGAATGGGCCAAAAGTCAGAAATATACTAGATGACACAAAGCAAGAAAAAGGGCAGAGTCAAAGAGAGAGACAGATTAGAGGAAGTTACACGCCCAGAGCTTTCAGAAGGTGGGGGAACCGTTTGTGTGCAGAAGACCCCCGGTAACCCCACGGGGTGGGGTGGGGTGGGGGTGTCGCATCATCATCTGCTAGAACACCTCAAACCTCCTTCTTCTTCTTCAATCGCTCTGATAGCCCGACTTGTTATGTCCAAAAAAACGTAAAATTTGGTGCAATATAATCTTGAATACATTCTAAATTATTTTAGATACAGGGGCATTGCAAATAACCCTCTTAAACGAAAAAATAATTGATTAAAATCAGCGCGAGCAGTCGACGAATTTTAACCCAGGAGCAGTCAGCAGTGAATTTTTATAAATAAAAAAGGTAAACATAAAATTAATTTTCTTATCTATTAATTAAAACACTTTATTGTAATTGTATTGCAAAATATACATATTGATTTTATTGCGTGGGCTTTTTTTGCAAAGCATTTTCTTGATCCACTGCAGCGCAGCATCACATTTACAACATGGCTGCCTCCGTCACGAGGCAAAGCTGTAAAATCGAAAGTTGGAAGAAAGTAGTGACCCAGGTACCTTTTGCCGTGTAAAATGTCATGAAAGAGCTCGTATAATGTCTCTATAGTAGGAAGAGGAAAATTATGCGAGATTGTGATATTGCAACTTAAATAGAGAAGCTCCTATTACTGGGACTGTGTGCTATGTCAGTAGCCTATTATGTGGAACTCAAAACATGATGCTAATGTCTGACATTCAGCTCTATAGCAGACACAAAGAAGATTAATTGCTTTATTATTTTTTATGAAATGTTTTAAAATTGAGAAATCGTGTGAATAAAAACATGTGGACATATATGGCTGCAGTAGAAATTACTTTGGCATACAGGTTTCTTGCTTCATAATTCTAGATCTATCACTGTCAATGTTGTGGCAGATCAGTTCAACTGACTGCATCTATCAACTTATCATCGCTTTGTGGTAAACACACTGTCAAAGGAAGAGGAAGAAAGGACAACGACTATGAGGGAGTTGGCTAGTTAAATAATATGAGCACATTGCAGTGTGTGCGTGCGTGCGTGGTCTGCCCATGGGAGGGGGGGAGAGAGGGGTATTTCTCAACAATCCCCTCTTTTTGCTTTCGTACACATAGACAACAGATGGCAATGGCAAAAGCAACAGTTTATCTTAAGTTTCAGTACTTTTGATAGGAGAGAGAGAGAGACTTCAAACGTCAAATACTTTATTTTACAAGGATAAGAATTTAGGCTGGGGGAGAGAGAGAGAGAACCTAAGTAATGCATGCATAATTTAAAAAAATGGGGGGAAATGAAGGCAATGGGAGACGGGGGGGGGTGGGGGGGGGGGTATACTAAGGCACACCACATGAATCGAAACCTGTGACATAAAAATAATGAAGCTATTATTATTATGATTACGAGAGAGAGAGAAGGCAAGGCAAAGGTTTTAATTGACATAGGCCAACAGCCCCAATGAACGGAGAGAGGAGGGAACGGGGTGTATCTCAACAAATCCCTTTTTTTTGTTTTGCTTTCATCCACTAATAGAACGAACGAACGAAACTTTTTTATTGAGGGAAAAAGAGTGGGATCTTTTTTACATCTTGCCCTGAGAGAGAGACAGAGCGAAAACAAAATTTTATTTAACCAGGGAACATGAGATAAGCAATGACAAGTAAGCAATGAGATAAGCAATGGCAGGTTTGTCTGCCCAGCCCTGGGGAAAATAATAAAAAATAAGAAATTCAAAGAAAACAAAAACAGAAGATGGCAGAAGCAAAAGCAACATACTTTTTCAGCGCTTTTATGAGAGAGAGAGAGAGAGAGAGAGAGGGGGGGTGGGGGGCGGGGAGAGAGGGGAGGGAAGGGGAGGTGATATGCCTGTTTAAGCAACATGCTATTTAATCTTTCATCAGAGAGAGAGAGCAAAATTATGGTGCTTAGCGTCATGATTTTTTTTTCTGCGTACATGAATCTAATAACTGACAGAATAGAATTAGAAGTACCTCCTTGTACAAAAAAAGAAGATAATAGTTTTGTTGATTGAGTAATAAAACATGGGCTGTTTGATTAAGAACTTTGATTAGTAATTATTGATTGTTTTACTTATCTGTTTGGCGGGGCTTACCATGGACTGTATCAGTCCAACGTATCTTTGATGATGGGCAGTCTTAATAGGGCTTGCAGAGCTTTAACTGGGGACAAACGTCAGTATTCTGGGCAACAAGGACTAGAAACTGCCCCCCCCCACCCCTGTCCACACCACCCACCCTGTCCTTCCATTCAGCATAGGACAAAGGAGTTAACTGGTGTTGTAAGTAGTACATTATTCGTGTTTTACATTAACATCTTAACATCTGACCATTTTTTTCTGCCCCTCCTTGCAATTCGTCACGTATCTATAGTTTTCTTTACAGTTGCTGCTACTGGTCCTGTTAGTGGTGATGGTGGTGTGTGTGTGTGTGTGTGTTTGCGTGCACACATAACATTGCATATGAATAGAATCCTATTTTTCATAAGTTTTTAATATATATCCAAATGCACGCAAAGTATGCATAAAAAACTACAGTAAAAACACAGAAACGTAAAGTATTATTGTATATAATATACCATTTTCTTGTGATTAATAATATTGTAAAGTACCTTGCACAAGCCACCCCCACCCCCACACACCATCACCACTCTACATATGCACGAAATTGGTCGAAAAGTGGGGGGACAGGTCTCCCAATCGTCCCGCAAAACAAGGGGTCCCAGGGACTCCTTCGCTTACAGTATAGAGGGTCCTTGAGGCGGAATAGAGTGGTCCCAGTGGCATAGCGAATGCTAAAAAGATTTTTTCTAGTGCATTGATGGGACCCCTTGCACATTCTTTTAGAGGGTCCTGTAGAATGTTAGTGCTTCATAGACCCCCAAAGCGGGAGCCCTGGGGGAGTGCGGCATTTTGGCTCTGGTGCTGCAGCCAAAGGGAAGGGTTGGCCTTTGGGGATCTTCCCCAACTCCAACAGTCCTCAAATTCCTTGAGCAGAGAAAGTGGGGATGTAACCTGGGCAAGGCATCTCCACTGTAAACAAATTCTAGCTCATCCCGCCAGAAGAGCATCTGCCCCCTCTGCTATCTGGCAGTCATGGTCGGAAACGACTGACAAAATACATAACTGCATTCTCTCTCTGTATAGGGTATAAGGACTGGGCCTGTCACTAAAAGGCATGACATTAGGGTCTCTTAGCCAATGACCTTATGTTGTTAATTTTGGGAGATGCCTGCTCTTGTGTTTACTAGGGGAAGTGTGATGTCATTGATAATGTCATAACTTTTGATGTTATAGTTCTGAGATAAATCTGGGAAAATGCATCTCTAAAAAGCTATGTCTAGCTGGTGCCGACTTAACCAAATACCCCCATCCCACTGATCCAAAGTAGGGGGTGGGCGTTTACAAAGTACATACCCCTATGCACGAATTTTGCTCCAAAGAGGAAGGTGGACGTTTTTTCGGTAAGTACTCCTATGCATGAAAATCGCTCCAAAGTTAGAGGTGGGCGCCTAATAGAACATGGCTTATACAAGGTACTTCATTCTGCTCCACTCCCTAAGTTGCCGTTAAGCGACTTTAAAACAATAAATCAAACTGTTTTGTGATGCGCATGGGTGCTTCTACAAAATCGTGGAAAACCTGAAAGGCAGGGATCCAGAGGCTGCCTTGTCACCTACTCCCCAGCAGGGAACAGAGACAGCTTCTCTGTTGCAGTATGAAGGGGGCAGTGTCCTCTAAATCAAAATGCAAGTTGCTTGGCGACCATAAAAAATAGAAATGTTCATATATTTTGTCCTGATTATGTAACAGTATATATTTTGCATTAACATATATGTAAGTGTCTGCTATGTTTGGTGCTCATTGCTTGAAATTTGCAAGCCATAATTCATTTTGTTATTTAGTCATACTTCAGCTTATTGGCGGCCATTTTGAAAATTATTATTTTTAAACACGCACATAGAAACCGTGCATTTAGTTTGTTATGATTGTGTAACAGCATAACACTGCCTGCTTAGCATTTGCATGTGTGCATGCTTGCTAAGTTTGGTGCTTATATAATTAAATTTGCAAATCAAAACTTTTTTCAATCTAGTAGTAATTCTTTGGCAGACATTTTGAATTTATTTATATGCATATATTATTATGCTGTCAAGATTGTGTAAAACATTGTAAAATATTTACAAATGTACATGTGTATCAAATTTGGTGCTTATATATAACTAGCTGTGGAACCCTTGGCACATGAGACATAGGTTTAAAGACTCAGCGCTTGCACGCTTCGAGTCCTTGCGCTTCGCGCGTGGTTCGACTTCTCGCGCTCCGCTAAGCTCCGCCCCCTTTTTGACTCCGCCCCCTTTGATCGACTCAGCGCTTGCGCGCTTCGAGTCCTTGCACGCTTCGAGTCCTTGCGCTTTGCGCGCGGTTCGACTTCTCGCGCTTCGTCCTTGGCAGAGGTTTCTGGAAAGGACGGCATGACTTTCGGAGGGTGCCAAGGATGCTTGATGCCAAATTTGGTGTTGATCGGTTGAGAACTGTGGCCGTGCATAAGGGACACACACACACAGACAGACACACATACAGATTTCGAAAATATATATAAGATGAAATTTTAAGCTTTAAACTTTAACTCTTTTCATGTGGTAGCCATAACACAAGCTGACTGGCAGCCATTTTGAATTGATTTAAGAATATAAATATGAATATAATTTATCATGATTGTGTAACAGCATGTATTAAGCATTTACAAGTGTCAATGTATGCCAAATTTTGTGCTTATAATCTTAAATTGTTTTATAAGGTAGTCATAACTCAAAACGTTGGTGGCCATTTTGAATTTATTAGAAAAAGCACTTATAAATGTACATATTGTGTCATAATTGCACAATAGGTTTAATTTTGTATCTTCATGTGTGCCTGTGAGCCAAATTTAGTGCTTATAATATAAAATTTGCGTCTCTTAAACTCGATTATTTCTATGTGGTAGACATAGCTTAAGCCGATCAGTGGCCATTTTGAAAAGTTTAAAAATCAACATAGCCAGAAAAAAAATCAACTGCCCCTGTATCAATAATTGTTTAGTACCCAAAGCCAAACACCTGTACCAAATTTCATGCTTGTAGCACGAAAATGCACGGTTTTGGACACTACTTGCCCAGCAATGACAGTTTCCTGTAAATTATGAGCGCAGATGCGTCATGCTGCCGTTATGCGCCTAACTAAGAAATAGTTAGGCCCAGCAAGTCTGACTTCGGCTGGAGGAAATCTTTTTTAAAGTGTTTCTTGAGAGTGACAGATTAGAGGCCCAAGTTACAAGCACAGAAATCTTCCAGAAAGTGTTTCTTGGAACAGATTTAGGAAGTTACAAGCACAGAATTTCCAGAAGGTGGGGGAACCATTTGTACCAAAGACCCCCCGATATCCCCACGGGGGGACCTCAAACCTAAAGATCAGTTTATGGCGTCATGCCGCTATAAAGAAGCTCTTACAGCTGGCTACAGTCTGGTTCCCATGTAACCATGACTTTTTGATGTCCCTTTGCATCAGCTGGCTACAGTCTAAGGGGTTCCCATGTAACCATGACTTTTTGATGTCCCTTTGCATCAGCTGGCTACAGTCTGAGGGGTTCCCATCTAACCATGACTTTTTGATGTCCCTTTGCATCAGCTGGCTACAGTCTGGTTCCCATCTAACCATGACTTTTTGATGTCCCTTTGCATCAGCTGACTACAGTCTGGTTCCCATCTAACCATGACTTTTTGATGTCCCTTTGCATCAGCTGGCTACAGTCTGGTTCCCATCTAACCATGACTTTTTGATGTCCCTTTGCATCAGCTGGCTACAGTCTGAGGGGTTCCCATCTAACCATGACTTTTTGATATCCCTTTGCATCAGCTGACTACAGTCTGAGGGGTTCCCATGTAACCATGACTTTTTGATGTTCCTTTGCATCAGCTGGCTACAGTCTAAGGGGTTCCCATGTAACCATGACTTTTTGATGTCCCTTTGCATCAGCTGACTACAGTCTGGTTCCCATCTAACCATGACTTCACTTGCTCCGATTTCGGCGGAGCAGCTCCGATATTTTGAGCTTTGCTCCGAGCTCCGATCGTGCTCTCTCGAGCTCCGATATTTTAAAAGCCGTCTAGTATGCATTTTCGACTAACTACGTTTCGCAACGAAGATCGTGTCTCTGCACACGCAGACAGGAAGACGGCGTAGCCATGACATCAGTGCGGAATTAGCGAAGCTTATCTCGGGCTGAATGGCCCGAAAATTGTTGCTGAATTTTGATTGGTCAATAATCTCTCCAAAAATGGTGTCTCAAATGGACGAACATGATCGCGCGGTGGAGGAGAAGAAAAAACGACTTCACGTTCAGAAATGGAGGCCCGAGTACAAAGACGACTTTCCATGCTTTTCCAAGTCTGTCAAAGGAGAATGCCTTTTGTACTTTGTGCCGCTCGAACATTGCATTTTCATCAGAAGGCGCACACGCCTTGACCAAGCATGCGAAGTCAAAGGAGTTTCAAAGAGTCACAAGCAACATTCCGGTGCAGTCCAAGCCACTCCAAAAATAACGTCTTCAATCACGACGGGGTCGGACAAACAAAATCGTCGCTCGCGCAGAACTTCTACTCTCTCTCTCTCTCTCTCTCTCTCTCTCTCTGTAAACTTTTTGCCGATGATACACTACACACAAGCCATTCCAATTATACAACAGTATTTCAAACGTTGCAAAACAGCATCGATGAACTTTTAAATTGGGCAGAGTTGAATCATATGAGCTTGCACCCATTAAAAACCAAACTTATGATAATTACAAGACAAAAACGCCAGAACCTTCCTAACAACTTTTTGACTCTCTTTATTAATGGCAATGCAGTTGAGGAAGTTGGTAGTCACAAAGTTCTTGGCGTTGTCGTTGACAATAATCTTTCTTGATCCGATCATGTCACTAAAACCTGCAAATCCGTGTCTTCAAAGATTTATCAGTTGTCTAAAATAAAGCATTTCCTAGACCTCCATTCACGTAAGATATTTTTCCACTCATTTATTGAATCGCATATCAACTACGCGTCAACTCTGTGGGATGGCGCTAGTGAAAATATTTTGAAACCTCTTTCAAGTCTTCATAGACGAGCATTAAAACTAGTTCTGCTTAAGTCCTCAAAACTAACCACTTATGACCACAAAGCTTTAGACATTCTACCCTTCCATTTAAAGCTAAATTATAACAAGGCTATTTTTATGTTTAAGATTTTATCAGGCAATCCCCCACAATCTCTTACCAGTAGGTTTGTTGTCAATGACCGGCGCCACGAACATAAAATCATGCTCCCTCTTCCAAGAATTGACCTTCAAGACAAGCTTGGCTTATTCTGGTGGGGCCCTGTGGAATGCCATGCTGGCTAATACCCAAATTGGAAACACTTTCAAGTCATTCAAAAAAAGATATAAAGATTTTCTGATGACAACTCTTTAATACATTACCTGATAACCCATTCACCACTTGTTTCCTTCCTAATATGAGTGTCACCACTGTTAACCATGCATGTTTAGTGTTCATAATATGTTATAGTGGTGATTGTGTGTATGCATGTGTGAGTTTGAATGTGAGTGTGTGTATGTGCGCGTTCATACATGCGAATGTGTATGTGTCTGCCTGCGAATTTTGTGGGTATGTGTGTGTGTATTGTGTATGCTTGTGTGTGGGATGTGCGTGTGTGCGTACTTGTGTATGTGTGTGTGTCGGTGAGTTTATGCGTATGCACGTAATTATTTGCTTACTTTTGTTTTGTGTATGTTGTAATGTGTATAACGCAATTGGTATGTATGTTTAATGTGTATGATTTAATGCTAGTGTGTGGGATGACCATGGCGAATGTTGTGGTGAATGTGTTTTTGTTTGCATTTATCCTTACAATTTGATTTATCTTTTTATGATGGTAGTGTATCTTATGTGCATGATGATTATTAGTTGTTTATGACATTTTCTTCCTCTTTTTTTTTTCTTTCTCATTTAATGAGGGCTAGATGTAAACAAGCCTGTATTGTGCTTATCTTTTCCCTCAATAAAAAAGGTTCGTTCGTTCTCTCTCTCTCTCTCTCTCTCTCTCTCTCTCCCTCCCTCCCTCTCTCTCTCTCTCTCTCTCTCTCTCTCTCTCTCTCTCTCTCTCTCTCTCTCTCTCTCTCTCTCTCTCTCTCTCTCTCTCTCTCTCTCTCTCTCTCTCTCTCTCTCTCTCTCTCTGAGTGATCTTATCACTGGGGCAGTATTTGTTTACTTTGCCAAAGTGTTTGATATCATTGACCATAATCTCCTTATACAAAAACTAAAATTATATTATTTATCGCAAGAGTCAATTAATCTTATATCATCCTTTCTAACTAACAGACATCAATTAGTTTTTCAGGACTGTAAACATTCTTCATTTAAATCCATGATGTATGGTGTCCCCCAAGGGTCAGTCCTGGGGCCAGTCTTATTGTCTGTCTATATAAATGATCTTCCTTTACATGTCTTATCCGATTGTGAACTGTTTGCTGATGATAGTACAAACAAACCCCTATTTTACGACCCTCTGTTAAGCGACCACCTCTCATTTGAGACCGGATTTGTTGGCACGGATGCATTTTACTATGTAAACGACCTCTCTTAAACGACTTCCTCTAAAACGCGACTTATGACCGCCATTTTGTTGGTTTTTACGACCGTCGTTGTCGTCTGCAAAGGGAAACAACCACGGTCAAGGGCCTGAAAGCGGAGTCACTTCCCTTGTTGTAGAAAAGATGGCGGAAAGCGTAGGAAAAGCACGAAAACCACTGACTTTGAAAAAGAAAACCACTGACTTTGGACGAGAGTGGAGGTGATTAACAGAAGTCGGCGAAGTGAAACTGTAATACATCGATTGCACAATCCTATGGAGTTGGAAAGACCCAAATCCAGTTTTAATATGTCATTGTATGTGTGCATGAAGAAGAGAGTATGAACTGTGCTGAACTTTTTCTTTCTACGGCTGCCAGTGAAAACCTCCGTCATACGATCCCTCCAATTTAGGACCGATTTTTCCGGACATTTTGGAAGTCTTAAAATAGAGGTTTGTCTGTACACTTCATAACAAAAATAAGAACACAGACTTAGTTCTAACCGATATACAAAACAACCTTGCAAAACTAGAGACATGGAGTGACCTAAATCATATGGCTCTACATCCTCTGAAATCTAAGTTTATGATCATTGCAACTTGACAAAGACGCCAAAATATTAAATCTGACTCACATAAACTGCTTGGTCTAACAATTGACAACAACCTTTCTTGGTCCTTTCACGTTTTTACGCTCATTCGTAAACTGTCTACAAAAGTATTCCAATTAAGCAAAATAAAACATTTTCATTTTCTTGATCAACATACTAGAAAATTATTTTTCCATGCATATTTACAACCTCATTTTGATTACGCTTCCACAACATGGGATATGGCAAGTAAAAACTGTCTTACGCCCTTAGGAAGCATTTACAGGCGTTCCATCAAACTTATACTTCTAAAATCATCTTCCCTACAAAATCATGACTACAAAACACTAAACATTCTTCCATTTCAATTCAGATGTCAATTTAACAAAGCAGTCTTTCTTTATAAGATAGTCAACGGACTCGCTCCATCATACTTGTGTGAAAAGTTGTGTGTGACCCAAATACGAAATAAAAATAGAATACACCTGCCCCGTCCGAGAACTGATCTATACATGACATCTTTGATATACTCGGGCGGTAAACTATGGAACGAAATTCCGGACTATATTAAAACAAAAAGTACCTTGGCATCATTCAAAAGCTGTTATGACTATTTATTCAAACAATTGTAATAGTTGTTTATCTTGTTTCTTGTTTCAATAGTATGTTATTAACAGTATGTGATTGCCTCCCCCTGTTCTCTCTCTCTCTCTCTCTCTCTCTCATATGTTTGTGTGTGTGTGTGTGTGCGTGCATACGTGCGTATGGTTAGACGTATGTCTAGGTATGCGTTGTGATTCATGTTACATGTTGTTCTTGTTCCTTTGATTTAATTGTTATATTTGACTGTTATAGTATTTGTAGTATTGTGAATCCTTTGCATATTACTGTTTTATTATTATCATTATATTATTATTATTATTGGTGTTACAATTTCGTCGTTCTTTTGCTGTCATGTTTAATGATGATGTTATAATGCTGTTTGTCTATTAATATTTTTTTTCAATTTTGCTTGCCTATTATTTATTTGTTTGAGGACCTGATGAAAAGAAGTGTTGTTTTGCTTATTCAGTTTATCCTCATTAAACATTTCAAGTTTCTCTCTCTCTCTCTCTCTCTCTCTCTCTCTCTCTCTCTCTCTCTCTCTCTCTCTCTCTCTCTCTCTCTCTCTCTCTCTCTCTCTCTCTCTCTCTCTCTCTCTCACACACACACACACACACATGCGTGTGGGTCACTGTGTGTTTGTGTGTGTGACTTACATACTAGAAAGGAATATACTTGAAGTCATCTTCTGAGTGCATTTTCATGTGCCTGATAGTGGATCTAAGCAAAAGAATTATATAAAATGCTTCAGCTTTTTTTGCCCCTGGACCCCACTGGGGGCCTGCGCCGGCCCCCAGACCCCCGCTCCTCTTTTTAATTTTCAGAATGTGGCAGGTCTGTGACTTTTTGATGTCCCTTTGCATCAGCTGGCTACAGTCTGATATCTAACCATGACTTTTTGATGTCCCTTTGCATCAGCTGGCTACAGTCTGGTATCTAACCATAACTTTTTGATGTTCCTTTGCATCAGCTGGCTACAGTCTGGTATCTAACCATGACTTTTTGATGTCCCTTTGCATCAGCTGGCTGCAGTCTGGTATCTAACCATGACTATTTGATGTCCCTTTGCATCAGCTGGCTACAGTCTGGTTTCTAACCATAACTTTTTGATGTTCCTTTGCATCAGCTGGCTACAGTCTGGTATCTAACCATGACTTTTTGATGTCCCTTTGCATCAGCTGGCTGCAGTCTGGTATCTAACCATGACTATTTGATGTCCCTTTGCATCAGCTGGCTACAGTCTGGTTCCCATGTTAGTCGTCCAACCCTTCCTCGCCCCTCTCCTGTCTTTCAATGTGTCATTGTTAGTCGTCTAACCCTTCCTCGCCCCTCTCCTGTCTTTCACGCACAGAAGAGGAAGTGGAGGAAGTTCCCAGCATTCCTGGCCTGGACTGGAATGAGGACTCTCCATTCTTCAAGGCCATGGCCGCGGAGAAAGCCCCGCACAAGAAGGTGCCCTTCTCCCGCCCCATCCCCCGCAACTTTGAGAAGGCCTGGATGGGCATGGAGCTGCAGCAGTCAGCACAGCAGACACCCAAGGAGAAAAAAGGCAAGGCAAACGGTAGGTGCACATTGAGTGTTTGATGAATTGAATGATTGATGAATTGATTGACTGATGGATGGATTGACTGACTAATGGATTGGCTGATCGATGTATGGATTGGTTGATTGATGTATGGATTGGTTGATCCGATCTATGGATTGATTGATGTATGGATCAGCTTATCAATGCTGATTGGTTGATTGATGAATGGATCGACTGATCGATGCATGGATTCGCTTATTGATGAATGGATTGGCTTATTGATGTATGGAATGGATTATTGATGAATGGGTTGGCTTATTGATGGATTGATTGATGAACGGATTCGCTTATTGATGAATGGGTTGGCTTATTGATGAATTGATTGATTAATGGATTCGCTTATTGATGTATGGATCAGCTGATCAATGAATGGATTGGCTTATTGATGAATGGATCGACTGATGAATGGATTCGCTTATTGATGTATGGATTGCTTATTGATGAATGGATCGACTGATGAATGGATTCGCTTATTGATGTATGGATCAGCTGATCAATGAATGGATCAGCTTATTGATGAATGGCTCGACTGATTGATGAATGGATTCGCTTACTGATGTATGGATCGGCTGATCGATGAATGGATTGGCTTATTGATGAATGGATCTACTAATGAATGGATTGGCTTATTGATGTATGGATCGGCTGATCGATGAATGGATTGGCTTATTGATGAATGGATCGACTAATGAATGGATTGGCTTATTGATGTATGGATTGACTGATTTGATGTATGGATCAGCTGATCAATGAATGGATCAGCTTATTGATGTATGTATCGACTGATTGATGAATGGATCGGCTTATCAATGTATGGATCGATGAATGGATTGGCTTGTTGACATAGGGATCGATGAATGGATTGGCTTATTGACATATGGATCGGCGTATAGATCAACTGATTGGCTTATTGATGTATGGATCGGCTTATTGATGAATGGATCGGCTTATTGATTATGGATCGATGAATGGATTACCTTATTGATGCATGGATCGGCTTATTTATGTATGGATCAACTGAATGATGTATGGATCGGCTGAATGATGCATGGATTGACTTATTGATGTATGGATCGACTGAATGATGTATGGATTGGCTTATTGATGCATGAATTGGCTGAATGATGTATGGAATAGTTGAATGATGTATGGATTGGCTGAATGATGTATGGAATAGTTGAATGATGTATGGAATAGTTGAATGATGTATGGATTGGCTGAATGATGTATGGAATAGTTGAATGATGTATGGATTGGCTGAATGATGTATGGAATAGTTGAATGATGTATGGATTGGCTGAATGATGTATGGAATAGTTGAATGATGTATGGAATAGTTGAATGATGTATGGAATAGTTGAATGTTTCTTTCCTGCAGCCGGGCATCCTGGGTATGCTGCCCCCTCCCCTCCTTCCCCTCACCTGAACTGAGGAATTGATAAATCGACTGTTTCTTGGTCGATTGTTTCTTGGTTGAAGCTTACCTGAAGCCCAACCTGCCCTACCAGCATAAGAGCAGATTTGATTGATTGATTGATGAATGGATCTGATAAGTCAGCTGTTTCTTTCCAGCAGTCTACCTGAAGCCCAACCTGCCCTACCAGCATAAGAGCAGATTTGATTGATAAATTGATTGATGAATGAATCTGATAAGTCAGCTGTCTCTTTCCTGCAGTCTACCTGAAGCCCAACCTGCCCTACCAGCATAAGAGCAGATTTGATTGATTGATTGATGAATTGATTGATGAATGGATCTGATAAGTCAGCTGTCTCTTTCCTGCAGTCTACCTGAAGCCGGGCATCCTGGGCATGCCTCCGGTGAACCCGACGATGGCGCTGAACATGTTACTGCAGGGCAACACAGCCTCCATTCCCCAAGATGTGGTGGTCGGCATGATGCAGGAGATGCAGAAACAGCCTCAACTCATGGCCCTGGGACAACAGCTGTTGATGAAACACCAGCAAGACATCCTACAACAACAACAGGTGTGTGAGGGGGGGGGGGGGGGGGGGGGCATGATGCAGGAGATGCAGAAACAGCCTCAACTCATGGCCCTGGGACAACAGCTGTTGATGAAACACCAGCAAGACATCCTACAACAACAACAGGTGTGTGAGGGGGGGGGGGGGGGGGGGGGGGGGTGTCGGCATGATGCAGGAGATGCAGAAACAGCCTCAACTCATGGCCCTGGGACAACAGCTGTTGATGAAACACCAGCAAGACATCCTACAACAACAACAGGTGTGTGTAGGGGGGGGGGGGGGGGGGGGTCAGCATGATGCAGGAGATGCAGAAACAGCCTCAACTCATGGCCCTGGGACAACAGCTGTTGATGAAACACCAGCAAGACATCCTACAACAACAACAGGTGTGTGTAGGGGGGGGGGGTCGGCATGATGCAGGAGATACAGAAACAGTCTCAACTCATGGCCCTGGGACAACAGCTGTTGATGAAACACCAGCAAGACATCCTACAACAACAACAGGTGTGTGTAGGGGGGGGGGGTCGGCATGATGCAGGAGATGCAGAAACAGCCTCAACTCATGGCCCTGGGACAATAGCTGTTGATGAAACACCAGCAAGACATCCTACAACAACAACAGGTGCAGTGATGATTCTAGAGCGCGTCCTGGGCGAAATCGCGCGAAATTTACGCTGATGACGCCTAAATGAAAAGCCAGTGCGTCCCCTATGACGCTAGAAAAAAAATGCGGACACGTTTTTAAACCACCAGTGCGACATTACAAAATTGCACTGCTGCTTTGCGTATAGCCAGTAAGCCGGAAATGAATAATCCCTTTTCGCGCGCGCCATTGGACGTCAATGCTTTATCACGAGTTGAGTCTTATGAGTGGAGCGCGTCCGAGTGAGAAGATGGAGTAGTGAGAGGTCTGGTGCTGTGGCAATCATGAAGCGAACATCAACACTGTTTGATTATGCGTTCAAGTCATCCAAAACACCTAAAGTGTCTGACTTAGAAGAATCTGGCCAAACATCTCGCTCTGTTGTGAATGAAGATACGGCTGCAGTAGTCGTAGAAGATTCGGGGCCAACATCCAGTGACAATGAACTTGAATTTGCTGACGCACGTGGCGATGGTCATGAGGAGGTTCAAAACAAAACCAGTGCCAGTGGTGGTAGGCCTAATACTCACATCAAAACAAGAACCTTTCAGAAAGACTGGCTTATAAAATGGCCGTGGTTAGAAAACCGAGACGACGGCGCTGTCGCATGAAAATAGGTAGCTCGTAAAAATAAAAAGCTCGCTACTATGAGAGTCTGTATTTGCGACAACCACAAATTTCACTTTTTCTGTACTTTAACCATTTAACTAACTCTAACCCTAACCCTAACCCTAACCCTATCCCTAACCCTAGAAAAAAGTGAAATTTGTGGTTCATGCTCAATGTCGCAAATATACACTGTCATAGGTAGCGAGCTTTTTATTTTTACGAGCTACCTATTTTCATGCGACAGGCATGAGGTGCTTGTTTTGTATCAAACTGGGACCCCATTTTTTTACCATGAAGAGTCCCTAGGACCCTCTTTTTTCATCTTTAGGGGTCCTTGGACCCCCTTTTCTAAAAGTCTAGAATCATCACTGAGGTGTATGGGGGGGGGGGGGGGGGGGGGGGGGGGGGGGGGGGGGTCGGCATGATGCAGGAGATACAGAAACAGTCTCAACTCATGGCCCTGGGACAACAGCTGTTGATGAAACACCAGCAAGACATCCTACAACAACAGGTGGGGGGGGGGGGGGGGGGGGGGGGTGGGGGCATGATGCAGGAGATGCAGAAACAGCCTCAACTCATGGCCCTGGGACAATAGCTGTTGATGAAACACCAGCAAGACATCCTACAACAACAGGTGGGGGGGGGGGGGGGTCGGCATGATGCAGGAGATGCAGAAACAGCCTCAACTCATGGCCCTGGGACAATAGCTGTTGATGAAACACCAGCAAGACATCCTACAACAACAACAGGTGTGTGTAGGGGGGGGGGGGGGTGGTCGGCATGATGCAGGAGATGCAGAAACAGCCTCAACTCATGGCCCTGGGACAATAGCTGTTGATGAAACACCAGCAAGACATCCTACAACAACAACAGTGTGTAGGTGGGGGGGGGGGGTCGTCGACATGATGCAGGAGATGCAGAAACAGCCTCAACTCATGGCCCTGGGACAACAGCTGTTGATGAAACACCAGCAAGACATCCTACAACAACAACAGGTGTGGGGGGGGGGGGGGGGTCGGCATGATGCAGGAGATGCAGAAACAGCCTCAACTTATGGCCCTGGGACAATAGCTGTTGATTAAACCAGCAAAACATCCTACAACAACAGGTGTGTGTGTGTGTGGGGGGGGGGGGGGGGGGGGGGGGGGGGGGGGGGGGGGGGGGGGGGACAGAGGGGGGGGGGGGGGGGGGGGGGGGGGGGGGGGGGGGTCAGCATGATGCAGGAGATGCAGAAACAGCCTCAACTCATGGCCCTGGGACAATAGCTGTTGATGAAACACCAGCAAGACATCCTACAACAACAACAGGTGTGTGTAGGGGGGGGGGGGGGGGGGGGGGGGGGGTCGGCATGATGCAGGAGATGCAGAAACAGCCTCAACTCATGGCCCTGGGACAATAGCTGTTGATGAAACACCAGCAAGACATCCTACAACAACAGGTGTGTGTAGGGGGGGGGGGTCGGCATGATGCAGGAGATGCAGAAACAGCCTCAACTCATGGCCCTGGGACAACAGCTGTTGTTAATTTAAGGAGCTCGGTATAAGCTTCGAGCTTGTTGTTGCTCTAATTGTCTTTCTGTTTAATCATTTTCAAATGACTAAAGATTTGTTTAAACCAGCTGTTGTAGCTGGGAGGGCATTTGAGACAATCGTGCACTTGATGACAAGTCTTTGAAGTTTGGCATGATGATCGGCATGGTGTTACAAGTCTTTGAAGTTTGGCATGATGATCGACATGGTGTTACTATTTTAATGTGTAGCTGGGGGGGAATTTGAGACAATCGTGCACTTGATGACAAGTCTTTGAAGTTTGGCATGATGATCAGCATGGTGTTACAAGTCTTTGAAGTTTGGCATGATGATCGACATGGTGTTACTATTTTAATGTGTAGCTGGGGGGGAATTTGAGACAATCGTGCACTTGATGACAAGTCTTTGAAGTTTGGCATGATGATCGGCATAGTGTTACTATTTTCAAAATTCATCGCAAACAAATTGTGCTTGGTCTCTGATGATGTCATTTTCCCAAAATCCAATATGGCCGCCTCTGATGGGGAATGGATCAAATTAAAAAACTTTTTACAGCATAAGGCTTATGAAATGTGACTTTTTCTTATGGATTTAATTTTGTGTACCTGGTATCTAGGATCCATTAGATGTTTGGATGTCATTTTCAAGGTCAGGGTCATTTTCAAGGTTGTTTTAGTTTCACAGTGTAATTTCTCTGGATGCAGCTAAAGCCGGCGACAGACTGTGTGACTGCCTCATGTGACTCGATCAGGTCATGACGTTTCACCTCATTTGCATATCATGCTGCTCGATCAGTCTGACTCAGTCGGGCCCAGTCAGGTGACAGGGCCGAATAGGGCGGGTTCTAAATTTCTCTGATCGAGTCGGATGGCTTGTGACCTCTTCTGTGCGGGAAACAAAATTTGGTCAACGTCACGACCTGATCGAGTCACATGAGGCAGTCACATAGTCTGTCGCCGGCTTAATAGGCGAACAGACCAAGAGAGGACAGTGGACTGATATTGCACTGAAGGTATTGCACAAGCCAAGTTTGGCTCCAAGTGATGCACTAGGGTGGGATCTCTGTGTGAAAAATACCAGATAATCCTTTTGGGGTTTCCAAGTTATGACGTCATTGTGTTTAGACAGGTAATCCCATATCACCTAAAAAAATGTAAGCAACAAAACGTAATCTCTTGATATTTTAAGCCAATATTCACGTGTGTGATGCATTAGGATGTGTAGAATCTTTTTGTGAAATTTCCCTTTGGGGTTTCCTAGTTATGACATCATCAAATCTATTTTTAAACTGAAAACTCCATATCATGTGAACAAATTATACTAGACAGTCCTCTTTTGATACTTTGATATTGTGATTTACTGAGGTTTTTACAGGTTTTTTTTTTTTTTTCCCTGGGACTGGTTTTGACACGGGATGTGGGGGGGGGGGGAATTGTCACTGAGGGGACTGGTTTTGACACGGGATGTTGGGGGAATTGTCACTGAGGGACTGGTTTTGACACGGGATGTTGTAGGAATTGTCACTGAGGGGACTGGTCTTGACACGGGATGTTGTGGGAATTGTCACTGGTGGGACTGGTTTTGACACGGGGTGTTGGGGGAATTGTCACAGAGGGGACTGGTTTTGACACAAGATGTTGCCGGAATTGCCACTCTGGGGACTGGTTTTGACACGGGGTGTTGGGCGAATTTTCGCAGAGGGGACTGGTTTTGACACAATATGTTGCCGGAAATGTCACCGTGGGGACTGGTTATGACACGGGGTGTTGGGCGAATTGTCACTGAGGGGGACTGGTTTTGACACGGGGTGTTGGGTGAATTGTCACTGAGGGGACTGGTTTTTACACAAGATGTTGCCGGAATTGTCACCGTGGGGACTGGTTATGACACGGGGTGTTGGGCGAATTGTCACTGAGGGGACTGGTTTTCAAAATTGCTAGCAATCACTGTTGTTTGTTCATAGTGGTGGCAGCAAGCGCATTTCTTTTATTTTGTCCATAAAGCTGATTTGAATTAAGATTGAGCTTAACATTATAACCCCATCAATAACTTTGGCCATGTCAGGGCTGTCACCACGTTAAATCTTACCACGTAATACTGATTTGAATTGATTGATTGATTTTACAGCAGAATGCCTCCCAAACCATGCCAAGCTTGCCGGTGTTGATGCAGAATTCAGGCGCAGCATTGGAACAGAATCAGAATCCGCTGAACGTCATGCAGGCAGCAGCGTCTCAGCAGCCCAGTGTTGGTCCCCAGTCAGGGAACATGGGGCCGCGGCCTGCCGCTCCGCCCAAACCAGGTAACTGTGTTTTAGTCCTGGTCAGCAGCCCAGTGTTGGTCCCCGGCCAGGGAACATGGGGCCGCGGCCTGCCGCTCCGCCCAAACCAGGTAACTGTGTTTTAGTCCTGGTCAGCAGCCCAGTGTTGGTCCCCAGCCAGGGAACATGGGGCTGCAGCCTGCCACTCCGCCCAAAACAGGTAACCGTGTTTTAGTCATGGTCAGCAGCCCAGTGTTGGTCCCCGGCCAGGGAACATGGGGCCGCGGCCTGCCGCTCCGCCCAAACCAGGTAACCGTGTTTTAGTCATGGTCAGCAGCCCAGTGTTGGTCCCCAGTCAGGGAACATGGGGCCGCGGCCTGCCGCTCCGCCCAAACCAGGTAACTGTGTTTTAGTCCTGGTCAGCAGCCCAGTGTTGGTCCCCAGTCAGGGAACATGGGGCTGCGGCCTGCCGCTCCGCCCAAACCAGGTAACCGTGTTTTAGTCATGGTCAGCAGCCCAGTGTTGGTCCCCAGTCAGGGAACATGGGGCCGTGGCCTGCCGCTCCGCCCAAACCAGGTAACCGTGTTTTAGTCATGGTCAGCAGCCCAGTGTTGGTCCCCGGCCAGGGAACATGGGGCCGCGGTTAGTGCGAAGCGTCCCGCACGCTGCTGTCCCGTGTTCGGCAAGGTCATGGTACAAGGCAGGAGAAGAAAAAAAATTGTCCATGTAGACAACATGTCCCTTGTTGTACACTTTCTCTGTGAGTGAAGTCACCACTTGATGTGCAACTCCCTTTGCTCTTGGTGCCTGGGCTGTTTCTCGGCCCAGGTACAGCTGCCAGTTGAACATGTAGCCAGTTTTCGCGTCAGCCAGGCCCCACGCTTTCAGACCCCACTTTGTTGGTTTTGCTGGCATGTAGATCAGCAGGCTTGTTCTTCCTTTGAAAGGGATCATGCTCTCATCCACAGACAGTTCTTTCCCTGGGTAGAAATACTTCTGCCAGAGGAGAATTAGTTTTTCATACAGTCCTCGGATCTTGTGCGCCCTGTCATGCTCCGGGTGACCTCTGGATTTGGCGGTTGTGTTGTCCGAAAGGTGGAAAAAGGAAAGAATTCTGAGAAATCTGTCTCTGCACATGATGTTTCTGAAGCCTGGCATCTCTATAAAATCATCTGTTGACCAGTAGAGCTCAAAGGACAAGCGTTTGGTGAGACCAGTCAGCAGAAGGATGGCTACAAATGCCTTCATTTCGTCAAAACTAACAGCTTTCCAAGTGCTGATGTAGGAGTGGGGACCCACATTCTCCCCCCTCTGTTCTTTCACTTGCCCAGCATATCTGTTTGTCTCGTCAACAAACAACGTTATAACTTCGTCACTGATGAACAAACGAAACAGTTCCGCCTCAGAAATTCCAGCAGGCATGTCTCTGGGGCCAGTATTCTCCAAAAAATCCGTCGACCATTCATGATCGTAACCACTGGGAACATTTGTTGCATCATCGTCTGAATCCCTTTCACTTTCGCTGGTAGCACTATCACTATCACTACGATCACCCCTATCATCTAGCACCACTTCACCATCGATTTCTTCTGGTAAAAAACCCTCAAAATTATCCTCAGAGTCTGAATCGAAGAATATCTCCTGTAAGAAAGCTTCGTCGATCACGGGTTCCGCCATCTTGGACGGAGAAAAAAACAAAAAAATCGATTGAAAACTTTTAAAATTTGTCTAGCACATGCCGATTTAGTAGGGCTGCAAATGGCGACTGAAATGTGTGCCTTAGCCTCGTTCTGAACCGAGAGTGTGACGTTTTTAGTATGGAATCCCGGATGTAAGCTCCGCGAAGTGCTCAATTCCAGTACCGCTCTATGGGCGACACAGTGCGCCTGCAGTGGCAGACGAAAGTTTCTCCTCGGCGACACAGTGCGCCTGCAGTGTGCTAAAGGTTAACACATTGACTACACCAGCCAGCTTGATCACGGTGGTAGAGCATCATCAGTTTTCCAACTAAAATGTAAACTGTGGCACATCAAGTTGTTGTTTCTCATGTATTATGTACGAGATCAACCAAAATCTGACTGGCAAATATGATGCAACATTGCTTCACACTCAGCCTCTTGGCAGGCTTTCTGTTCCTTGTGAAAGTGCATAGGCATGATACTTCGCTCCCAGACCCCTACAATGACCTCAACCATTTCAGCTTCAGGGACAAACATGTTTTTAGAACTTTGGGTACAAACCTTTGTATGTTGGTACAAGCTATTGCAGATAGTCACCAAAAAAGATCAAGACCACATCAAGAGAGGCTGGTACTGCTCTACTTGGCAAGCCTCCTTCTGTCACTATCCTACGCTCCTGAACCAAACCCAGGTCCTGCCCCTGGAAACACAAATAATAGCTACACTCCAAGGACAAATCTAGCACCTTCACCACTAGACTCCAGTCAGTCTTGGACCTGCGGCACCTGCGACAGAGCAGTCACATGGGAAGACAGAGGAATCGAATGTGAGACATGTGGGTAGTGGTTCCACATTCACTGCCAGAGCATCCACACCCAGACATACGATCAGCTTGATGAAGAGGCGTCAGCAGCACATTGGTATTGTGCCATCTGTGGCAATCCCAACAGCCACACTATCTTCGACCTACATGGGGTGGATTGGTCATTTTCAACACTCCCTGACCTTTCAGAACAATCTTGTAACCCCCCAGTAGAAAGTAACTTTAAACCTTATCATACATCAACACCCACCCGAGCCAGCCAACAGAACAACAGGACACATAGGCCCCTAAGAATGCTAACCATCCATTGTCAATCTATGATAGGCAAAAAGGCAGAAATCGGATATCTTTTGGACAGTTCAAAGCCAGATGTGATTCTTGGGGTGGAGACATGGCTGGTCTCCAGTATATCTGACACTGAAATCTTCCCACTGAACACAAAAGAGATCTTCAAGGTGTTCAGAAGAGACCGAAATTGCAATGGGGGAGGAGTGCTCATAGCTATTAGATCCACCTTCGACAGCTGTGTTGTACCAGAACTTGATACAGACTGAAATTTTGTGGGCGAGACTGAAAATCAGTGGATGGAGATCTTTATACTTCTGCTCCTACTACAGGCCTCATTGTAACGACAGAGATAGCCTTTTCCAACTTGAGCTGTCCATTGCTCGAGCTGCAGCAATCCCCAATGCGTACATCCTAATTGGTGGAGACCTGAACTTCCCAGGGTGGGATTGGCCAACACTGACCCTTAAACCCAAATCCCCTTGCCCGGACCTACACCATAAGTTCGTGGAGATACTAAGTGACAACGGACTTGAGCAAATGGTGATGGTGCCCACAAGAGGAAGCAACATATTAGACCTGATAATCACCAACTGTCCTCACCTTGTGCCCAGGGTAGAGACTTTGCTGGGCCTCTCTGATCACTGCATAGTCTATTCCGAGTTCAACGTCAACCCACAGAAGAGGAAACAGGTCGTCAGATCGATCCCCCTATTCAAGAAGGCGGACTGGGATGGACTACGAGGGGCAGTCAACACTCTTGCTGCAAAAATTGCAGAATCAAAGGACACCGCAAGCACAGAAGACCTTTGGCACTTGTTCAAAACTGCTCTCCAGAAGGCTGTAGAAGCATACGTTCCTCACAAGTTGTCTCGAGCAAACAACCGCCAACCCTGGATTACCCCTGAATTACGGCGGCTCGTGAACCAGAGAGACCGAGCCTACAAGAAGTGGAAAAAAACAGGGCATGGAGGAACTGAGGATCAAAGCACGGGAGCTCAGACAGGAGGTACAACGTAAAATGCGACGGGCCTACTGGGAATACATAAATAGTACCCTGACAGATGAAAGCTGTGAGTCTGGCGGGCACTCTAAGCCATTCTGGACATTTATTAAGCACCAGAAGTCTTCAGACACTGGAATTGCTTCTCTCAAAGTGAATGGGACCCTATTCTCAGAATCAAAAGAAAAAGCCGAGGCCCTAAACCAGCAGTTTCAATCTGTATTCAGTGAAGGCAGAGTCTACACGCAGAGTGAGTTCCAGGCAAGATGCAAAATGAAGGATGAACAATATCCACAACTGAATAACATCACCGTCACTGAGGAAGGTGTCAGATGCCTGCTGATGAACCTGGACCCTTACAAAGCCAGTGGGCCTGATGCTATAAGCGCCCGAGTGCTGAAGGAACTCGCTGATGAAGTGGCTCCCATACTTACCACCATCTTTCAGTCGTCTCTCACCACTGGTCAAGTCCCAGCAGACTGGAGATGTGCCCACATCACACCAGTGTTCAAGAAAGGTGAACACTATGATCCAGCAAACTACAGGCCCATTTCACTTACCTGCATCTCGTGCAAACTGCTAGAGCACATCATTGTCAGCTCTGTGATGGATCACTTAGAGAGAAACAACATCCTCTGTGGCCAGCAGCACGGATTCAGGAAGAACCGGTCCTGTGAGACTCAGCTCCTAGAATTTGTCAGTGAACTGGTGGACAGCATGGAAGAGGGCAAACAAACAGACATCCTTGTCATGGATTTTGCCAAGGCATTTGACAAGGTAAATCACAGCCTCCTCCTGCACAAACTCCACCACTATGGCATTAAGGGCGAAGTCAACGGCTGGATCAAGAACTTTCTGACAGATAGACTTCAGGTAGTTGTAATCGAGGGAGCCCGATCGGAAGACACTTGCGTAAAATCCGGCGTCCCCCAAGGATCGGTGCTTGGACCCTGTCTCTTCCTCGCTTACATAAATAACATGCCAGAACAAGTGACCTCACCAACATACTGTTTGCGGACGACACAGCACTCTATAAAACAATCACTTCCGAACAGGACCAAAGACAGCTGCAACAGGACCTCCAACACCTGGCAGACTGGGAAGGAAATTGGGATATGAAATTCCATCCCAAAAAGTGTATTGTCCTACCTGTGTCAAGGAGTAGAACACCACTCTGCCATAGCTATGACCTGCATGGCCACACCCTGGACACAGTGACTTCAGTGAAGTATTTGGGTATCACCATCCAGAAGGACATCAGCTGGGACTTGCATGTTGAGGCCATAACATCAAAGGCAAACAGAATGTTGGGCTTTCTACGACGGAATCTGAAGATCTGCTCATCAGAACTGAGGGAGAAAGCATACCTGACCCTTGTCAGACCCCTGCTTGAATATGCCAGTTCTGTGTGGGACCCCCACACTCGGAGGAACGTGGACAAAATCGAAGCTGTACAGAGAAGGGTGGCTCGCTTCGTGTTAAGCCGCTACCACAACACCTCCAGTGTAACTAACATGCTTTCTCAGTTAGGATGGCCCACGCTTGAGCACCGCATAAAGTCTACCAGGCTTACAATGCTCTATAAGATCCTGAACGGCATCGTCAAAGTCGACAACACCAGACTGAAGTCAGCTCCAACTCGCCTCAGAAGAGGACACAGCCGGCAGCTATCCACCATCCAGTGCCGGACTGAATACAGGAGAAGTTCTTTCTTCCCGCGCACCATCAAAGACTGGAACTCGTTACCTGAGGAGGCTGTGTCTGCTTCTTCAGCCGGCACGTTCTAGTCCCCCATCAAGATGCAAATCCCCCCCCCCCCCCCCCCCCTCCTCCCCCTCCCCCCCCCCCCCCCTTTCTAGTTTAGGTGTTCCTGCCGACTCAGCATCACGTCGGGGGCTCGATCAGCGAGACCCGACTGGCTGGGTCATCTTCGTAGAGTAGGTTTTTGTTTTATTTGTTTGTTTCTTTTTGATGCCCGGCTTCGGACCTCATCCACATATAGTATCATAAAATCAAACTGATGATTGTGGATACTCAACGGTAGAAGAACTAGAAGAAGGCATCACGAGAATATTGGCTGTTTAGTGATTCACTAGTCTGAAGGCATCAGGAGAATATTGGCTGTTAGGGTTAGGGTTAGTGATGCACTAGTCTGAAGGCATCAGGAGGATATTGGCTGTTTAGTGACACACTGGTTTGAGAATATTGGCTGTTAAATAACACACTGGTTTGAGAATATTGGCTGTTTAGTGACACACTGCTTTGAGAATATTGGCTGTTTAGTGATGCACTAGTCTGAAGCCCAGTTATTTATCATAATCATAAAACAATTGATTAAAATTTGGACAACTGTCTAGAAGACTTTTAAATATGTTAGTATTTTGTGCTTCTTTCACTTGAACTGGAAGAGCATTCCAAACTTCAATCAATCAATGAAATCAATCAAAAAATTATTGTCTTTAAAACATAAAGAAATTCTTTGTCTGGCATGCACATAAAAAAAACATATAAACATAGAAATAATAAGACATGCATAATATACAGTAAATACATCTGAAGAATTAAATAATTACAATGCAATAACACACACACACCACCCTCACACACACGCACACACACACGCACACACACACACACGCGCACACACACACACACACACACACACGCACGCACACACGCGCACACACACACACACACACATGCACACACAGAAATACGAAATACGAATGAAATACGAATGTTTTATTGAGGGTAAAAAGGATAAGCTACAATAGCTTCTTTACACCTTGCCCTCTCACTCACACATTCATACCATGCATCAAGCAAAGAAAATTTGACATAAAACAATCAAGTCAAGAAAATTGAACAAAAATTGGCACATGAAATAATTGAAAAAGAAATCAAAAATGGGATTTAAAGCAAACATGGATAATACTTAACAATGGTGAACTTGAATTGGTAGTTTAAATTGAGTACGAAAAAAGGGAAACCATTTTGAGACAATGACAATTTTTCAGAATAAACCCAATTTTAAGGAAGAAAAAAACAAAAAAACCAAAAAAACATTATATGATAACATGGGAATATGAGAGAGGGACAGAGAGAGAGAGAGAGAGAGAGAGAGATTTATAAGAATCTAGGCATAACTGATGGCATTAGTAACGTTTGAAGTAAAACTCATTAATTAGCATTACTAATAAACAAGATTGTCTATTAGGAGCTTGTGATAAGATTTTCTAAAGGAAAAGACGCTAGTTCTATTTTTTAGATAATCAGGGAGGTCAGAGAGATAAGCAAACAATTTGCTATCGAGAGGAACTTGTGCAATTCAGTTAGAAAGTGAGTTTTTTCTTAACTGAAGTTAGTATTGCTGTGTCCCATTAAAATTTTAAGTTCAGAATTCCTTGTTTTACTATAGTTAGATAATTGAAAGATGTTAGTAGTATTTATGTTGTCAAGGCCATGAACATTTTAAGTTCAGAATTCCTTGTTTTACTATAGTTAGATAATTGAAAGATGTTAGTAGTATGTATGTTGTCAAGGCCATGGACATTTTGTAAGTCAATTAGGTCCCCTCTAAGTCGTCTGCCTTTTAAAGAATGTAAGTCCAGGTACTAAGTCTTTCATTATAATTCATGCCTCTGCATTCCCTTAGCAACCTTGTTGCTCGTCTCTGGACCCTCTCGATGGCCACTGATTGCCTTTTAAAATAAGGATGCCATACCACATTTGCATATTCCACATGAGGTCTCACAAGAGCTTTGTACAATTTTAAAAACACAACTTTATCAAGGTAAGAGAAAGTTCTTTTTATAAGTCCAATCATTTGCTTTGCTTTATTAATGACATTATGGACATGAGTATCGAAGGATAACTTACAGTCAAACGTTACTCACAAGTCTTTTTCACAAACACAAGAATCAATGTTTTGAACTCTATTGTCCATATTCATATAATACTCTTTACCAGGATTCTTTTTACCAATGTGTATGACTTTGTATTTCGAAACATTAAAATAGAGATCCATGTATTAGACCACTCTTGTAGATTATCTAAGTCCTGAATCTCACTATAGTTATTAGTGTTATTGTAGATCTTTGTGTCGTCTGCAAAAAATTACAGATGCTATTTATGCATTCAGGGAGATCATTAATAAAACAGTAAAAAGTACTGGGCCAAGAATACTGCCCAAAATACTGAATTATTCATGTAATGACTCTGATCAATCTTGTTAACCCTGACTACTAGTGAATCATTCATGTAATAACTCTGATCAATCTAGTTAACACTACTAGTGAATCATTCATGTAATAACTCTGATCAATCTAGTTAACCCTGACTACTAGTGAATCATTCATGTAATAACTCTGATCAATCTAGTTAACCCTGACTACTAGTGAATCATTCATTTAATAACTCTGATCAATCTAGTTAACCCTGACTACTAGTGAATCATTCATGTAATAACTCTGATCAATCTAGTTAACACTACTAGTGAATCATTCATGTAATAACTCTGATCAATCTAGTTAACCCTGACTACTAGTGAATCATTCATGTAATAACTCTGATCAATCTAGTTAACCCTGACTACTAGTGAATCATTCATTTAATAACTCTGATCAATCTAGTTAACCCTGACATCTAGTTAACCCTGACTACTAGTGAATCATTCATTTAATAATTCTGACCAAACTCATTATTTTCCGCTCAGCCCTGCTGCAGACCCCTCCCACCCGGCCCGGCATGATGGGTGGGCCGGGGCCGGGAGACAACTCGGCCCACTTCCAGCAGCAGGCTGGGCCGGGCCAGAACCAGTTCCACCCGGAGCCCATGGGCCCATCAGACGGACCATCGGGCGGACCGGGCCAGTTTGGTCCAACCCCACCTGCCCCCCCTTTCCAACAGCAGGGTCAGTGCAGGACTAGACACTATGACACTATTATAGGATTATATCTGTCTGTAACCCCCCCCCCCCCTCCTCATTTCCAACAGCAGTGCAGGACTAGACACTATGACACTATTATAGGATTATATCTGTCTGTAACCCCCCACCCCCCCCCCCCCTCCTCATTTCCAACAGCAGTGCAGGACTAGACACTATGACACTATTATAGGATTATATCTGTCTGTAACCCCCCCCCCCCCCCCCCCCTCCTCATTTCCAACAGCAGTGCAGGACTAGACACTATGACACTATTATAGGATTATATCTGTCTGTAACCCCCCCCCCCCCCCCCTCCTCATTTCCAACAGCAGTGCAGGACTAGACACTATGACACTATTATAGGATTATATCTGTCTGTAACCCCCCCCCCCCCCCCCCCCCCCCAACCTCATTTCCAACAGCAGTGCAGTACTAGACGCTATGAACACTATTATAGGATTATATCTGTCTGTAACCCCCCCCCCCCCCCCCCCCCCCCCCCCCTCCTCCTCATTTCCAACAGCAGTGCAGGACTAGACACTATGACACTATTATAGGATTATATCTGTCTGTAACCCGCCCCCCCCCTTTCCAAACAGCAGGGTCAGTGCAGGACTAGACATTATAGGATTATATCTGTCTGTAAACACCCCCCCCCCCCCCCCCCTCCCCCTCCAACAGCAGGGTCAGTGCAGGACTAGACATTATTATAGGATTATATCTGTCTGTAACCCCCCCACCCCCCCCCTCCTTTCCAACAGCAGGGTCAGTGCAGGACTAGACACTATTATAGGATTATATCTGCAGACCTGCCAACCTTTCCGCTATGAGCGGAATTGACTACATTTCTTCCGCCCTTCCGCTCAACTCCATAAAATTCTGCTTTCAAAACTTTAAAAATAATAATTTTGGAACACACAAATTCGTCTTATATACAGAGCAGCACAGCTGCTGTGCGCATAACCGACTTTCTAGTTTCTGTTTGCGCACTTCCGTCAAGATGGCGATTGACACATCGATGTGTGTGAGACTCGGGGGGAGAATAGACACAATATTTCTGCCAATATTACATGGAAAAGTATCTGTGCATTCAGAGATCAAGAAAGTGTGCATCATGCTAGATGTATGATGTGCTCACTACACTTAAAAGTCTGCTATGGAGGGTGTCAAGACATCAAATCACATTACTTCTAATCGTCTTATCGAAACTACAAACTCCCAGACTTCGTCTTCCACCGTTACCGACTTTTTCAAGCCAACGGAAGGAAAGGAGAACAAAGATGAACTTAAATTGATTCATTATCATCCTTCCAAGTCTTATTATTTAAGTCATATATGGCACCAACCGTCTTGGTCTTCTTCTTCTTCTTCTACCGTTGAGTATCCACAATCATCAGTTTGATTTTATGATACTATGTGCGGTCGAGGTCCGACAGGTGTGCCCAAATAAAAAGGGCAGAGGAACAAACCAAAAGCTTCTATTGTGTTAGGAATAGTTGTGACACTTCAGACAAGACTTGTTTTAAACAAGACAAGTTCACAAGGATAAAAATTACTTGCTTCAAATTATGTTTACGTTTATGCGCGAAAGGTTAGATGCCGCATCAAAATTCCTCTTGGCTCCCAAAAATTCCTCTTTCCTGCTACAAATATTCCTCTTTGGTCTGTTCCCCCCTCCCTCCCCCCCCCCCCCCCCCCCCCCCCCTTCCCCCTCCCCCTCCAGGGGGTTGGTTGGTCTAGTCTAACTCTGTCCCCCACCCCCCTCGCCCCCCCCCGCCTGCCCCCCCCCCCCCTTCCCCCCAGCCCCCGGCCCCTTCACCCCCCCTTCCCCCCCCTTCCCTCCCCCCCCCCCCCCCCCCCCCCCCCCCCCCCCTCACTCTCCTTTCCAACAGCAGAGTTAGTGCACAGACCTGCCACTTGCTCCGATTTTGACGGAGCAGCTCTGCTATTTTGAGCTGCTCTCCGAGCTCCGATTGCCACCTCCCCAGCTCCGATATTTATTTTGAAAGCCGTCTAGCAAACATTTTCTATCCCCGTTTTTACGATGAAGATACATGGCATTCCCGCATCCATAGTTAGGCATATAAGGCAGACAGCTTTCCACAGTGTGGAGCTATTATGATCGGCCTATTGCAGGCTTCACCCGTTCACCGCCAATTTATGCACCACAATGGTTTAACAACACCCATGTCAGTAAAAGGCATAAAATCAGGGCCTGTTATCCGTAGACCCTTTTTTTTTCTTGATTTTCCCCCCCCCCCTTCCTTGGAAGTAAGGATAGGCCTATTATACATGTCACAGAGGAATTCACAATATTGCAGATAAAAAATTTTTCTCTACCTAGTTAAGTTGAATGGTACTTTTTGGGCTGAAATTTTTTTTGTGGTCAAAGGTTAATTACCAAAAGGTTGTTCCACAGGGATACACCTGAGGTCATCCACCCCCCCCCCTCCCCCCCCCCCCCCCCCCCCCCCCCCCCCCCCCCCCCCCCCCCCCCCTGAGAGCATTTGTGAATCTTAGCAAAGTAAATGTATAAAATGCTCCAGCTTCAGCCCCCCACTAGGGCGTTTCCCCCCTGGATCTAACCTGTCTCCCCCCCCCCCCCCCCCCCCCTGCCCCCCCCCCCCCCCCCCCCCCCCCCCCCCCCCCCCCCCCCCCCCCCCCCCCCCCCCCCCCCCCCGCTCCTTATCCCTTCCCACCCCCCCCCCCCCCCCCCCCCCCCCCTCTCCCCTCAATCTTAGAATGTGGCAGGTCTGAGTGCAGGGACCCCCCCCTCCTTCCCCCCCTTCCCACTTCCCCCTCCCCTCCTCTCCTTCCCTTCCACACTGTTATTCCATAGGATTATATCTGTCCCCCCCGCTCCCGCCCCTTTCCCTCCCCTTCCTCTTCTCCCCCCCCCCCCCGCCCCCCTCCTCCCCCTAACCCCCCCCCCCCCCCCCCCCCCCCCCCCCCCCCCCCCCCCCCCCCATCCCCCCCCCCCCCCCCCCTCTCCTTTCCAACAGCAGTGTTAGTGCAGGGACTAGACACTATTATAGGATTATAATCTGTTCTGTAACCCCCCCCCCCCCCCCCCCCCCCCCCCCCCCCCCCCCCCCCCCCCCCCCCCCCCCCCCCCCCCCTCCCCCCCCCCCCCAACCCCAACCCCCCCCCCCCCCTTCCCACCCCCCCCACCCCCTTCCTTCCCTTTCCACTACACCCCCCCCACCCCCCCCCCCCCTTCCACCCCCCCCCCCTCACACTCTCTCTCCCCCCCCCCCCCCCCCCCCCACACTTTTCCATCAGCAGTGCAGGAGGACTAGACATTGTTATAGGATTATATCTGTCTCTCTACCCCCCCCCCCCCCTTTTCCTCAGCGCTGCAGGACCCGCATATAGACATATAAGTTTCCACAGTAGGATTATTATGATCGGCCTCTCCCCCTCAATTTCCATCAGCAGTGCAGGACTAGACATTGTTATTGATTATATCTGTCTGTGCCCCCCCCCCCCCCCCCCAGTCCTTTCCAACAGCAGTGCAGGACTAGACATTATTATAGGATTATATTTGTCTCTACCCCCCCCCCCCCCCCCCCCCCCCTCCTTTCCATCAGCAGTGCAGGACTAGACATTGTTATAGGATTATATCTGCCTCTACCCCCCCCCCCCCCCCTCCTTTCCATCAGCAGTGCAGGACTAGACATTGTTATAGGATTATATCTGCTGCCTCTACCCCCCCCCCCCCCCCCCCCCCCCCCAGCAGTGCAGGACCCCCCCCCCCCCCCCCTTTCCAACAGCATTGCCCCCCCCCCCCCCCCCCCCCTCCCCCCCCCCCCCCCCCCCCCCCCCCCCCCCCCCCCCCATCCTCTTTTCCAACAGCAGTGCAGGACTAGACATTGTTATAGGATTATATCTGTCTCTACCCCCCCCCCCCCCCCCCCCACCCCCCCCATCTACCCCCCCCCCCCCCCCCCCCTGTCTCTACCCCCCCCCCCCCCCCCCCTCCTTTCCAACAGCAGTGCAGGACTAGACATTATATCTGTCTCTAACCCCCCCCCCCCCCCCAACAGCAAGTGCAGGACTAAGACATTATAATCTGTCTCTACCCCCCCCCCTCCTTTCCAACAGCAGTGCAGGACTAGACATTATATCTGTCTCTACCCCCCCCCCCCCCCCCCCCCTTTTCCAACAGCGGTGCAGGACTAGACATTATTATATGATTATATCTGTCTGTGCCCCCCCCCCCCCCCCTCCTTTCCATCAGCAGTGCAGGACTAGACATTATTATAGGATTATATCTGTCTGTAACACCCCCCCCCCCCTCCTTTCCAACAGCAGTGCAGGACTAGACATTATTATAGGATTATATCTGTCTGTAACACCCAACCCCCCCCCCCCCCCTCCTTTCCAACAGCAGTGCAGGACTAGACATTATTATAGGATATCTGTCTGTAACACCCACCCACCCCCTTTCCAACAGCAGTGCAGGACTAGACACTATTATAGGATTATATCTGTCTGTAACCCCCCCCCCCCTCCTTTCCAACAGGGGTTAATGCCTCTTCCTGGTCAGTGTGGGGCAGTCAGCGTTAACCCCTTCCCCCCCCCTCCCTTCCTTCTTTACCCCCTTCCCCCCCTCCTTTCACCCCCAGGCATGTAAGAATTCTGCTTTCGGCGGAAAATCCGCCAATTTTTTTTCAAATCATCCGGAAAAGAAAAACAATTCCGCCCAAAAAATATTTTTCCAAAAATGTTTGTATGGTAGTTTACCGGAAGTAGCTTTAGCTCACTCCACATCCTATCTTCCGCGCTATTACAGTGTCGACGGCTCCACTGTTCTTTAATCATAATAATAATGAATATTTAGGGCGCTTAATCTTAACAAAAGCCCTAAGCGCTTACAATCATGATAAAAACAATACTAACAAAACCAAAAGCTAGACAACACACAAACACTCACGAACTTGAGGTCAAACACACACACACACACACACACACACAAACACACACACACACACACACCAACACACACACAGACACACACCAACAAAACACACGCGCGCGCGCGCGCACACACGCACACACATGACTCAATGGATAACCTCTGCAAGAGGAGGAGGAGAAAGATTATGTTTTGAAGAGAGCTGTTTTAAGGGAGGACTTGAAAGAAGAGAGGCTGTTTGAGGTTCGGAGTGCAGAAGGGAGGCCGTTCCAGGAGGAGGGAGCTTGGAAAGAAAAAGAACGTTCGCCAAGAGTTCTGGCACGGAAACGAGGGATCTGCAGAACGTGAGTGTCAGAGGAGGAGCGAAGCAGTCTAGTGGGAGTATAAATCGATAGAAGATCAGAGAGATATGATGGGGCCAAACCATTCAGCGACTTGTAACATAATAGAGAGAGTTTATACTCAATGCGCTTTTCAACAGGGAGCCAGTGGAGAGATTGAAGCAAAGGAAAAACATGAGAGGTCCTCAGGCATTTCAGGACGAGGCGAGCAGCATTATTTTGGACTTTCTGCAATTTAATCAGGAGATTTTGTGGGCAGCCAGCAAGGAGAGAATTACAGTAATCAAGTCTTGAAAGAACAAAGGCAGAAATGAGGGTTTTGGTGGCTTCTTCAGACAGAAGATGACGTACAGAACTGATGCGCCGAAGCTCCAAATAGCAAGCACGGCAGACAGAAGAAATTTGACTTTGAAAAGAGAGTGTCTGGTCCAGTACAACGCCTAGATTGCGCACGGTAGTAGAGGTCTGAATGAGAGAGTTTCCAAGTTGGACAGAAGTAGGGACAGAGATTGTAGACATGAGCCTTTTTGATAGAATGAAAATCAGTTCAGTTTTGTCGTTGTTTAGCTGGAGCTTGTAAGTCATCCATGCCTTGATGTCAGAAATACATAGCTGTGTACGTTCAATGATGGAGGGGAGTATAGAGATATCACCAGAGGTGTAGATTTGGTTGTCATCAGAGAAGCAGTGATGGTAAATGTCATGATGGGCCACAATGTCAGAAATAGGTTGAGTGGAACAAAAAGAATGGGACCCAGAACAGAGCCCTGGGGAACTCCATGCTTCAAATCGGCTGAACTTGAAGAGAAACCGTTAACAGAGACAACTTGAGTACGACTGGAGAGGTACGAGTGAAACCATGTCAGTGCATTAGAAGAGATGCCAAAAGTATGTTGAAGTCTAGAGAGGAGGGTGGAGTGATCGATGGTATCAAAGGCAGAAGACAGGTCTAGAAGAGAGAGCAGAGAAACCTGATCATCATCAAGAGCAGACAGAAGATCGTTTACTATCTTCAACAGAGCGGTTTCTGTGCTGTGTCCAGTGCGATAGGCAGACTGCAAGGAATAGAGTAGGTTGTTGCTGTCGAGGTGATTTTGGAGTTGGAGAAGTGCAAACTTTTCAATGATCTTAGAGAGGAAAGACAAGTTGGAGACAGGTCGGTAGTTTTTCAGGTTCTCAGGGTCAAGAGAGGGTTTCTTCAAAAGAGGTTGAACAACAGCAGTTTTCAGTGCAGATGGGAAACAACCAGAGGTGAGTGATTCATTTACCACAAAGGTAATATAAGGCAACAAATCATCAATGCATGCAGACAATAAAGAGGAGGGGAGGGGATCAAGAACGCATGTTTTGATGGCAGTCTTCTTGATGACATCTATGACAACAGCGTCTGTCACAGGTACAAAGTCAGTCAATGGAATGCCAGAGAAAGAGTTGTAATGAACTTTGGGCACAGTTTCTGACTGAGCGTCCAGGGTTGCACGAATGTTACTAATTTTTTCAGTAAAAAAGTCACAAAATTTGTGGGGTAGATCAGAGAGACAGACAGATGAAGGAAGGGGAGATGATTTTATTCTCCCCATGAGTGCGTCTGTGACCATAAACAGTTGCTTGGTTGTGGTGCATGCTGATATTTTTGCATTGTAAAAGGCTGATTTCGCTTGTTGAACAATTTCATTCACAGCATTATTAGCAATTCGTAAAATTTGCTTATGAACCTCGAGGTTTGTTTTTAACCACTGCCTCTTGGCCCTACGCCTAACACGTTTAGCGTCAAGAACTTGGGAACCAACTGCTGGAAACCAGGGCGAGCGTGGACGGCTGGAAATCCTGCGTCGAAGCACAGGGGCGTGGCGGTCAAGGACGCCCTGGAGAAGGCCGTGGAACAGCTCCACAGACAGGGAAGGCACCGACTGGAGAGAGGACAGCAAGTCAGCTCTGAAGGTGTCGAGGTCGATGGAGGCGAAGTCTCTGGTCTCCACGTACGTGGGAGGCTTGCCAGGAACAGAGGCGTTCAGCTTAGCCAGGACAGCGTGGTGGTCGGAGGTCAGGGTCAGACTGGTGGTGGCTGGCTCAACCAGGTCACCATCAGAATGGACAACCCAGTCAAGGATGTGACCCGATCTGTGAGTGGGGGAGGTGACGGACTGGTTCAGACCAAAGGACTCAAAGAGATCCATCAGTCGCGCTGTGTTGCTGTTAGCAAGATTATCCCAGTGGAAGTTGAAGTCGCCCACCAGTACAGAACGGCCTTTCACACAGTTCATGTACTCCAGCAGATCCGGAAACTCTTCCAGAAAGACAGAGTCTTTCAGCTGGTTCTTCTTGCTGGGAGGGGGGCGGTAAAGGCAGAAGATGTGAAGGGAGGACTTGGGTGAAGACACAGTTAGCTGAACCAGTTCATAGGAGGAGTGGACAAAGGAGAAGTCGGAGGTAGTAGAAACTGAAGGGGACACAGCGTCAGACACCACAAAGGCGATGCCTCCACCGCGGGTTTGCCGAGGGAAGCTGAGGGTGGTGTAGCCAGGAGGGACACAGCGTCAGACATCACAAAGGCGATGCCTCCACCGCGGGTTTGCCGAGGGAAGCTGAGGGTGGTGTAGCCAGGAGGGACACAGCATCAGACACCACAAAGACGATGCCTCCACCGCAGGTTTGCCGAGGGAAGCTGAGGGTGGTGTAGCCAGGAGGGGAAAGGTCGCAACACTTGGCTTCGTCACCACTTGGTAGCAGCCACGTTTCCGTGATGCACATACGGTTGACGTCGTTGTCAACGATAAAATCATTGATTGTGGTCCTTTTCTCCTTGGCACCAACGGATTGAGCATTGAACAATGCTAGAGAGTCGGTGTGCTGTTACGACCGGCGACACAGAGAGACTTGAGTAGGGGCACAGCGATCAGGTTGGAAGCAACAGCCGAACGAGATGGTTTGTCAAGGGGAAAGGGGCGAGGATGGCTGATGACGGCGATCTTTCTTTGCTTTCTCCTCCCTCCCCTACACCCCCGAACACGCGGAAGATTAACGCTGATGCGAAACTGTTGCAACTTCAGCCAGCAGCTCGTCACGGGTGTATGAGAGAGAGGGTGAACGGGGAGGGGTGGACATGACAACACGGTGACAGTTGAGGGGAGGTGGGCGGGAAGGAGAGGGTGAGTGTGATTGCTCACACATTGCAGCGGTGTCATGGAGAGGAGTGGGTAGAGGGGAGAGTGAGGTGGCACAGCGACAGAAAACACGGGTGAAGGGAGAGAATGACTTGAAAACTGCACGTGCGGCACGAAGGTAAAATAAAATGGAGGACAGCCATCATTCATCAACAGTACAGTACCTGCCAGTCTTGTCAAAAACAAAAAACATAAAACTCGGAGATCCGGGGGAAGAGAGGCACAAAACACTGACCAGAAAAGAGTCCACATCGTCACAAAACAACTAGTATAACTTTCACCACAAACAAAACACTACAACCACAATAATCCACGGAAAAAGAGCGAGAGAGGAAGCTCAGCCTGTCAGGCGAAGGGAAGATCACTATCTAATCTACAGAAGAGGGCTCCGCTCTTGCTTAGATTACTCAACACCATGTCAAGAAAGATCGTTAAGCCCGTGGGGGCTTCCAAACTTAAAGAACGTGGCAAGAATAATTGGCGGTGGAACTGGATAGACAGAGTTGCAGACATTATTAGAAAATTAAAGGACGGTCACAATGGATTTGCATTTTGTCAGCTATATGGAGCGCGATTAAACTGCATGCACACGCACACGCACACACACACACACACACACACACACACACACACACACGCTGCTGCCAATGTTGTTGTTCAGGCAAAGGTCCACAGGCTAGTCAGTTCATGGCCCGCTGTTAAGCAGGCGCACTGCAGTTGGGAGGTAAGATCTTCTCAGTCTGTCTGTGCGGGCGCTAAAACTAGTCAGCCTGCCTGATCTGGCACAAGTCTGGGCTTGAAGGGCTTCACAAAGGGGATGACTAATGTCACGCTGGATTGCCTTCAGACGCCAAAGCGCCCTGCGCTCGAACAGTTCCTGCAAGGGGGTGGCTGGTTTACCGATCAGCTTGCCCGCGGTCTTCACAATTTTTGACAGCCTCACCTTCTCATGCTCCCTGAGGCTGCCGAAGAAGCACAAGAAATTGAAAGAGAGCACAGACTCCACTGTTGCTCTGTAAAAGAGCTCGAGCAATCTCGGGCCCACCCCAAACCTGTTCAGCTTTCTCATGAAGAAAAGGCGCTGGTTGCCCCTCTTCAGCAGGGCCTGGGAGTTGGCGGACCAGTCCAGCTTGCTGTCGATAATGGATCCCAGGTAATTGTACTGGTCCACCAACTCCACCTCCTCCCCATTGATGACCAGTGGAGCTGGCTTGGGCGGCTTTCGCCGGAAGTCGACAACCATCTCCTTGGTCTTGGCCATGTTCAGAAGAAGATGGTTGTCGTCACACCAGCCAACAAGCGCCTCCACAGCGCCCCTATAGGAGGTCTCGCTGGTTGTGATGAGGCCGGTCAGGGAAGTGTCGTCAGAGAACTTCACCTGGTGGGTGCCCTTGGCGGTGCAGCGGCAGTCGGCAGTGTACAGCGTAAACAGGGCTGGGGACAGGACACACCCCTGTGTAGCTCCGGTGTTGGTGCGGACCTGGGCTGAGGCGACAGATGAAGTGGACGTCCTGATCATCCTGATTTCCAGACTGGGGGGACCAGTCCGGAGTCAAGGGACTGCTGGAAGAGGGTCCTGAACACAGTGGCCAGGGAGTCATGGCAGTGCTTCAGCACCACCCCGGGCAGCTCATCAGGACCACAGGCACTGCGTGGGTTGACCTGACGGAACTGTCTCCTCACCTCCTCCGTCAGCACCTCCTCTCCATCGTCCCGCTGAGCCAGCTCCAGGAGAGCACTTGTACGCTCAGTGGAGAAGTCAGCGGTGTCGAAGCGGGCGTAGAAGGTGTTGAGGTCGTTGGCCAGCGCCTGTGGGTCCTCAGCTCTCAGGGTCCTCCTGCCTGGTTTGTAGTCTGTCATGGACTGCAGGCCGCTCCACACCTTCCTTTCAGTTTGATATAGCAATACGCCTTTCAGTTTGATATAGCAATACACCTTTCAGTTTGATATAGCAATAAAGCTTTCAGTTTGATCTAACAGTACACCTTTCAGTTTGATATAGCAATACACCTTTCAGTTTGATCTAACAATACACCTTTCAGTTTGATATAGCAATACACCTTTCAGTTTGATCTAACAATATGATATAACAATACACTTTCAGTTTTATCTAACAATACGATATAGCAATACACTTTCAGTTTTTGTTTTCCCTGCAGGTCAAAGTCTAGGCGACCAAGACCACCGCCGCAGCTTTCCCCCCAGCCTGCCCCCTGGTGGCCACGAAGGGCCAGGGGCAGGCAACTCTGAGCAGCCAGGAGCCCCGCCCATGGACATGGACATGCGTCGGCCCGTGCCCTCCGTCGACGATTTCCCCGCAGAGGGCGACCAGGACTTCCGACAGGCACCCCCCTCCTCCATGCAGCCCCCTCTGATGGGAAGCTTCCCCCCAAACCAGGCACCCCCCTCCTCCATGCAGCCCCCTCTGATGGGAAGCTTCCCCCCAAACCAGGCACCCCCCTCCTCCATGCAGCCCCCTCTGATGGGAAGCTTCCCCCCGAACCAGGCCAGAACCCCACAACAGCAACAGCCACAACAACAAGCACAACAACAAGCACAACAACAGGCCCAACAACAAGCACAACAACAGGCCCAACAACAGGCCCAGGAAGATTTCGAGGACAGGGACATGCGATCGCAGCAGCCTTTCTCTGGTGGAAACTTTGGCCTTCAGGAGGGTAGGGGTAGGGGGGGCAGTGGTGGTATGTACGACGATAATAACCAGTTTGGAGGAGGTGTTAGGTTTGATGATAATCAGTTCGTCGCCGGCGACAATTATGGCGACTTCGATCTACGCATGGGAGGAGGGGCAGGGGGGAACGCGCAAGGAGGAGACGTGGACGAACGATTGCCGCCCCGCGACGGGGCACAAGCTCAGTTTCGGCAAGCTGACATGCACGGTTACCACGGTAATGGCGGAGGCGGTTACCAAGACAACTACGTCGGTGCGAGTTCATTCGGCGGGAATCAGTTTGAGGACGACAACCAAGCTGGCCGCAAACGATCGTGGCAGGAAGGGCCGGGTGGGAGAGGGGGTGGGGGAGGGAGAGGGCAGGAGGGGGGTGGAGGGAGGCGGGGCAGTCGGGGTGGGGGTGTTGGTGGTCGCGGGGGGGTGCGCGTGTACAACGGACCGGCCGGACCTGTGGAGCCTTCGCCCCGAGGCAGAGGGGGGATGGGGAGAGGCAGGGGGGGAAGAGGGGGGTGGTGAAGCAACCGTCATCAAGGATTTCTGCTTTGAAGAAATTGAACATTTCTTCTTCACTAGGCTCTTGCCTGAATATATTTTAAATATTGTGACTGAAAGTCCTGCAAAGCTGGTGCAGCGTATGATGGTAAAGAAGCTGACTTCTTGGAAAAAGACCAAGAAATGATATGTGAATGAATACTGTGGAACTTGATGCAGCATTGGACTTTTTCCTTGCGCTTTAGAGAGACAGCTCAAGTACGTTTGGAGTATTGTGAATGAATACTGTGGAACTTGATGCAGCTTACCACTGTGTCTTACGCCGTTGAAAGAGGACACAGACAAAATATTGCATGATTTTCTTCACTAAGCTCTGGCCTTGGTATGTTGCCATGGTTACAGCCTAAACATCATACACGCTTCGACAGGGGACTGACAAAACGGGAGCAGGATTTTTGTGTGACAGTGCTAACAACTTTTTAATCTGCTTTGAGTGGAAGACACACACCAAAACTAACTGTGACCTCCACCAATTGGCGTGTGTGCTAACGAGGTTCACAAAACTTGATAAGGAATGAATATATTATGTGCATTAATGAGTTTCACAAAACATCAAGGAAAACGAGCATCAGCCATCACATAGGTTGTTTGTGAGGCAACTGTCTGTTTAGCGGACACAAGGTTTGTTGTGGGGTTTAGGTTGGAAGAGAGGGGGGGGGTTATGTAGGGAGGGAGTGAATCAATTTTTATAATTTATCTGCTAGAAAATATTGAGCTGTATTTTACTAGTACCGAAGTCAGCTTTGTTGTACTAAAAGATGGCAGAAACAGCATTCGCATGATATAGAAGAAAGGATATTTGCAATTCTTGTATGTTTTGCATTCAACAAGTCTCATAATTATTCTACAACGTGTGTGCTGGTCTGTGCAGTGTGACTAGGCCCATTAAATAGCAGAGGAGGCAACTGCTAGTCTGGAAAGCTGCTAGGAATTGGTCTGTACTTAGTGGAGCTGCATTGCCCGTGGTACATCCCCACTCTCTTGGCCATTAGGACTTTGACAGTTGGCATTAGGGAAGGTTCCCTGAGACTACAGCCAGTGCAATGCCTGGGTAGTTAGAGAGTCTTAGAATAGGGAAGGTTCCCTAAGACTGCAGCCAGTGCAATGCCTGGGTAGTTAGACTTAGAGAGTCCTAGAATAGGGAAGGTTTCCTAAGACTACAGCCAGTGCAATGCCTGGGTAGTTAGAGAGTCCTAGAATAGGGAAGGTTCCCTAAGACTAAAGCCAGTGCAATGCCTGGGCAGTTAGACTTATAGAGAGTCTTAGAATAGGGAAGGTTCCTTAAGACTAAAGCCAGTGCAATGCCTGGGTAGTTAGACTTAGAGAGTCCTAGAATAGGGAAGGTTCCCTAAGACTGCAGCCAGTGCAATGCCTGGGTAGTTAGACTTAGAGAGTCCTAGAATAGGGAAGGTTTCCTAAGACTAAAGCCAGTGCAATGCCTGGGTAGTTAGAGAGTCCTAGAATAGGGAAGGTTCCCTAAGACTAAAGCCAGTGCAATGCCTGGGTAGTTAGAGAGTCCTAGAATAGGGAAGGTTCTCTAAGACTAAAGCCAGTGCAATGCCTGGGTAGTTAGAGAGTCCTAGAATAGGGAAGGTTCCCTAAGACTAAAGCCAGTGCAATGCCTGGGTAGTTAGACTTAGAGAGTCCTAGAATAGGGAAGGTTCCCTAAGACTAAAGCCAGTGCAATGCCTGGGTAGTTAGACTTATAGAAAGTCTTAGAATAGGGAAGGTTCCTTAAGACTAAAGCCAGTGCAATGCCTGGGTAGTTAGACTTAGAGAGTCCTAGAATAGGGAAGGTTTCCTAAGACTACAGCCAGTGCAATGCCTGGGTAGTTAGAGAGTCCTAGAATAGGGAAGGTTCCCTAAGACTAAAGCCAGTGCAATGCCTGGGCAGTTAGACTTATAGAAAGTCTTAGAATAGGGAAGGTTCCTTAAGACTAAAGCCAGTGCAATGCCTGGGCAGTTAGAGAGTCCTAGAATAGGGAAGGTTCCCTAAGACTACAGCCAGTGCAATGCCTGGGTAGTTAGAGTCCTAGAATAGGGAAGGTTCCCTAAGACTACAGCCAGTGCAATGCCTGGGTAGTTAGAGAGTCCTAGAATAGGGAAGGTTTCCTAAGACTGCAATGCCTGGGTAGTTAGAGAGTCCTAGAATAGGGAAGGTTCCCTAAGACTAAAGCCAGTGCAATGCCTGGGCAGTTAGAGAGTCCTAGAATAGGGAAGGTTCCCTAAGACTACAGCCAGTGCAATGCCTGGGTAGTTAGAGAGTCCTAGAATAGGGAAGGTTTCCTAAGACTGCAATGCCTGGGTAGTTAGAGTCCTAAAATAGGGAAGGTTCCCTAAGACTAAAGCCAGTGCAATGCCTGGGTAGTTAGACTTAGAGAGTCCTAGAATAGGGAAGGTTCCCTTAGACTACAGCCAGTGCAATGCCTGGGTAGTTAGACTTAGAGAGTCCTAGAATAGGGAAGGTTCCCTAAGACTAAAGCCAGTGCAATGCCTGGGCAGTTAGACTTAAGAGTGTCCTAGATACTCGCCAAAGACGAATCTGTCAACTGATTTTCCCAGTGTATGTGCTAAGCAACGAAATAGCGTTAAACAAAGTTGAATGTTAGTGAATGAAATATGCAATCAAATAGCATTAAAGTTCAACAAAGATGCTTTTGTGTTCTTGTAAATATGGTAGGTTTCAGAGCATTGTCTTAATGCGCTAAGTGAATGAGGATCAAGTTCTAGTAGTTATAATGGAGACACGCCATATAGGATTAGGAGTGATTGTGTGCGGGGATGGGGGGTATATGTTGCGTTGGAATTGAGGGGGCATCTACTGGTAGGTTGGAGAATATACATATGATTTGGTAGGGTTGGCAGCAACACAGATGTGCTGCGTTTGTAATTGACAGAAGTACTTGATTTTTTTAAAAGTTGCAGCCCACCAGAGGCAATGATATATATAACATTCTTGTGCCAGCTTCCATTTTCTTTACAAGAATTCGCTTGTGTTTGTATGTCGTCTTTAGTTTGATGCCTGGAAGCTTTTGATGCCCTGTTGTCATTTTTTGGGAGTGGGGGATTTGTTTAGTTTGTATTGTCTTCGAGTTTCTATGTATTCAGAGTTGTTTGTGCAAGTGGCACAGGGTACAATGGTCTTGTTCTGTGCCGAACCAAAATATTGAGGAAGGACGTTTCTTTGGATTTAGCGTACTAAAGAGAATGTGTGTGTGTGAGAGAGCGAGAGAGAGAGAGAGTGTGTTCTGTCAATTAGGATCTGAAGACTAAATTGTAAAGAAACGGCTGTTACGAAGCAGCCTTGGTGTGCGTTGTGTTGATCTCAATCTGGTGAGATAGTAGTAGGTGGCTGTTGACTCCTGTAGGTGAATCTATGCCCCATCAATTCTTCTCTCATCTCAATGCTTGTCAATCGTAATCTGTATTTTTGGAAAATAAAAAACAAATAAAGAGTGATATCATACAGTGATATATTCATAGAGATGGTAACATCCCGTCTTTTGTCCCACAGATGTTCTTTCAAAAAATAAAGTTATATCATACAGTGATGTATTGGATGTATTGATAGAGATGGTAACATCCCGTCTTTTGTCCCACAGATGTTCTTTCAACAAATAAAGAGTGATATCATACAGTGATGTATTGATAGAGATGGTAACATCCCGTCTTTTGTCCCACAGATGTTCTTTCAACAAATAAAGAGTGATATCATACAGTGATGTATTGATAGAGATGGTAACATCCCGTCTTATTTGTCCCACAGATTTTTTTTTTAAATTCCCCAGGCTCACACTTTCCCCACATGACAAAAAACAGCCAATTTTCAGGCTACATTTTGTCAGTTAAACTTTACTTTAGTAAGGAAGGGATTGCATTTGCAACACACATAGATTTTCCTGTCATTCCTTCATGTTCAAAATATAGCTGTATCTCCCCAAATAAAAGCATAACATCAGTGAATAATAGCAGCAGACTGTGATAGAGACGTAGGGACCCTTTTAGTTAGCATAAGTGATCTCTGGAGATGTTGAAAAAAGTCAAAAATGGGACAGCAGGTTATGCTCCCTATCTATTTTATAGGCAGTCAGTTTGTTTCTGTTTCTGTCTGGATACATCGCAGACGCCACTTCTGACGATAAATTGCGACGGAACTAGGAGGGCGCATGTACTTTAATACAAAATATAGAAGGAGAAAGACCTACTGCTTACCCTGGGTTAAGACCATTAACCCCCCCACCCCAGTTCAGCCGGGAAGGCCCTGGCCCCACTTCCAGAAGCAAGCAAGCAAGGAACGAAGTCCCTAGTGGTCAGTAGTTGCAGGCTCAGATGGTGATCTGGTCAGCGCTGATGAAAATGCGCTGACAGAGCCTGCGGTAACAGTGGCCTCGCTCAGTTGGTTCCACTTCATGGCAGTCCGGATGAAGGAGCTACGATGTTGATCCGTTCTCACTTTGGGGACATGAAATCCATGGGAGTGGTTTATGGCCTGTCTTTCTAAGATGTTGGTTTATGGCCTGTCTTTCTAAGATGTTGGTTTATGGCCTGTCTTTCTAAGATATTGGTTGTTTTGAACCCCTCAAATCTGGTAGGCTTTAAAGTTTATCCTGCGACGATGTGTGATGGCCGGTGTAAGGAATTGATCTGCTGGAAGAGCTATCTTATAAAAGATAAAAGAGGCTGAGGCGTTGGTGCCTGCGTCTAGATTCTTGAGCATACCACTTGCGCATCCCGAACTTCTGGATCTGTAATGCCCGGTGATAAAGCGTGCTGCTTGGCGTTGCACTCTCTCCAGCATTTCAGTGTCCTGGCTCTGATATGGGTCCCACACCGTAGCACTGTATTCCAGCTTGGATCGGACCAAAGCAATGTACGCCAGGCACCTGCCTTCTCTAGGACAATTCCGAAGGTTCTGGTGGAGGAATCCTAGGGTCGATCCAGCTTTACGGCATATGTTTGCGATGTGGGAAGACCACTTCAAGTTGCTTGAGATTTGTACTCCCAGATAAGGGGTCTCATGCACCTGCTTCAGGAAGACTTCACTTAGACTGTAGAGGAAGGACTAAGTGTTTCTGGTGGAGAGCGCATAACACTTTTGTGTGTTGAATCGCATGCCCCACCTCGTAGCCCATTCTTCCAGTTTTTTTAGATCTGCCTGCAGAGTCGGGTGGTCTTGGAAACTGAGTATTTCCCGGTATAGCAGGCAATCATCGGCAAAGAGTCTTACTGTAGAAAGTATTTCACAGTACAGCAGGCAATCATCAGCAAAGAGTCTTACTGTAGAAAGTATTTCACAGTACAGCAGGCAATCGTCAGCAAAGAGTCTTACTGTAGAAAGTATTTCACAGTACAGCAGGCAATCGTCAGCAAAGAGTCTTACTGTAGAAAGTATTTCCCCGATATAGCAGGCAATCATCAGCAGAGTTTTACTGTAGAAAGTATTTCACACAGACCTGCCAACCCCCTATCAGACCAAAGAGGAATATTTGTAGCAGGAAAGGGGATTTTTTGGGAGCTAAGAGGAATTTTGACACAGCATCTTACCTTTCGCGTAAACATAATTTGAAGCAAGCAATTTTCATCCTTGTGAACTTATCTTGTTTAAAACTAGTCTTGTCTGGAAGTGTCACAACTATTCCTAACACAACAGAAGCTTTTGGTTTGTTCCTCTGTCCTTTTTATTTGAGCAGACCAAGACGGTTGGTGCCATAGATGACTTAAATAATAAGACTTGGAAAGAAGATGATGAATCAATTTATGTTCAGCTTTGTTTTACTTTCCTTCCGTTGTCAGTAATGGTGGAAGATGCATTCTGGGAGTTGCAGTGTCAATAAGACGATGAGAAGTAATGTGGCATTTGATGACTTGACACCCTCCATGGCATAGGAGACTTTTAAGTGTAGTGACTAGTGAGCACATCGTACACCTAGCATCGGATGCACACTTTCTTGATCTCTGAATGCACAGATACTTTTCCATGTAATCTTGGCAGAAATATTGGTTTAGATTCTCTTTCTTTTCTCCCCAGTCTCACACACATCGATGTGCCGATCGCCATCTTGACGGAAGTGCGCAAACAGAAACTAGAAAGTCAGTTATACGCACAGCAGCTGTGCTGCTCTGATATAGGACGATGAATTTGTGTGTTAAAAAACCCTTTAAGTTTTGACAGCGGAATTTTATGGACTTGAGCAGAAGGGCGGAAGAAATGTAGTCTGAGCGGAAAAAATTCCGATCAAAGAGGAAAGGTTGGCAGGTCTGTATCACAGTACAGCAGGCAATCGTTGGCAAAGAGTCTTACTGTAGAAAGTATTTCCCCGATATAGCAGGCAATTGTTGGCAAAGAGTCTTACTGTAGAAAGTATTTCCCCGATATAGCAGGCAATCGTCAGCAAAGAGTCTTACTGTAGAAAGTATTTCCCCGATATAGCAGGCAATCATCGGCAAAGAGTCTTACTGTAGAAAGTATTTCCCCGATATAGCAGGCAATCATCAGCAAAGAGTCTTACTGTAGAAAGTATTTCCCCGATATAGCAGGCAATCATCGGCAAAGAGTTACTGTAGAAAGTATTTCCCCGATATAGCAGGCAATCATCGGCAAAGAGTCTTACTGTAGAAAGTATTTCCCCGATATAGCAGGCAATCGTTGGCAAAGAGTCTTACTGTAGAAAGTATTTCCCCGATATAGCAGGCAATCGTCAGCAAAGAGTCTTACTGTAGAAAGTATTTCCCCGATATAGCAGGCAATCGTTGGCAAAGTCTTACTGTAGAAAGTATTTCACAGTTCAGCAGGCAATCGTTGGCAAAGAGTCTTATTAATAATAATAATAATAATAGTGAATCATTTATATAGCGCATTCCTCCACCAATGTGGAGCTCTATGCGCTTAACAACAACAAAAATTAAAAGCAACAAATTCAACGACAAAATGAAATAATCGCTCACGCACATGCAAATAGGCATACACATACACACCCCACCCACACATACATGCATATACGCACATGCACACACACACACACACACACACACACGCACGCACACGCACACTCTGTTAATAAAGTTCTTGGATAAGATAGCTAGAGAGGTATAGCTAGAGAGGTAAGAAGAAATGTGTATGGACTTGCAGTAGTCATAACTTGAGAGTTTGAAATATCCCGAGCAGCATTGGGGGAAAACAACATTGCCCTTGCTACCCATTCTGTACCTTCCCCTTTGTTTTTCTTCATTTTGTTGTCCTACTTTCAGGAGTATTGGAAAGTCTGCACTTACACTTGCAAGATTAATTAATAAAATTATTAAGCCTGTGTTTTTAGTTTTAGTTTTGTCATTGTACATATCTAAATATTCTTTGGGGTCTCATTCTGAACCCACCTTATTTGATCTGGACTTAGTTTAAGTGAAAGCCATTGTAATTGGTCTGCTGGTTTATGGCATTGTCAATTCAATGAATGCTCCGTTAGTACCGCTAACATAGAACTGGCTCCTCATTTTTATTTTTATTTTCTGTGTGTTGGCTTTTGGATAAAATATGTTGCTTCCATTGTTTTATGTACATGCATGTGTGCATTTTGAGTTATTTGTCTGTAGCCCCATCCCAGAGTGAAAATGTCAACATGTAAATGATCACTGCTTGAGGACACGGAGAGAATGCATAGAAATGAATTCCCCAGGATCATTCCATTGGTCGATTGGATGGGAAAGGGAATGTTATTGCAAAAGAGACAAGGAGAGAGAAGGTGGAGAGTTTGGATGATGGATCAACAAAACAAGATTCTGTTATAACTGTTTTGCAGTTATTGCTTATAGCGTTGGACAGATGATGTGTGTGTGTGCAAATGCACATGTGCTTGTATTTCAAAACCACAAATCAGTTGCTTTGTAGTTTTGCTTTTAAATAATTACTGGATGATTGTGTGTGTGTTTCTTTTTTTCTTTGTCTGTCTGAATATACACTAAGTGGAAGACTAGTGATTTCAACAGGTCTATGTATTTGTGTAACAGTGTTACCAGGAAAATGTGCTTGTGAAGATGGCAAAGTTTTGAAGCAATTTGTTCCCCTCAGAAGGTTGATTTTTGGAACAGAGGTGTAGCTATTAAATCAACATCCACAATCAAACTGGCGTGGGAAAGTGCGTTGAATTGTGTGCAGCGCTTGTGTATAATTTGGTCTTTTTTCTTCTTTCTTTTTGACACATTCTATCTCTGGAGTGGCATAATTAATGCCCTGCTTGTTTCAAGTCCCAACATTACAGTTTGTTCAGAGACAGGACAAAGGTGGTGTGTGTGACTCTGTGTGTGACTCTGTGTCTGGAGTGGCATAATTAATGCCCTGCTTGTTTCAAGTCCCAACATTACAGTTTGTTAAGAGACAGGACAAAGGTGGTGTGTGTGACTCTGTGTGTGACTCTGTGTGTGGAGTGGCATAATTAATGCCCTGCTTGTTTCAAGTCCCAACATTACAGTTTGTTAAGAGACAGGACAAAGGTGGTGTGTGTGACTCTGTGTGTGGAGTGGCATAATTAATGCCCTGCTTGTTTCAAGTCCCAACATTACAGTTTGTTCAGAGACAGGACAAAGGTGGTGTGTGTGGAGTGGCATAATTAATGCCCTGCTTGTTTCAAGTCCCAACATTACAGTTTGTTAAGAGACAGGACAAAGGTGGTGTGTGTGACTCTGTGTGTGGAGTGGCATAATTAATGCCCTGCTTGTTTCAAGTCCCAACATTACAGTTTGTTCAGAGACAGGACAAAGGTGGTGTGTGTGACTCTGTGTGTGACTCTGTGTGTGGAGTGGCATAATTAATGCCCTGCTTGTTTCAAGTCCCAACATTACAGTTTGTTCAGAGACAGGACAAAGGTGGTGTGTGTGACTCTGTGTGTGGAGTGGCATAATTAATGCCCTGCTTGTTTCAAGTCCCAACATTACAGTTTGTTCAGAGACAGGACAAAGGTGGTGTGTGTGACTCTGTGTGTGACTCTGTGTGTGGAGTGGCATAATTAATGCCCTGCTTGTTTCAAGTCCCAACATTACAGTTTGTTAAGAGACAGGACAAAGGTGGTGTGTGTGACTCTGTGTCTGGAGTGGCATAATTAATGCCCTGCTTGTTTCAAGTCCCAACATTACAGTTTGTTAAGAGACAGGACAAAGGTGGTGTGTGTGACTCTGTGTGTGACTCTGTGTGTGGAGTGGCATAATTAATGCCCTGCTTGTTTCAAGTCCCAACATTACAGTTTGTTCAGAGACAGGACAAAGGTGGTGTGTGTGACTCTGTGTGTGGAGTGGCATAATTAATGCCCTGCTTGTTTCAAGTCCCAACATTACAGTTTGTTAAGAGACAGGACAAAGGTGGTGTGTGTGACTCTGTGTGTGGAGTGGCATAATTAATGCCCTGCTTGTTTCAAGTCCCAACATTACAGTTTGTTCAGAGACAGGACAAAGGTGGTGTGTGTGACTCTGTGTGTGACTCTGTGTGTGGAGTGGCATAATTAATGCCCTGCTTGTTTCAAGTCCCAACATTACAGTTTGTTAAGAGACAGGACAAAGGTGGTGTGTGTGACTCTGTGTCTGGAGTGGCATAATTAATGCCCTGCTTGTTTCAAGTCCCAACATTACAGTTTGTTAAGAGACAGGACAAAGGTGGTGTGTGTGACTCTGTGTGTGACTCTGTGTGTGGAGTGGCATAATTAATGCCCTGCTTGTTTCAAGTCCCAACATTACAGTTTGTTCAGAGACAGGACAAAGGTGGTGTGTGTGACTCTGTGTGTGGAGTGGCATAATTAATGCCCTGCTTGTTTCAAGTCCCAACATTACAGTTTGTTAAGAGACAGGACAAAGGTGGTGTGTGTGACTCTGTGTGTGGAGTGGCATAATTAATGCCCTGCTTGTTTCAAGTCCCAACATTACAGTTTGTTCAGAGACAGGACAAAGGTGGTGTGTGTGACTCTGTGTGTGGAGTGGCATAATTAATGCCCTGCTTGTTTCAAGTCCCAACATTACAGTTTGTTCAGAGACAGGACAAAGGTGGTGTGTGTGACTCTGTGTGTGACTCTGTGTGTGGAGTGGCATAATTAATGCCCTGCTTGTTTCAAGTCCCAACATTACAGTTTGTTCAGAGACAGGACAAAGGTGGTGTGTGTGACTCTGTGTGTGGAGTGGCATAATTAATGCCCTGCTTGTTTCAAGTCCCAACATTACAGTTTGTTCAGAGACAGGACAAAGGTGGTGTGTGTGACTCTGTGTGTGGAGTGGCATAATTAATGCCCTGCTTATTTCAAGTCCCAACATTACAGTTTGTTCAGAGACAGGACAAAGGTGGTGTGTGTGTGTGTGACTCTTTGTGTGGAGTGGCATAATTAATGCCCTGCTTGTTTCAAGTCCCAACATTACAGTTTGTTCAGAGACAGGACAAAGGTGGTGTGTGTGTGTGACTCTTTGTGTGGAGTGGCATAATTAATGCCCTGCTTGTTTCAAGTCCCAACATTACAGTTTGTTCAGAGACAGGACAAAGGTGGTGTGTGTGTGTGACTCTGTGTGTGTGTAATGTTAGACATATTTGCTTCTTATTTGATTTGATGGGCTTCGAAACAACCCACGAGTGGTCGGCCTCTGGCTGTCACAAGTCAACCACTGGAGGAGACACTGCATTTCTCCGTTGGCATGACTAACAGGATGACTTTTGAACATTGCAAACACACACTCAAACATAACAAGAGCCAAAGCCTTCAAGGCTCATGTTTTTTTTTAGATAGATCCCAATGCCATAGTTGGATCTAAATGCCAAGTTGTATACTTTCAAATAAACTCCATACCAAAATTTTGCTGGACTCATCAGCTTCTTCTTCTTCTGTGGTGGTGGCCAGCTTCTTTTTATAGAAGTAAATGTACACACTTTAAGGGGTGACCAAAGAAAAAGAAGCAGAAGAGAGAAAGAACAAAAAAGATGAACAGAAAAGACAAAAATTATCTATCACACATACTATTGAATTTACTTGGGTCCAGTAGAGGGGAAAAATACCAGATGCAGCAAAGAAAATAAAAATTCCTAATTCTGGACTGGGATGAGGAGATCTACAGGGAGCTGAAAACGCCCCAGGAAACAATCACGCACAAATCACGAATCCCGTAGTCTGGATGACCGTAGGGGCGCCTCTGAAGATTTCACAACTAGTCTCTTCCACTCTTCCAGGTTTTTGGCTTTTGTTAGTGTGTCTTTCAGCTCTAATCCTGTCCACTCACGGATGTTGTCTTCCCATCTTTGCCTCTTCTTCCTCCTAATTGGACCGTGCCCTGTAGGATTGCTTTGGCAAGGCCTAATGAACGGGTGACATGTCCATACCATTTTAACTTGTGTCTTTTGACTGGGGTCACTAGGTCAACATATGGTCCAATTGCATTTACAGTTCGTTTTTTGACTTCTTCATTGGTGGTGTGATCTTTGTAGGAGTTGCCGAGGATTTTTCGAAAGCATCTAATCTCCCCTGATTCTTCTTTGAATGTCTGCTGTCAAGGTCCAGGATTCGCACGCATATAAAAATATTGACATGACCACTGAGCCGACAGCGATGTTCTTGTCTTTCCAGATGGTTTTGAGCTTGGTCATTGCAGCAGAGGTCTGAGCTGTCCTGGAGAGTACTTCAGGCTTGGATCCTTCGTCTGATACAATTGCTCCTAGGTATTTGAAGCTGCATATGGTCTCAAGCTTCTGATTATTGACCTTTATGTTGGTATTGATGCCGTTGGAGCTGTTGGTCATCAATTTGTTTTTCTCTGCACTTATCTCCATGTCGTATATGCTGAAGATGTCTTCTCGAGGTGGTCCACCAAGCCGACTAGTTCCTGTTCTTGTCCGTCTATGTCATCGGCAAAACGTAGGTTTGTGATTATCCTGCCCCCAATACTGACTGATCCTTCATGATCTTCCAGTGCATCATTCATGATTCTCTCTAGGAAGAGGGTGGGGGAGAGTAGGCATGGCATCCCTGGCGTACTCCGACTGTTCGGAACCATTCTCCGATGTTGTTTAAGAAGACTGCGCTGGTGGCTTTGGTGTAGAGGCTCTCTATCACTGTGATCAGGTTGGCATTAATGTTGTACTTTCTCAAAGCTTCGTGCCAGACTCGGTCAAAGGCCTTGAAATCCACGAATATGTGATATAGGTGCTGTTGGTGTTGAAGGTGTTTCTCGCAGATTATTCTGAGGTTGAATATTTGCTCTGTTGTACTTCGTCCTGACCCAAATCCTGCTAGTTCTTCTGCGATGATCTTCTCTGCTGTAGGTTTCAGTCTGTTCAGTGTGACTTTGCTAGGATGACTAATTAGGCTGATGGTTCGGTAGTTCTGGCATAGCTGTAGGTTGCCTTTTGGGGCAGAGTGATAATCGGGGATTGAGTCCATTTGCCTGTCTGCCAGATCTTGTTGCAGATGACCACTAGCATGTCTATCGTGTCATCTCCTCCTGCCTGGATCACTTCCGCTGGGATATTGTCCACACCTGGTGACTCCCCACTCTTCAGAGATTTTACTGCAGATATTATTTCTTCACGAGTTATACAGACAGTATTTGTCATTGTTGGTTGATGGAGGGACATCCAGCACTGTTGGGTCTCCTGTGGCTTTGTGGGTGTACAAGTCGGAGCAGTATTCTGACCATCTACATAAGACGTCTTGTTCTTCTGTTAAACATGTCCCTGTTTTATCTTGGATCATAGTTGTTCAGCTTTGTTTTGCGCTTGTCAGTTCTTTAATAGTTTGGTACGCCTTCTTGCTGTTGTTTCTCCGCAGGCTTTCTTCAATTTCTTGGCAATGTTCTTCAATCCATGTTTCTTTAGCTTCATTCTTGGCTTCCTTCTTGGCTTCCTTTATTTGTTGGTTAACCTCGGTGTAGTGCTTTTTGCCTTCTGGTTCTTTTTTCTTGCTCTTCAGTTCTCTACGTTCGTCGCAGCATTGTCTGTGATCCATGGTTTCTTTTTTGGTCAATGTTTCCCAAAGATTTCACTGGCTGTTTTAGTCACAGCTGTGTGGAAGGCGTTAGTCAGGGTGTCAGTCTCCATGTCCTCGTTGTCCAATACTATGTAGCTGTGTTGAAGGCGTTGGTCAGAGTGTCAGTCTCCATGTCCTCGTTGTCCAATACTATGTAGCTGTGTTGAAGGTGTTGTTGGTCAGGGTGTCAGTCTCCATGTCCTCGTTGTCCAGTACTATGTAGCTGTGTTGAAGGTGTTGTTGGTCAGGGTGTCAGTCTCCATGTCCTCGTTGTCCAATACTATGTAGCTGTGTTGTTGGTCAGGTGTCGGTCTCCATGTCCTCGTTGTCCAATACTATGTTAGCTGTGTTGTTGGTCAGGGTGTCAGTCTCCATGTCCTCATTGTCCAGTACTATGTAGCTGTGTTGAAGGTGTTGTTGGTCAGGGTGTCAGTCTCCATGTCCTCGTTGTCCAATACTATGTAGCTGTGTTGAAGGTGTTGTTGGTCAGGGTGTCAGTCTCCATGTCCTCGTTGTCCAGTACTATGTAGCTGTGTTGAAGGTGTTGGTCAGAGTGTCAGTGTCCATGTCCTCGTTGTCCAGTACTATGTAGCTGTGTTGTTGTTCAGGGTGTCGGTCTCCATGTCCTCGTTGTCCACTACTATGTAGCTGTGTTGTTGGTCAGGGTGTCAGTCTCCATGTCCTCGTTGTCCAATACTATGTAGCTGTGTTGAAGGCGTTGGTCAGGGTGTCAGTCTCCATGTCCTCGTTGTCCAGTACTATGTAGCTGTGTTGTTGGTCAGGGTGTCAGTCTCCATGTCCTCGTTGTCCACTACTATGTAGCTGTGTTGTTGGTCAGGGTGTCAGTCTCCATGTCCTCGTTGTCCAATACTATGTAGCTGTGTTGAAGGCGTTGGTCAGGGTGTCAGTCTCCATGTCCTCGTTGTCCAATACTAGAGAGGTTGCGGGGGGCCCGAGGAGCTTTAATACGAGGACGTCAAATTCTGTTTGACGTCATCCGTAGCTTTGTTGTCGTACAGAGTGCTGTTATCTTTGCGTGGACTACGACAAACGACAACGACAGGGGACCTAACTAACACAGAAGTATTTATGGGCAAAAACATTTTGAGTTGCCTCTCTTGATACAGTGTCACTGTGTTCTTTTTACAACACACACACAAACACACACACATATATTCTCTCTCTTACAAACACTATCTCTGTCACACACACACACAGACATAACCACACACACACTCATACACACACATAACAACACACACACACAACCACACACACACACTCTCTCTCTCTCTCTCTCTCTCTCTCGCACGCACACACACACACACACACACACATACATATGGCACACACAAAATTAGACAAAACACAAGCTATTTTTATTTTTGTTTAAGTGTTGCCAAAAATTAACGTCACTGTCATAATAAAATGCTAAAGAACCAAACAGAATTCTGGTGGCATTTTACGTAATTAGGCCAAATTAGGTTCAATATGAGGTTGTTGAATCCAGATACAACGCTGCGTAATGTTCAAGTCAAGTGTAGATCTGGATCCTCTAGTCAACACATTCTAGTGCAGTTTTTGTCGGTTAAGATAAAGAAAATCGAACATATATCTACATATGCCATCTGTAAATACATTATTCTTGCTGTTATTCATTAAAACATATCAAAATATACGGTAAAGGTCAAGATGCGCCACCCCCCCTACCTATCTCGGTTAATTGTATTTTTCCGTTATTGCCTTTCTTACCATACATAAAGCTGTATTTTAGGAACATTTTTAGCTAATAACCTTTTTGGAATACTAACCCTAACCCTAACCCTAGCCCTAACCCTAACCCTACCCCCCACCGTATAAGACGGAAAAACGCAACAAACCACAACTGACAAATCGCGGTGTACTGCAGTACATAGTGGGGGGTAGGGTTAGGTTTTGGGTTAGGGTTAGTATTCCAAAAAGGTAATTAGCTAAAAATGTTCCTAAAATACAGCTTTATGTATGGTAAGAAAGGCAAAAACGCAAAAATACAATTAACCGAGAAATGCATGGGGGGTGGCACATCTTTACCTTTACCAAATATACTTTCAAAAACACATAAAAGACTGTTTATGCTCACTCGTTGTCCGCACAACGGGAACTAGAGGCCATTTCTCCTCGGAACGAATGCCTTTGTACGCGTACCGAGATAAAGGATGGAAAGTATGACGTCATTCGGACTTTGACGTCCTCGTATTAAAGCTCCTCGGCCCCCCGCAACCTCTCTACTATGTAGCTGTGTTGTTGGTCAGGGTGTCAGTCTCCATGTCCTCGTTGTCCAGTACTATGTAGCCGTGTTGTTGGTCAGGGTGTCAGTCTCCATGTCCTCGTTGTCCAGTACTATGTAGCTGTGTTGAAGGTGTTGTTGGTCAGGGTGTCAGTCTCCATGTCCTCGTTGTCCACTACTATGTAGCTGTGTTGAAGGTGTTGTTGGTCAGGGTGTCAGTCTCCATGTCCTCGTTGTCCAGTACTATGTAGCTGTGTTGAAGGTGTTGTTGGTCAGGGTGTCAGTCTCCATGTCCTCGTTGTCCAATACTATGTAGCTGTGTTGAAGGTTTGGTCAGGGTGTCAGTCTCCATGTCCTCGTTGTCCACTACTATGTAGCTGTGTTGAAGGTGTTGGTCAGGGTGTCAGTCTCCATGTCCTCGTTGTCCAATACTATGTAGCTGTGTTGTTGGTCAGGGTGTCAGTCTCCATGTCCTGGTTGTCCACTACTATGTAGCTGTGTTGAAGGTGTTGGTCAGGGTGTCAGTCTCCATGTCCTCGTTGTCCAATACTATGTAGCTGTGTTGAAGGTGTTGTTGGTCAGGGTGTCAGTCTCCATGTCCTCGTTGTCCAGTACTATGTAGCTGTGTTGTTGGTCAGGGTGTCAGTCTCCATGTCCTCGTTGTCCAATACTATGTAGCTGTGTTGAAGGTGTTGGTCAGGGTGTCAGTCTCCATGTCCTTGTTGTCCAATACTATGTAGCTGTGTTGAAGGTGTTGGTCAGGGTGTCAGTCTCCATGTCCTCGTTGTCCACTACTATGTAGCTGTGTTGAAGGTGGTGTTGGTCAGGGTGTCAGTCTCCATGTCCTCATTGTCCAATACTATGTAGCTGTGTTGTTGGTCAGGGTGTCAGTCTCCATGTCCTCGTTGTCCAGTACTATGTAGCTGTGTTGTTGGTCAGGGTGTCAGTCTGCATGTCCTCGTTGTCCAATACTATGTAGCTGTGTTGAAGGCGTTGGTCAGATTGTCAGTCTCCATGTCCTCGTTGTCCACTACTATGTAGCTGTGTTGAAGGTGTTGTTGGTCAGGGTGTCAGTCTCCATGTCCTCGTTGTCCACTACTATGTAGCTGTATTGAAGGCGTTGGTCAGGGTGTCAGTCTCCATGTCCTCGTTGTCCAATACTAGAGAGGTTACGGGGGGCCCGAGGAGCTTTAATACGAGGACGTCAAATTCTGTTTGACGTCATCCGTAGCTTTGTTGTCGTACAGAGTGCTGTTATCTTTGCGTGGACTACGACAAACGACAACGACAGGGGACCTAACTAACACAGAAGTATTTATGGGCAAAAACATTTTGAGTTGCCTCTCTTGATACAGTGTCACTGTGTTCTTTTTACAACACACACACAAACACACACACATATATTCTCTCTCTTACAAACACTATCTCTGTCACACACACACACAGACATAACCACACACACACTCATACACACACATAACAACACACACACACGCGCGCGTGCACACACACACACACACACACACACACACACTCTCTCTCTCTCTCTCTCTCTCTCTCTCTCTCTCTCGCACGCACACACACACACACACACACATACATATGGCACACACAAAATTAGACAAAACACAAGCTATTTTTATTTTTGTTTAAGTGTTGCCAAAAATTAACGTCACTGTCATAATAAAATGCTAAAGAACCAAACAGAATTCTGGTGGCATTTTACGTAATTAGGCCAAATTAGGTTCAATATGAGGTTGTTGAATCCAGATACAACGCTGCGTAATGTTCAAGTCAAGTGTAGATCTGGATCCTCTAGTCAACACATTCTAGTGCAGTTTTTGTCGGTTAAGATAAAGAAAATCGAACATATATCTACATATGCCATCTGTAAATACATTATTCTTGCTGTTATTCATTAAAACATATCAAAATATACGGTAAAGGTCAAGATGCGCCACCCCCCCTACCTATCTCGGTTAATTGTATTTTTCCGTTATTGCCTTTCTTACCATACATAAAGCTGTATTTTAGGAACATTTTTAGCTAATAACCTTTTTGGAATACTAACCCTAACCCTAACCCTAGCCCTAACCCTAACCCTACCCCCCACCGTATAAGACGGAAAAACGCAACAAACCACAACTGACAAATCGCGGTGTACTGCAGTACATAGTGGGGGGTAGGGTTAGGTTTTGGGTTAGGGTTAGTATTCCAAAAAGGTAATTAGCTAAAAATGTTCCTAAAATACAGCTTTATGTATGGTAAGAAAGGCAAAAACGCAAAAATACAATTAACCGAGAAATGCATGGGGGGTGGCACATCTTTACCTTTACCAAATATACTTTCAAAAACACATAAAAGACTGTTTATGCTCACTCGTTGTCCGCACAACGGGAACTAGAGGCCATTTCTCCTCGGAACGAATGCCTTTGTACGCGTACCGAGATAAAGGATGGAAAGTATGACGTCATTCGGACTTTGACGTCCTCGTATTAAAGCTCCTCGGCCCCCCGCAACCTCTCTACTATGTAGCTGTGTTGTTGGTCAGGGTGTCAGTCTCCATGTCCTCGTTGTCCAGTACTATGTAGCCGTGTTGTTGGTCAGGGTGTCAGTCTCCATGTCCTCGTTGTCCAGTACTATGTAGCTGTGTTGAAGGTGTTGTTGGTCAGGGTGTCAGTCTCCATGTCCTCGTTGTCCACTACTATGTAGCTGTGTTGAAGGTGTTGTTGGTCAGGGTGTCAGTCTCCATGTCCTCGTTGTCCAGTACTATGTAGCTGTGTTGAAGGTGTTGTTGGTCAGGGTGTCAGTCTCCATGTCCTCGTTGTCCAGTACTATGTAGCTGTGTTGTTGGTCAGGGTGTCAGTCTCCATGTCCTGGTTGTCCACTACTATGTAGCTGTGTTGAAGGTGTTGGTCAGGGTGTCAGTCTCCATGTCCTCGTTGTCCACTACTATGTAGCTGTGTTGAAGGTGTTGTTGGTCAGGGTGTCAGTCTCCATGTCCTCGTTGTCCAGTACTATGTAGCTGTGTTGTTGGTCAGGGTGTCAGTCTCCATGTCCTGGTTGTCCACTACTATGTAGCTGTGTTGAAGGTGTTGGTCAGGGTGTCAGTCTCCATGTCCTCGTTGTCCAATACTATGTAGCTGTGTTGAAGGTGTTGTTGGTCAGGGTGTCAGTCTCCATGTCCTCGTTGTCCAGTACTATGTAGCTGTGTTGTTGGTCAGGGTGTCAGTCTCCATGTCCTCGTTGTCCACTACTATGTAGCTGTGTTGAAGGTGTTGGTCAGGGTGTCAGTCTCCATGTCCTTGTTGTCCAATACTATGTAGCTGTGTTGAAGGTGTTGGTCAGGGTGTCAGTCTCCATGTCCTCGTTGTCCACTACTATGTAGCTGTGTTGAAGGTGGTGTTGGTCAGGGTGTCAGTCTCCATGTCCTCATTGTCCAATACTATGTAGCTGTGTTGAAGGTGTTGTTGGTCAGGGTGTCAGTCTCCATGTCCTCGTTGTCCAGTACTATGTAGCTGTGTTGTTGGTCAGGGTGTCAGTCTGCATGTCCTCGTTGTCCAATACTATGTAGCTGTGTTGAAGGCGTTGGTCAGATTGTCAGTCTCCATGTCCTCGTTGTCCACTACTATGTAGCTGTGTTGAAGGTGTTGTTGGTCAGGGTGTCAGTCTCCATGTCCTCGTTGTCCACTACTATGTAGCTGTATTGAAGGCGTTGGTCAGGGTGTCAGTCTCCATGTCCTCGTTGTCCAATACTAGAGAGGTTACGGGGGGCCCGAGGAGCTTTAATACGAGGACTTCAAATTCTGTTTGACGTCGTCAAATCGTAGCTTTGTTGTCGTACAGAGTGCTGTTATCTTTGCGTGGACTACGACAAACGACAACGACAGGGGACCTAACAGTAACACAGAAGTATTTATGGGCAAAAACATTTTGAGTTGCCTCTCTTCATACAGTGTCACTGTGTTCTTTTTACAACACACACACTCACAAACACACATATATTCTCTCTCTTACAAACACTATCTCTGTCACACACACTCACACACACACACACACACACACACAGACATAACCACACACACACATAACAACACACACACACGCGCGTGCGGACGCACACGCACACACACACACACACACACACACACACACACACACACACACACTCTCTCTCTCTCTCTCTCTCTCTCTCTCTCGCACGCACACACACACACACATACATATGGCACACACAAAATTAGTCAAACACAAGCTATTTTTATTTTTGTTTAAGTGTTGCCACAAATTAACGTCACGGTCATAATAAAATGCTAAAGAACCAAACAGAATTCTGGTGGCATTTTACGTAATTAGGCCAAATTAGGTTCAATATGAGGTTGTTGAATCAAGATACAACGCTGCGTAATGTTCAAGTCAAGTGTAGATCTGGATCCTCTAGTCAACACATTCTAGTGCAATTTTTGTCGGTTCAGATAAAGAAAATCGAACATATATTTACATATGCCATCTGTAAATACATTATTCTTGCTGTTATTCATTAAAACATATCAAAATATACTTTCAAAAACACATAAAAGACTGTTTATACTCACTCGTCCGCACAACGGGAACTAGAGGCCATTTCTCCTCGGAACGAATGCCTTTGTACGCGTACCGAAATAAAGGATGGAAAGTATGACGTCATTCGGACTTTGACGTCCTCGTATTAAAGCTCCTCGGCCCCCCGCAACCTCTCTACTATGTAGCTGTGTTGAAGGTGTTGTTGGTCAGGGTGTCAGTCTCCATGTCCTCGTTGTCCAGTATTATGTAGCTGTGTTGAAGGTGTTGGTCAGGGTGTCAGTATCCATGTCTTCGTTGTCCAGTACTATGTAGCTGTGTTGAAGGTGTTGGTCAGGGTGTCAGTCTCCATGTCCTCGTTGTCCAGTACTATGTAGCTGTGTTGAAGGTGTTGTTGGTCAGGGTGTCAGTCTCCATGTCCTCGTTGTCCAGTACTATGTAGCTGTGTTGAAGGTGTTGGTCAGGGTGTCAGTCTCCATGTCCTCGTTGTCCAGTACTATCTAGCTGTGTTGAAGGTGTTGTTGGTCAGGGTGTCAGTCTCCATGTCCTCGTTGTCCAGTACTATGTAGCTGTGTTGAAGGTGTTGGTCAGGGTGTCATGTTCTCGTTGTCCAATACTATGTAGCTGTGTTGGAGGCGTTGGTCAGAGTGTCAGTCTCCATGTCCTCGTTGTCCAATACTATGTAGCTGTGTTGAAGGCGTTGGTCAGAGTGTCAGTCTCCATGTCCTCGTTGTCCAGTACTATGTAGCTGTGTTGGTCAGAGTGTCAGTCTCCATGTCCTCGTTGTCCAATACTATGTAGCTGTGTTGAAGGTGTTGTTGGTCAGGGTGTCAGTCTCCATGTCCTCATTGTCCAATACTATGTAGCTGTGTTGAAGGTGTTGGTCAGAGTGTCAGTCTCCATGTCCTCGTTGTCCAGTACTAGTAGCGGTGCAAATTTCCCTCCGATGGTCGCTTGGAAGGATTCTGCTATAGTTGGGTCCTTTAGTTTTTCTAGGTTGAACTTGATTCTTATGTTGTCCTGTTTCTTGTTCTTTTTTAGACATAATGGGAAGGTTATTACCACAAGCTCACGGTCGCTTCCAATGTCTGCTCCAGGAAAGCTTCTGGTCTCAGCGATGTTGACACTGGACTGGAAGCGACGCTTAACCATGATGTAGTCTATTTGGTTGTGGTAATCTCCCCCTGGACTGTGCCAGGTCCATTTCCTCAATGCCTCGTGTGGACGAAAAGTGTTCATCAGCATCAAATCGGTGTAGCTGGCAAATTCCAGAAGCCACTATCGTTGGTGTCAGTGTTGCAATATGGTCCACATATTCCTTTCCAGTTCTTACATGAATTTTCTCCTATCTTTGCATTCCAATCGCCTTGTACCACAATAATGTCTTTCTTGGGGTTTCGTCCAGGACTTCTTGCATTTGATTATAGAAGTCTTCCACCTCCTCCTCATCATGCTCTGATGGTGCATATGCCTGGATGATTGTGATGTTAAATGGTGACGCTCTTAAACGTATGGTCATGAGTCGACTGGAGACGGGGCGACATCCCATGACAGCATTCACTGTGTCTCTGTGGACGAGGATCCCTACTCCATGTTCATGTCGATCCTCCCTGTCACCGTGGTAGAGTTTGTGGCCTTCAAAGGTGGATGTTTCTCCAAAGTTCTTCCATCGTACCTCGCATGGTCCCAAGATGTTCCAACAGTATCTCTTCATTTGATGTTCTAGTTCTTCAATTTTCCCAGCTTCTCTCAATGTTCTTACATTCCATGTACCAATGGTGATGTTATTCCTGGCACGCAGTGATTTTGGACCACCAGTGGCATACTTCCCACCTCCGCCCTGGTGACCATCAGCGAAGGCGCGGTCCTGTATCTGTATCTGTATCAGTTATGTTGAAGGAGCCTATGAAGGCTATACAACGAAAGGCGCGGTCCTGTATCTGTATCTGAATCGGTTATGTTGAAGGAGCCTATGAAGGCTATACAGCGAAAGGCGCGGATCTGTATCTGTATCGGTTATGTTGAAGGAGCCTATGAAGGCTATACAGCGAAAGGCGCGGTCCTGTATCTGTATCTGTATCGGTTATGTTGAAGGAGCCTATGAAGGCTATACAGCGAAAGGCGCGGTCCTGTATATTTCATGTTCTAGTTCTTCAATTTTCCCAGCTTCTCTCAATGTTCTTACATTCCATGTACCAATGGTGATGTTATTCCTGGCACGCAGTGATTTTGGACCACCAGTGGCATACTTCCCACCTCCGCCCTGGTGACCATCAGCGAAGGCGCGGTCCTGTATCTGTATCTGTATCGGTTATGTTGAAGGAGCCTATGAAGGCTATGCAGCGAAAGGCGCGGTCCTGTATCTGTATCTGAATCGGTTATGTTGAAGGAGCCTATGAAGGCTATACAGCGAAAGGCGCGGATCTGTATCTGTATCGGTTATGTTGAAGGAGCCTATGAAGGCTATACAGCGAAAGGCGCGGATCTGTATCTGTATCGGTTATGTTGAAGGAGCCTATGAAGGCTATACAGCGAAAGGCGCGGTCCTGTATCTGTATCTGTATCGGTTATGTTGAAGGAGCCTATGAAGGCTATACAGCGAAAGGCGCGGTCCTGTATCTGTATCTGTATCGGTTATGTTGAAGGAGCCTATGAAGGCTATACAGCGAAAGGCGCGGATCTGTATCTGTATCGGTTATGTTGAAGGAGCCTATGAAGGCTATGCAGCGAAAGGCGCGGTCCTGTATCTGTATCTGAATCGGTTATGTTGAAGGAGCCTATGAAGGCTATACAGCGAAAGGCGCGGATCTGTATCTGTATCGGTTATGTTGAAGGAGCCTATGAAGGCTATACAGCGAAAGGCGCGGTCCTGTATCTGTATCTGTATCGGTTATGTTGAAGGAGCCTATGAAGGCTATACAACGAAAGGCGCGGTCCTGTATCTGTATCTGAATCGGTTATGTTGAAGGAGCCTATGAAGGCTATTACTCAACAGAAAGGGGAGAACGCTTCGAGTTGTAAAAGTACTGTCCTGATGGTATGACAGTGAGTTTAAAGTACTGTCCTGATGGTATGACAGTGAGTTTAAAGTACTGTCCTGATGGTATAACATTGAGTTTAAAATATTGTCCTTGTGGTATGACAGCGAGTTAAAAAATACTGTCCTGATGGTATGACAGTGAGACAATGGGCCATAGACATTTCTTTTGCAGCATCTAGGCAAGACCACTCACAAGCCCTGACCGGCACAGCTCCTGCCCTTCATTTACCACTATGATCTATGGTCCCTAGTCCCTAATTTAATCTTTCTTTGGAGCAGGCCCCGAAGGTGTACTGCCTAGCGCTGGTGATGCTGCACTGACGGGCCTGCTGCGATGGAGGCGTCAGTTTGCTGATTCCACTCCACTACTGTCCTTACGAAGAAGGAGTTCTTGTACTGTTCTGTGTGGCAAGAGCATACTTTAACCCTTTCACCGCCAATATCGCATTTATGCACCACAATGGTTTAACACCCATGTCACTAAAAGGCTTCAAATCAGGCCCTGTTATTTGAAGACCTTATTTTCTTAATTTTGGGAGGTAAGGATAGGCCTAATGTTATGCATTTCACTGAGAAATTCCCAATAACTGCAGATACATTTTTATTTCTACCCTGTTCAGTTTAATGGCATTTTTCGGAGAGAAAAATTGGCTGGTGGCGAAAGGGTTAAAGCCGTGGGAATCACATAATGCTTGTCTCTTCATGATGTTATCACTTGTACAATCCGTGAAGTGTGTCGGTCTGATCCTACGACGGTTGGAGGCAATTGGGGTTAGGAAAGCCTCGATCAGGAGGCAATGCTGGAATTTGACCTTCAGCTATCTTGTACAGCAGGTTTAGACGCTGCTTGCTCCGCCGTTCTTCAAGTGATGGTAGGCCCAAAGTCTGCCAGCATCTTCGACACGCAGCCCGGATTCCTAGACTTGTAGTCTTTGGTGATGAAGCGGGCTGCCTGTCTCTGAATTCGCTCCAACCTGTCCACGTCCTGTTTGTTGTATGGATCCCACACTGTTGCAGCATATTCTAGCCTGGGTCTGACTAGTGAGATGTAGGCAAGGCGTCTGATCTCTAGGGGGCAGTTTCTCAGATTTCTGCGCAGAAATCCCACCTTAGACCCAGCTTTCTTGCAGGTTTGGTTGATGTGGGTGGTCCATTTCATGTCCGCTGACAGTTGAACTCCTAGATACTGGCTCTGTTGGACCTGTTGCAGGGGGAGGCCATCTAGTCTGTACAGGTAGTTGGATTTCTGCCTGATGGGGAGGATGGTACACTTGGATGCATTAAAACGCATTCCCCATGTTTTGGCCCAGTTCTCAAGTTGTTTTTTTAGATCTTCCTAGTATAGTATAGTATAGTATAGTATAGTATAGTATAGTATAGTATAGTATAGTATAGTATAGTATAGTATAGTATAGTATAGTATAGTATAGTATAGTAGAGGGACTGGCTTCATCAGCCTAGGCCTCGCGGCCTATCAAGCGTCCCCTTCGTACTTTTCATAAATATGGGTTGCGTTTGCGCACTCATAATTTGATTTCAAATTTATTCATTATAATCATAAAACAATTTATTAAAATTTGGACAACTGTCTAGAAGATTTTTAAATATGTTAATGTTTTGTGCTTCTTTCACTTGGACTGGAAGAGCATTCCAAACTTGTGCAATTCGGTTAGAAAGTGAGTTTTTTCTTAAGTTAGTATTGCTGTGTCCCATTAAAAAGAATTCCTTGTTTTAATATAGTTAAATAATTGAAAGACGTTAGTAATATGTATGTATAATTCCTATAGAGTGATGTGGTCCTGAAAGTTTGTTATCTCGCGATAGAAGAGGCAGTCATCAGCAAATAACATCACAGTTGATTTTACACTGTCCAGCAGGTCATTCAGGTGGCACAGGACAATAACGGGCTCAGGACTGTGCCTTGAGGAACGCCCGATTCCACCACCACTTTCTCTGAGGTTTCACCTTCCAGTACCACTTTCATCTTTCGTTGGGTTAGGAAACTTGTGATCCAGGTGTGAATCGGTCCTCAAACACCATAGTGGTCCAGTTTGTCTTTGTGTAGCAACTTGCCATGGAGCACCATATCAAACGCTTTGCTGAGGTCAAGGATTGCTACATCTACTTGTTTCTTGGTGTCAAAGGATTTGAGGAGGTCGTTTACTGTGGTCAGAAGCTGGGTTTCACAGGAAAAGCCTGACCTGAACCCATGGCTTTTGTTAGTCAGGATGTTGTGTTTTTTCTAGATGATTTCGGAGGTGGTGGGATATAATATGTTCTGAGACTTTGCAGGCTACAGAAGTCAAAGAGACTGGTGTGTAGTTATCCACTCTGTTTGTGTCTCCCTTTTTGAAGACCGCAGAAATGTTTGCCATAATTAAGCCAGTCCCTAGGAAGCTGTCCTGGTTGAATAGAGCGATTGTAGATGCAGGTTAGAATTGGGGCGATAGTTTGAGAGCAGGTTTTTAGAATCTTGCTTGGTATCATGTCTGGTCCTAAGGCCTTAGAAGAGTTTAGATTCCATAGTAGTTTTTCAACTCCGTTGACATCAATACGGAGGTGGTCATGGTCTGGGTATGGACATCCAGGCATATCCGGGGGTGGCAAGTTATCGTCTTTGGTGAATACCAAGCGAAACTGGTCCAGTAGGGCCTTGGCTTTGGCATGGCTATTACTGAGTAAGTTCAGTCCATCCTTCAGGGGTGTGACATTTTCAGCTGATTTCTCTATATCTGCAATCAGCTCCTCACAGTTGGCCTTGTGGTATTGGTGAAAGCGCCTTGGCTTCTCCTTCACTCTCTGATGATGAGTGTCCATATCCGTGACGACAGCGTCGTGGTCAGAGATTCCTGGGATGGAGGTCGAGTTTTTTACCAAGGAAAGGTTCGATGTGAAGACAAGGTCCAGGATGTTATGTTCTCTGGTTGGCTTATCATGGATTTGGGTGAGCTGGGCTTGAGTGGATATATCTAAAAGTTCTTGCTGGACTGGACGATCTGATGCGTTTCGAATGACTGAGGGTATGTCCCAGTCTATATCTGGGCAATTAAAACCACCAGCCAGTAGGATTTGCTGATGGAGTTGTCTTTCAGTGGCCCTTTGTAGTGTCTTGCTTGGCTTGGCTACATCTCTGTGAGACCTGTGTGGCATGTAGCACCCTGGCATTAGATCCTTCTTCCCTGTGAGGTGTATCTTTGCCCAGACCATTTCACATTCTCCATCGAGGTCTGGGACAGCTGAGGATACTAGGGACTTGTGTACGAGGATAAACACTCCTCTTGCCAGTGTGTTCCTGTCCATCCTGTATGCCATGTAGTCCTTTGGGAAGACTTCACTGGAAGTGTTTGTTGGATCAAGCCAGGACTCAGTGCCACAGACGACATCTGGTTTTAGATAATGGATCATAGCTTGGAACTCTGTTCTGTTTTGCATAATGCTGCGGCAGTTGACGTTTAAGAGGCGTAGGCATTGCTTGTTTGGCTGTTTAACACCAAGGAAGAAAGAGTTGTTTCTAGTGCTACTCTGCTGGGTAATGCTCTTGTTTAACACCAAGGAAGAGTTGTTTCTAGTGCTACACTGCTGGGTAATGCTCTTGTTTCACACCAAGGAAGGAAGAATTGTTTGTAGTGCTACACTGTTGGGTAATGCTCTTGTTTAACACCAAGGAAGGAAGAGTTGTTTCTAGTGCTACTCTGCTGGGTAATGCTCTTGTTTAACACCAAGGAAGAGTTGTTTCTAGTGCTACACTGCTGGGTAATGCTCTTGTTTAACACCAAGGAAGGAAGAGTTGTTTGTAGTGCTACACTGCTGGGTAATGCTCTTGTTTCACACCAAGGAAGGAAGAGTTGTTTCTAGTGCGACTCTGCTGGGTAATGCTCTTGTTTAACACCAAGGAAGAGTAGTGCTACACTGCTGGGTAATGCTCTTGTTTAACACCAAGGAAGGAAGAGTTGTTTCTAGTGCTACACTGCTGGGTAATGCTCTTGTTTAATACCAAGGAAGGAAGAGTTGTTTCTAGTGCTACACTGCTGGGTAATGCTCTTGTTTAACACCAAGGAAGGAAGAGTTGTTTCTAGTGCTACACTGCTGGGTAATGCTCTTGTTTAACACCAAGGAAGGAAGAGTTGTTTCTAGTGCTACACTGCTGGGTAATGCTCTTGTTTCACACCAAGGAAGGAAGAGTTGTTTCTAGTGCTACACTGCTGGGTAATGCTCTTGTTTAACACCAAGGAAGGAAGAGTTGTTTCTAGTGCTACTCTGCTGGGTAATGCTCTTGTTTAACACCAAGGAAGGAAGAGTTGTTTCTAGTGCGACACTGCTGGGTAATGCTCTTGTTTAACACCAAGGAAGGAAGAGTTGTTTCTAGTGCTACTCTGCTGGGTAATGCTCTTGTTTAACACCAAGGAAGGAAGAGTTGTTTCTAGTGCTACACTGCTGGGCAATGCTCTTGTTTAACACCAAGGAAGGAAGAGTTGTTTCTAGTGCTACACTGCTGGGTAATGCTCTTGTTTAACACCAAGGAAGGAAGAGTTGTTTCTAGTGCGACACTGCTGGGTAATGCTCTTGTTTAACACCAAGGAAGGAAGAGTTGTTTCTAGTGCGACACTGCTGGGTAATGCTCTTGTTTAACACCAAGGAAGGAAGAGTTGTTTCTAGTGCTACTCTGCTGGGTAATGCTCTTGTTTAACACCAAGGAAGGAAGAGTTGTTTCTAGTGCTACACTGCTGGGCAATGCTCTTGTTTAACACCAAGGAAGGAAGAGTTGTTTCTAGTGCGACCCTGCTGGGTAATGCTCTTGTTTAACACCAAGGAAGGAAGAGTTGTTTCTAGTGCTACACTGCTGGGTAATGCTCTTGTTTAACACCAAGGAAGGAAGAGTTGTTTCTAGTGCTACACTGCTGGGCAATGCTCTTTTTAACACCAAGGAAGGAAGAGTTGTTTGTAGTGCTACACTGCTGGGTAATGCTCTTGTTTAACACCAAGGAAGGAAGAGTTGTTTCTAGTGCGACACTGCTGGGTAATGCTCTTGTTTAACACCAAGGAAGGAAGAGTTGTTTCTAGTGCTACACTGCTGGGTAATGCTCTTGTTTAACACCAAGGAAGGAAGAGTTGTTTCTAGTGCTACACTGCTGGGCAATGCTCTTGTTTAACACCAAGGAAGGAAGAGTTGTTTCTAGTGCTACTCTGCTGGGTAATGCTCTTGTTTGGCCGTTTAGCACCAAGGAAGGAAGAGTTGTTTCTAGTGCTACACTGCTGGGTTGTGATGGGATGTGTCACGCGTGCCCCACTTTCTCCTCTACACCCCCCCCCCCCCCCACTATTCCGGCCCACCACTCTTTGATCGTGTCGGCATGGCGAAGGTCCTGTGACATCACAGAACTCCCCGCTCGCAATCAGTGCTCTTTTGAAGTTGTCTTGACACGTCGCATCTGTCGCTGTAGGAATGTGGCGTCGCTTAATAGGCATGTGACTGTGGCGTCCTCTCCTGTCGTCAACAACTACTAACCAATGAAACTACCTCAGGTATTTGAAATCAAGTGGGGAAATGCATAGTGGGAGGCAAAAACTTATAGCATTCTCTTAGTCTTGTGACAAGCAAACTAAAACCTGGCTGAGTCAACACTGTAGGAACAAACCCTCTGCTGTTACCTGCCAGTACTACCATTAGCCCAACTAGTAAGTAATATTGAATGTGGCTGGGGTGTAAAATACTTGATTGAGATTGATTTTTTTTTATTTGATTTTTTTAATCTAGATCCTATGTTCCATATTGAATAAGTAGTAAGAGGTGTCAGTGACAAGAATTGGTAAATATGCTGTTCTAATTATGTGCACTTATTCATTCCTGTGTTTGATTTTGACTTAACTCTTTTGGTACAAGAACCGGATTCTATGCCGACTTTTATTTATTTATGTGTATGTGTGAAGCTACTTGGTTGCAAACTTGCAGCTTTTGGTTTATTCCCCCTTTACATTCCTTTCCAAGTGTTGGACTGAGAGTAATATTTGCTGGCTTGTGTTACTGAATCATACCAGTTGATTCCAGTACACATGTCATGTTTTATTGCAGTTTGACAACTGAAATTCATGTTATTTCTCATAGTGCTATTGTACAAGGGCGGCCTTCTAGCCGGTTCGGATCCACTAATTCCCTGCCAGCTGAAGCCCATATCTCTAATCCATAGAGATCTACACCCATATTCTCCTGTGATTTACAGTAGGGCATCGTGGTCAGGAAGTTTAATCTCTGACTCACAAGCAAGATGACGGGGCCGCTGCCAAGTCACCACCGCACCCAGAAACCGAGAGGAGACCACGCCTGTGCCATGCCATCCCGCGACGCCTCATCCAGAAATACTGGGAACTACTCTCCTCTGAAGAGGAAGCCTAGTCACCCCAGCACTCACCGATCCCGACGGAGGAAACTTCATAAAGATAAGTCCTCGAGACAGTGCAAAGAACTATAACAGGAACCAAGGACACTTCATAATATTAGTGACCCTTCCGGCTTGGGGCTAAGCATTTCAGACAGACAAAAGTCTTGTATAATCCTTTCGGATTTCATTGTTTTTCCATTCATATTTTGTTTTGGCGCCATTGAGCTGCTTTTTCTTATTGCTGCATAATCTGTTATGCAGATTTATGAGTAAATAAAATACAAGTGTACAAATAATTCTGAACCCTTTGGTCAGACTGATGAGAGTGGAAGTTTTGTAATGTTCATGTAAAAACCTACTTCTCTCTGTCTGTCATTTAGAGCAATTTTACCACTTGTATTTCATTCAATCATACGAGCCACAACCCGGGCAAAAATATAAATTTATTAGATGAAAAGGGGCCGGGAAAGTTGCTCACCTCCCACACTCTAGAGAAGTGGGCTAAAGGAACATTTTCTAACGGAAAATTTAACTCTAAAAGTCTATCCTTAGAGACTTCTCCTTTAGCTCATTCCCTCGTCACATGGGTAATGCTCTTGTTTAACACCAAGGAAGGAAGAGTTGTTTCTAGTGCTACACTGCTGGGCAATGCTCTTGTTTAACACCAAGGAAGGAAGAGTTGTTTCTAGTGCTACACTGCTGGGCAATGCTCTTGTTTAACACCAAGGAAGGAAGAGTTGTTTCTAGTGCTACACTGCTGGGTAATGCTCTTGTTTAACACCAAGGAAGGAAGAGTTGTTTCTAGTGCTACATTGCTGGGCAATGCTCTTGTTTAACACCAAGGAAGGAAGAGTTGTTTCTAGTGCTACACTGCTGGGTAATGCTCTTGTTTAACACCACGGAAGGAAGAGTTGTTTCTAGTGCTACACTGCTGGGTAATGCTCTTGTTTAACACCAAGGAAGGAAGAGTTGTTTCTAGTGCTACACTGCTGGGTAATGCTCTTGTTTAACACCAAGGAAGGAAGAGTTGTTTCTAGTGCTACACTGCTGGGCAATGCTCTTGTTTAACACCAAGGAAGGAAGAGTTGTTTCTAGTGCTACACTGCTGGGTAATGCTCTTGTTTAACACCACGGAAGGAAGAGTTGTTTCTAGTGCTACACTGCTGGGTAATGCTCTTGTTTAACACCAAGGAAGGAAGAGTTGTTTCTAGTGCTACACTGCTGGGTAATGCTCTTGTTTAACACCAAGGAAGGAAGAGTTGTTTCTAGTGCTACACTGCTGGGTAATGCTCTTGTTTGGCTGTTTAACACCAAGGAAGGAAGAGTTGTTTCTAGTGCTACACTGCTGGGCAATGCTCTTGTTTAACACCAAGGAAGGAAGAGTTGTTTCTAGTGCTACACTGCTGGGCAATGCTCTTGTTTAACACCAAGGAAGGAAGAGTTGTTTCTAGTGCTACACTGCTGGGTAATGCTCTTGTTTAACACCAAGGAAGGAAGAGTTGTTTCTAGTGCTACACTGCTGGGTAATGCTCTTGTTTGGCTGTTTAACACCAAGGAAGGAAGAGTTGTTTCTAGTGCTACACTGCTGGGTAATGCTTTTGTTTGGCTGTTCAACACCACGGAAGGAAGGGTTGTTTCTTGTGCAACACTGCTGGGTAATGCTCTTGCTTGGCTGTTCAACGCCACGGAAGGAAGAGTTTCTTGTGCGACACTGCTGGGTAATGCTCTTGTTTGGCTGTTCAACGCCACGGAAGGAAGAGTTGTTTCTTGTGCGACACTGCTGGGTAATGCTCTTGTTTGGCTGTTCAACGCCACGGAAGGAAGAGTTGCTTCTTGTGCGACACTGCTGGGTAATGCTCTTGTTTGGCTGTTCAACGCCATGGAAGGAAGAGTTGTTTCTTGTGCGACACTGCTGGGTAATGCTCTTGCTTAACACCAAGGAAGGAAGAGTTGTTTCTTGTGCGACACTGCTGGGTAATGCTCTTGTTTGGCTGTTCAACGCCACAGAAGGAAGAATTGTTTCTTGTGCGACACTGCTGGGTAATGCTCTTGTTTAACACCAAGGAAGGAAGAGTTGTTTCTTGTGCGACACTGCCGGGTAATGCTCTCGCGGGGTTCTTGTTCTTCTGTGTTATTTTCAGTTGCTCTGTGTTCACTCTCAAAGGTGCCATTTTTCTGTGATACGGGACTACTAGTTTTCAGTGGACTAAAGGGGTTTGAAGAACTGAATGAATCAACAGAAAGGTCAGCCAGGGGTTGGTAGTAATTTGAGGATTCAAGACTGTAGCTATGGAATGTAAATGTGTCACAGTTAATATGCTATCACATTTATGACATATTATCCAAGTTGCAGTTGAACTTTGTAAGTGCTTGAAGTCTGCTGTACACAGCTCGAGGCAGGACCTATGTTACCAAACATCAATGTAACACAATCTGTCCATGAAACATTCCTGTCGCACATACCACAAGGGTATGTACTGATCTGGCGATGAGGCCCCGGATTCGATTTAACATCTCCTGCTAGCATGAGCGACAACAAAAGGAACACACTGACCTGTCTTCCACGTTTTATACATTAAGCCAACCATTTGTTTTTTCTGGGTAGCTGTGACCACATACAAATTCCCTCAACTTCAAATTGAGGCTGCTCTTTAAAATGATGTTTCGTTTTTAATTTTGGGGCATTTGTATGGGAATCAAACCTGGTCAAAACAAGATTTCGTACCAGCTATGAGGGATAACATGTGGAACCCGTAATTTTGACATGTGATCTGGTGGGTCTTTAAGAAAATGTTGTCAATGGTAATTCGCTTATAAGAAAATAGAGCTCGTTTATAAAACAAAAAACCGAACTGCAAACCAACTCTCTTGTATGACATACTTTTCTTATGTCCAAGTTTCCATTGCGGATGGGAGAAGGAATTTGCTTGCTTATAACTGAGTTTTCTTATAAGCGAGTTTCTTATATCCAAGTTTTGATTATACACTACTCACAAAAAGTTAAGGATCACTATGAGAAAACAGGTGCGCAATAAACTCCGTTAGCTCCTGTTATTTATTTCTCAGTCAAGCCAAATTGTTATGAATTCTTGTTCAGCTGTAAGTGGGCGATGTTGTGTTAGTGGAAACATTGCACGTGATTCTCTATTACTGAGCTTGGCAGCAAAAGAAAAAGCGGCAACTTGCGAAAAAGGACCTTGTTTTGGATCGTTCTGCATGAACACATTGCACAAGCCAGATGGAAAAACCATTATGCACGTGCAAGCACTGCTGTTTATGTGTGAGATGCTGTCTCTTGCTTGGCTTTATAAGAAGACATACCACCAGTATTAGGCCTGATTTGACAATGCCTCCACGACGAAAATTGAGCGAGTTGGATAGGGGACGAGCTGTTGCATGGTTCCAAGATGGTGTTCCCAAGCGAGAAGTGGCCAGGCGACTTCAGGTGTCCATCTCGGTCATTGTCAGACTGATTCAACGCTTCACAGCCACTGGGAGGGTCCATGAAAGACGCAGATCTGGTCGACCGAAGAAGACAACTCCAAGTGAAGATCGTCTCATTGAACGACAAGCCCTGCAGACAAGAACAGCCTCTTCCAGCATCATTCGAAGGCAGCTGAGGGTGGCTACTAACATCAACATCAGCCAGCAGACCATACGGAACCGCCTTCATGGGTTTAACCTCCGTTCTCGTCGCCCAGCTGTACGGCCACGCTTAACTCCAGCCCATAGGGCAGCACGCCGCGCCTTCTGCAGACGTCACGTGAGGTGGACACGTCAGCAATGGTCCCAGGTCCTGTTCAGTGATGAATCACGCTTCACCCTGAACCACAACGACGGCCGACTGAGGGTCTGGAGGCGCCCAGGGGAACGCTTTATTGACGCCACTGTCCAAGAAAAGGTGGCCTTTGGTGGAGGTTCTGTAATGGTCTGGGGGGCCTTCAGCCTTCACTACAGAACACCCTTGTATCATGTACAGGGTAACCTGACTGGCCTCCGATACCGGGATGAGATCCTTCGACCGCTGGCTGTGCCTACACTGCAGCAGATGGGACCGCCGGCTGTCTACCAGGATGACAACGCTCGCCCCCACAGGGCAAGGGTGGTCAACGACTTCCTGCAGCAGTCTGGAGTCAACAGAATGGAGTGGCCAGCATGCAGTCCCGATCTCAACCCGATTGAGAACCTCTGGGATGAGCTGGATCGCAAAGTGAGGAGCAACCACCCCCCTCCCAGGGATGCCCAGCACCTCTACCAGATGCTGCAGGCTGAGTGGCAGGCGCTTCCACAGAGGATCTTCACCACCCTGGTCAACTCCATGAGGACTCGCTGCGTCGAGTGCCAGAACAGCCATGGCGGATACACGCATTACTGAACTTTTGGGAGCATCAGAATGCCCTGTCTTGTGATTTCAATGACTTTGGGAAATCAAATTTCGATACGTACCCACTTTGATCAAATGTACAGACCAAACGATTGCTCGAAATTGAAGGCAATTGTGCATCGTTATCACTAAAGCATTGAATTAAATGTTGGCCAAAATTCAACGCATTGGCTTTCTTATTTGGAAAGTTATGAATTAGTTTGCAAGTGATCCTTAACTTTTTGTGGGAAAGCATGAAATGTAACGAACATAAATAACTCAGTTAGTCTTGCAATCAAGTGCCTGTGCCGGTTAGAGTGTCTGTGACGTAGCTGCTCTGACGTAAATTTTCCTCTTTTGTTTGTTTTGTTGGAACGACTGCACTTTTTGGAACATCCTTTCAGTTCATGCCCTAATTTTTTAAAAATCTCTTATAAGAAAATCAAACTCGCTTATAAGAAAATTAACTGCAAACCAACTCCCTTGTATGAAATCATTTTCTTATATCCGAGTTTACATCGTGGATGGGATAACGAATTTGCTTCATTATAACCGAGTTTTCTTATAAGCGGTTTTCTTATATCCGAGTTTTGATAATACATAAGAAAGAACGAGAATGAGAAAAAAAATTGCTTTCTTATGAGCGGGTTCGACTGTACACACACACACACACACACTAACTTCAGCGTGGCTCCAGTCCACAAGTGTTGAGTTCTTTCTTTTTGGTCCAAGTCAGGCTGTTCTGCGAGTCAGAGAACAGGTGGGAGAAAAAACACACCAAAATACCAAAACCAACGCAGTGGTGTTACTATGCAGTTATTGTTTCCCACATGACTGCATTGTGTTTGTAGAAGCAAATCTATCATCGTTGAATTTTTACATGCTCTGGTACAGTGGACTTTAGTGAAGGACTCGTGACTTTCACATGTTTTGCATGCTCTGGAACAGTGGACTTTAGTGAAGGACTCATGACTGACTTTCACATGTTTTGCATGCTCTGGAACAGTGGACTTTAGTGAAGGACTCGTGACTTTACATGTTTTGCATGCTCTGAAGGACTCATGACTCTGGTACAGTGGACTTTAGTGAAGGACTCGTGACTTTCACATGTGGTACAGTGGACTTTAGTGAAGGACTCGACTGACTTTCACATGTTTTGTTTTGCATGCTCTGGAACAGTGGACTTTAGTGAAGGACTCGTGACTTTCACATGTTTTGCATGCTCTGGAACAGTGGACTTTAGTGAAGGACTCGTGTGACTTTCACATGTTTTGCATGCTCTGGAACAGTGGACTTTAGTGAAGGACTCTCGTGACTTTCACATGTTTTGCATGCTCTGGAACAGTGGACAGTGGACTTTAGTGAAGGACTCGTGACTTTCACATGTTTTGCATGCTCTGGAAGTGGACTTTAGTGAAGGACTCTCGTGACTTTCACATGTTTTGCATGCTCTGGAACAGTGGACTTTAGTGAAGGACTCGTGACTTTCACATGTTTTATGTGCTGGCACACTGGCTAATTGTGCTGCATCCTTGGAGCTAAGTTGGCCTCTGCACCATGGAGCTAAGTTGGCCTCTGCACCATGGAGCTAAGTTGGCCTCTGCACCATGGAGCTATGTTGGCCTCTGCACCATGGAGCTAAGTTGGCCTCTGCACCATGGAGCTAAGTTGGCCTCTGCACCATGGAGCCAAGTTGGCCTCTACACCATGGAGCTAAGTTGGCCTCTGCACCATGGAGCTAAGTTGGCCTCTGCACCATGGAGCTAAGTTGGCCTCTACACCATGGAGCTAAGTTGGCCTCTGCACCATGGAGCTAAGTTGGCCTCTGCACCATGGAGCTAAGTTGGCCTCTGCACCATGGAGCTAAGTTGGCCTCTGCACCATGGAGCTAAGTTGGCCTCTGCACCATGGAGTTAAGTTGGCCTCTACACCATGGAGCTAAGTTGGCCTCTGCACCATGGAGCTAAGTTGGCCTCTGCACCATGGAGCTAAGTTGGCCTCTGCACCATGGAGCTAAGTTGGCCTCTGCACCATGGAGCTAAGTTGGCCTCTGCACCATCCCCATCTGGAGTCCCATTTCAGAGTGGGGATGTTCTGCGGGCAAGGCATCTCTACCATAAACCAATTCCAGGCAATCACTCCGGAATAGCAGTAGCCTCATCTGCTATCTGGAGATCTTGGTCACGCGCACACACACGCACGAAACACACACATATCCATGCACACAAACAAACACACCATCACACACTCTTGTTAAACAATTGGAAATGAAGCAAGTGTTAGGGGGAAACAGTTTTATTGACAAGTCAGCTAATCACACAAAACAAAATGTGAACAAACGTGTTTATTGAAAACTGAATCGACAAAATATACAATACAAACATGTAAAGCACGATGCAAACTGAGGCTCAAAAATATTTATTTCATGACAAAACACGTTATTCCTCTGGCTGAGGGTTTTCCTTCCACGCTGCTCTGAGTCCTCCGGCTGAGGGTTTTCCTTCCACGCTGCTCAGAGTCCTCCGGCTGAGGGTTTTCCTTCCACGCTGCTCAGAGTCCTCCGGCTGAGGTTTTCCTTCCACGCTGCTCAGTCCTCCGGCTGAGGGTTTTCCTTCCACGCTGCTCAGAGTCCTCCGGCTGAGGTTTTCCTTCCACGCTGCTCAGTCCTCCGGCTGAGGGTTTTCCTTCCACGCTGCTCAGAGTTCTCCGGCTGAGGGTTTTCCTTCCATGCTGCTCAGAGTCCTCTGGCTGAGGGTTTTCCTTCCACACTGCTCCGAGTCCTCCGGCTGAGGGTTTTCCTTCCATGCTGCTCCGAGTCTTCCAGCTGAGGGTTTTCCTTCCACGCTGCTCCGAGTCCTCCGGCTGAGGGTTTTCCTTCCACACGGCTCTGAGTCCTCCGGCTGAGGGTTTTCCTTCTACGCTGCTCCGAGTCCTCCGGCTGAGGGTTTTCCTTCCCAGCACGGTGCAGGAGGACAGCTGGGAAAACAGCTACTCTACACTAAACTTGTTTTTTTATGTTGTTTTTTCCCTTATTTTCTGTCATGGAAGAAAGTGCATAGCTCCAGGATCTGCCTTCACTGCCACCAGAGGGCGTGCTGCCAGGGATTCAATCCCCAGTGATCCTGGGACACGACGAACCAACCAACCAACAACGACGCTCGACACTTACCCGAGTCAGCAATATCCATTAAAAACACTGTAATACCAATGGCAAAGTGAATAAGGTCAGCAAAGTTCTAAACCATCAGACTCTTAAGCTCTAGGTCCATGCAGTGGTTCAGGAGATATAATTTATACCCCAAACAAAATGAAAATTTCAAGGTCAAAGTTCAACGTAAAGGAAAGTACAGTTACTGTATGGTACACTTTAGCTTTAGGTTATACAGTGAAACCCGCTTAATTTCAACTCGGTTATTTTCAATTTTGGGATAATTTCAAGTCATGCTAAGGTCCCGGCCAGAGGCCTTCTTTCTATCTGTTACAAAACCCTGGATAATATCAATTCGGTTAATTTCTCGGTAAAATCTGTCCCAACTGAAGCGAAACCTGGTTAATTTCAAGTGCTCAGTTAATTTCAAGTCAACACATTTTTCAAGAGGAGGAGATCGGCTAAATTCAATTTTTTTTGCTCGTCTAATTTCAAGTCAACACACTTTTACTTCAAGTTTTTACTGCAAGATCATGAACATCTCATACAAAGACCATACTGTATCATCAATGAGGAAGTCAGGGACAGAATCATTGGACCTCATGACTACCTGCTCACCATCGTCAAGAACGGAAACTGAAGTGGTACGGACATGTGACGAGATCCAATGGCCTTGCACAAAAAAGCATTGTGCAAGGCACAATAGCTAAAGGAAGACCAAGAGACAGACAGAGGAAGAGGTGGGAGGCTGTTATCCGGAGAGGACAGGGTTAGGGTTAGGGTGTACACTTTCTAGGAAGAGGTGGGAGGCTGTTATCCGGAGAGGACAGGGTTAGGGTTAGGGTTAGGGTGTACACTTTCTAGGAAGAGGTGGGAGGCTGTTATCCGGAGAGGACAGGGTTAGGGTTAGGGTTAGGGTTAGGGTGTACACTTTCTAGGAAGAGGTGGGAGGCTGTTATCCGGAGAGGACAGGGTTAGGGTTAGGGTTAGGGTGTACACTTTCTAGGAAGAGGTGGGAGGCTGTTATCCGGAGAGGACAGGGTTAGGGTTAGGGTTAGGGTGTACACTTTCTAGGAAGAGGTGGGAGGCTGTCATCCGGGAGAGGACAGGGTTAGGGTTAGGGTGTACACTTTCTAGGAAGAGGTGGGAGGCTGTCATCCGGGAGAGGACAGGGTTAGGGTTAGGGTTAGGGTGTACACTTTCTAGGAAGAGGTGGGAGGCTGTTATCCGGGAGAGGACAGGGTTAGGGTTAGGGTTAGGGTGTACACTTTCTAGGAAGAGGTGGGAGGCTGTCATCCGGGAGAGGACAGGGTTAGGGTTAGGGTTAGGGTGTACACTTTCTAGGAAGAGGTGGGAGGCTGTCATCCGGGAGAGGACAGGGTTAGGGTTAGGGTTAGGGTGTACACTTTCTAGGAAGAGGTGGGAGGCTGTCATCCGGGAGAGGACAGGGTTAGGGTTAGGGTTAGGGTTAGGGTGTACACTTTCTAGGAAGAGGTGGGAGGCTGTCATCCGGGAGAGGACAGGGCTGGTATTTGTTTGTTTGTTTTTTCCGCGAATTCACAAAGAGCAGCACATGACCGGGACTGATGGCGGAAGATTTGTCAGGAAATCATCTGTGGTGCCTCAACAACCCACCCCTGAGTTAAGAGATCAGTGAGATGACGGTGAAACACCATTTTGCCGAAAGTAGAACAGTTTGTATTTCTGGTAAAGTATATAAAAGATACAAGTGTACACTTTCTAGGAAATGTACTATTACTTACTTACTTACTTTCTAAACACATAAATCAATGTGAAAATATCCATACTATAAAAAATTCCTTTCTCCCCCATCTTGCTCGGTTAATTTCAATTTTGTGTTAGATTAGGCAAAAACTTCAAATTACCGAGCACTCGGATTTCAAGTTGTGATAATTTCAAGTCATTTGGTGGTCCCAAGGCACTTGAAATAAAGCTTGTTTCACTGTACAGGTTTCGGTTATACAGTGGAGTGCACTTAAGACAAAGCTGGATCACAAAATACTGGTTAACGCACAAAGATCTGTTTGAACGGACGGAACCCTTCTTTATTATTAATTCAAAAAGATTCTTTTACACACAGATTTTCTTCTCAGCACAAAATGAACTATGGTTAACACACAAACAAAAACTTGGTCTGATTGTCATTTATCGTACTACAGTTCGCATTCATAGCACTAAATGAAGCTGGAGCCACCAAGTATTTCCTTACACACTTTGCAAAAGCCATCAAATGTTCATCTACTGCGCCATGTGCTAGTCAGGAAGTTGGAAGTCAGAAAGCATGAACTGGCGGCAGTCCTGCACAAAGTGTGTCGTCTGCAGCACTACTGCTCGTTCAGTAGCAGAACTTCAGTTTCACATTTTTGACCGTGATTTTGTCAAAAATGCTTAACACAAATAATGGTTAACACACACACAAATCTTTGTCCCCTGAATTCCGTGTTAAGAGTACTCCACTGTATTCCAGAATTTAGAGTAATTGTATGCAGCCGTTTATGAGATATAACAACAGACAAAAAAGAAACAAGGTCAAAGGTCAAGGACACACAAAGGTTGTTAATACCTATAACAATGTTAGTTGTTTTTGTTGTCTTACCCTGGCTTAAAGACTCCAGGGATCATCCCAACAGCCGAATCACTTGAACACCATGGTACAAATGCACCAGCTAGGGATGAGAACATTAGGTGTGTGACCGTTTTGTGTATGGTAATACCGTGAGCTACTCAACTTCCCAAATTTGGGAAAATGTGAAAATCTGAAAGATATGGCCTTATCCTACAAATTAATATGCCCAAGGTCAAAGGTCAGGAGGGTAATACATAGTAAACATGCATAATCACCGTAAGCCAATATACCCACTTCAACAAAAATTTGAGACTGTAGTTGCAAAGGTGCGAGAGATTTGACCACAATAAAAAAAATGTGTTCAAGGTCAACCTTCAAGGTCAAAGTCAACATGGTTGTAATTTGCTTATAAGTGCCTTCTATTTCAGTTAATGCACCTTATACACAATTTGAAGCAATTCTCTGCTGCAGTTTACAAGATATTTCTGAAACAAACAATGCCAGAAACAAACAAAGAAATGAACAAAACATAGTCCTGGCAGAGGACACAAATAACAACATAGATTTTTTTTTTTTAAACCTGTTAATGAGATTTGTCTAAAACCAAGAATTAAGATAACAAAATTTCAAATTTATAGCAGAGGTAGACTGATTTGTGATGTATTGAATCATTTTTCATGAATTTTACCAATTTTACAAAACTGTCTGATTGCGTTACCATGGTGATCATTTAGTTTGGTACTGGGTCATGACTACTTTGCCTTGTTGTGTTTGACACATGCATGTGATTAGTCATCCAAAAAATCAGAACTCCGGGCTTCTTAGTTATTTAATTACAACTCTTCAAGAACTGTACATTTTTCCACTTTTTCGATGCTATTGTATTTTCCTAATCTCCCCAAGTTTCATGCAGACACTGTATTCAAACCACAAAGCAGACAGTCTTCTATTTCTGTTTGTGGATAGAGTTAATGTAGTAAAAGAAGACACCCTAAATTATGAATCGTTAATTTGTGTTGGAGCTTGGTAAAATTCTAAATTTTGGAAATGTATCAAAAAGCTTAAAATGATGCAAAATTACCAAACTTTAAACTGCTGCAACTCGGAATTTTTTTTTAGCTAGTCTTGAAATTTTGCACATTTTCTAATCTCGACAAGTTCTTTAAAGGGACATACTTTTCAAAAGTGCATTTCAGAAATTATGTTTTGCCTGTTACTACCTGCTAACAGCCCTCACACACATTCAATGAACAGAGCACTGTAGTGCATAGCCTTAAGGACCCACCAGATCACGTGTCAAAGTCACGGGTTTCATATGTTTTTCCTCTTATAGCTGGTAAAAAATCTTGTTTTGACCAGGTTTGACTCCCATACAAATGCCACCAAATTCAAAACGACATATTTTAAAGAGCAGCCTCAATTTGAAGTTGGGGCATTTATATGTGGGTCACAGCTACCCATAAAAAACCCAAAGGACTTAATGGTGGTGGGTCAGTATGTCTTTAAGCCAAGGTTTCCTGTGTAGAATACCCCAGACATTCTTGCATGTGATTCTAATTGCAGTGTGAATGAATGAATGTTTTTATCAAAGCAATCACATTTCAAAGCTAAAAATAGAAAAGAATGTGAACAACAGGGGGTATTTCATAGGGGATGGTTCCTCTTCTTCTTCTGCGTTCCCGGGCCATAAGGACACAATGGGTACGTATGTGTCCGTTTTCCAGTTTTCACTGGTGTCCTCGCTGCATTCAGCCGACACATTCTGATTTCGGAGGAGCTCAAAGGAGAAAACTATATGTAAGACTTTTTTTTTAAAGGCAGGAGAATGGGCAAAAAAGTCAAAAAGATAGACGACACAAAGCAAGGAAAAAGGCAGAGTCAAAGAGAGAGACAGATTAGAGGTAGTTACAAGCACAGAACTTCCAGAAGGTGGGGGAACTATTTGTGTGGAAGACAAATACGGGGGGAGGGGGTGGTAAACCCACGGGGGGATGGGGGTGGTTCAACGAATGTGAAAACTTTAATGCATTTTATCGTGTGCATACTAAACACAGTGATGGAATATTACTACTAATTATTTCCTAACAAACCTATCTGATGGCATGGTATTTTACCAATGATCTGATCAAGGAAATCCATTCAAACCACGTTCCGTCTTGCATGCTGGAGATTGGGTTAGGGTTAGGGTTAGGATCTGATCCAGTAAATCCATTCAAACCACGTTCCGTCTTGCATGCTGGTGATTGGATTAGGGTTAGGGTTAGGATCTGATCCAGTAAATCCATTCAAACCACGTTCCGTCTTGCATGCTGGAGATTGGGTTAGGGTTAGGGTTAGGATCTGATCCAGTAAATCCATTCAAACCACGTTCCGTCTTGCATGCTGGAGATTGCCAGCAACATTAAAACGGACCAACAAAGAAAGAAAAACAAAAAGGAACTAAAATTTAGCTAACTATAAATAGAAGCTCAACACTTTATCCTTTCCCCCTCTCTATCTGAGGTGAAGTTAAGAACAGATGACATTCTTTGTGTGATCACACAGATTCTGGAAATATGCCCATTGTATGCACAGACACAACACTGCATGACTAAAATGACCCATTGACCAATACAGTGAACAGACAACTTCATCAAAGCACTGTCGCAGACACACATAACTAAAATGACCCATTGACCAATACAGTGAACAGACAACTTCATCAAAGCACTGTCGCTGACACACATAACTAAAATGACCCATTGACCAATACAGTGAACAGACAACTTCATCAAAGCACTGTCGCAGACACACATAACTAAAATGACCCATTGACCAATACAGTGAACAGACAACTTCATCAAAGCACTGTCGCTGACACACATGTACAGGATTTTTCGGTTTGTTTTGTTTTGTTTTGAGGTTTATTTTTGCTTCTCCAATCAACCATTTGTCACAATCAACACAACGTTGCCTGAAAAACATCAAACATCAAACAAAAATTAGAAGAGATAATCCACTATAAAACAACAAACATCTTTTCCTCCCCCAAAAAGCAACTGCATACATGTACACAAATCAAAGCCTTTTTTCTGGCTAGTCATTCTAAGCAAACGCAATTCAAACCATTTCCTTTAAAAATGTAAAAACACACACAAAAAACATGGCCCATTTTTAAGATAACGAACACATCCTCGTGATACTTAAAAAAATGTCTAATACAACAAATTCTTCCCATTTTTCTCTGGCGTTGCACGCAGTTAGTCATACAAAACATAGTTTGTTTTAACTTTTCAACCTTTTGCTGTTATGAACCATTCCATTGATAAGAAAGTCTGACCATATATTTATTCTTCATTAGTCAAATCCATTCCATTTGTTGTTGCCATTCGATTTTCTTTTTGCTGTTTTTAAAACAGCTAACTACTACCCAAAACCAGCTGATGAAGCAGATGCAAAGCAAAAGCTGTTTAATGTTTTCACCACTGGCTGTTCCTGGCTGACTGACTGATTTTATTATTTCATACTAAGTTTTTGACCATTCAAGTCCATAAAATTGTCGATTTTTCTCAAACCACATGTTACCATTTTCTGTTGTTTTCTGTTTACCTGTTCTGCCCCAACAAGTCCTTGGTGTTCTGGTTCATCTCACAAGCAAGGAAAGTCCTACCTGTTCTGCCCCAACAAGTCCTTGGTGTTCTGGTTCATCTCACAAGCAAGGAAAGTCCTCACACGGGTGGCGGCACCCATGCCACACAGAAACCCGTTGGAACTCAACACCCCCGTGCATGAAGCCACTGCTCCATCATCCCCCTCCACTCCACTCATGTAGATGCCTCTGCCCACCACAGACACCCAGCTACCCCCCTTTGCCGGCACAACCACTCCACTTCAGAGGGTGTGCCCTAACGGGAGAGTTATTCCCCCTGTTCAATGGCGAGGGCGCTTGCCCCGTGAAGGCCCAAAGTCGTCGAACGGCAGCATGCCGTCCCTTCTCTTGAAACCTGCACGCAATGGATGGAGCGGAAAAAGTCAACAATCAATGGGGAACATTATGAGCCGAACCGTTTCTCTCCTCCACAAAAGCTGCGCTGAACTGAGGTCATTGGAATGTTGGCATGGAAACGAAAAGGGAAAGACAGACAAGAAAATGGTCAAATCCTGTTTCACTGTCGTCAAGTCCAGGGTCTCTTTAACAGCCATTTTGAACAGTCTTCGCAACAGCCATTTTTTGTCAATTTCTGTACTCTTTACTCTTTACAAACGGCCAATGGAACACATCACTTTCCAGCCATTTTGAACATTCTTCTTAACAGCCATTTTCCCCACTTTCTATACTCTTTACAAACAATGGAACACATCACTTTCTATACTCTTTGTTAGACAAAGCAAAGGTACAGAAGTGTCCATCCCTAAAACCACACAGTCCCTGTGTCTGCTCACCTGCACCTCTTTCCTGCACTGAGCTAGAGGAATAGGTACCACAGGCGCCTTGATAGTTGTGTGTCTTTCCTGCACTGAGCTAGAGGAATAGGTACCACAGGCGCCTTGATAGTTGTGTGTCTTTCCTGCACTGAGCTAGAGGAATAGGTACCACAGGCGCCTTGATAGTTGTGTGTCTTTCCTGCACTGAGCTAGAGGAATAGGTACCACAGGCGCCTTGATAGTTGTTGTGTGTCTTTCACTGAGCTAGAGGAATAGGTACCACAGGCGCCTTGATAGTTGTGTCTTTCACTGAGCTAGAGGAATAAGTACCACAGGCGCCTTGATAGTTGTGTGTCTTTCACTGAGCTAGAGGAATAAGTACCACAGGCGCCTTGATAGTTGTGTGTCTTTCACTGAGCTAGAGGAATAAGTACCGCAGGCGCCTTGATAGTAGTGGTTGTTTTTAGGGATGGACAGTTCTGTATCTTTACTCATTGATTTATATCCGTTTGGTTGGGGCCTGGGCACTGCCTTATGGAGTGTCTAGGGTCGGCTAATTCCCAGCTTTCTGGAGGCGAACGTGAAAATTAGTAGCTGCCGGCAGCTCCCTGTAAATATCCCTATCCCAGTCCAGAAATAGGAATGTTTTATTTTGTTTGCTGCATTTTGTATTTTTCTACTGGACCCAAGTAAATTTCAGTAGACTATGTGTGATAGCTGATTTCTGTCTTTGCTTTTCTTTTCTCTCTCTTCTGCTTCTTTTTCTTTGGTCACCCCCTACAGTGTGTGCATTTACTTCTATAAAAAGAAGCTGGCCACCACCACAGAAGAAGAAGAAGATATCATTATAAAACCAAAACACACATTACCATTCTGCACATTTCACAGTCATGATTCAACAGTCTGAATTTCAAGGCAACAGTCTGAACTTCAAGACAATAATCTTTTGATGGAAGACAACACATTAAGATTGAGCTACACTGATTTGATCTGAAGACAACAAATTAAAATTGAACTGAATTGATTTGAATTGAACTGTTTCCCATGGCTCGGCAGAAAATGGCCTGGTGTAGTTTTCAACCGAACTCCACAAACTAACCTGAAATCCAACCACTACAGATCATTAAACAGCAGTGACCGCTGTTGATACTAACTGAAATCTAACCACTACAGATCATTTAAACAGCAGTGACCGCTGTTGATACTAGCCTGAAATCTAACCACTACAGATCATTTAAACAGCATTGACCATTGTTGATACTAACTGAAATCCAACCACTACAGATCATTTAAACAGCAGTGACCATTGTTGATACTAACTGAAATCCAACCACTACAGATCATTTAAACAGCAGTGACCATTGTTGATACTAACTGAAATCCAACCACTACAGATCATTTAAACAGCAGTGAACGCTGTTGATACTAACTGAAATCCAACCACTACAGATCATTTAAACAGCAGTGACCGCTGTTGATACTAACTGAAATCCAACCACTACAGATCATTTAAACAGCAGTGACCATTGTTGATACTAACTGAAATCTAACCACTACAGATCATTTAAACAGCATTGACCGCTGTGGATACTAACCTGAAATCCAACCACTACAGATCATTTAAACAGCAGTGACCATTGTTGATACTAACTGAAATCTAACCACTACAGATCATTTAAATAGCAGTGACCATTGTTGATACTAACCTGAAATCTAACCACTACAGATCATTTAAACAGCAGTGACCATTGTTGATACTAACTGAAATCCAACCACTACAGATCATTTAAACAGCAGTGACCATTGTTGATACTAACTGAAATCCAACCACTACAGATCATTTAAACAGCAGTGAACGCTGTTGATACTAACTGAAATCCAACCACTACAGATCATTTAAACAGCAGTGACCGCTGTTGATACTAACTGAAATCCAACCACTACAGATCATTTAAACAGCAGTGACCATTGTTGATACTAACTGAAATCTAACCACTACAGATCATTTAAACAGCATTGACCGCTGTGGATACTAACCTGAAATCCAACCACTACAGATCATTTAAACAGCAGTGACCATTGTTGATACTAACTGAAATCTAACCACTACAGATCATTTAAATAGCAGTGACCATTGTTGATACTAACCTGAAATCTAACCACTACAGATTATTTAAACAGCATTGACCATTGTTGATACTAACCTGTAATCTAACCACTACAGATAATTTTAACAGCAGTGACCGCTGTTGATACTAACCTGAAATCTAACCACTACAGATCATTTAAACAGCAGTGACCATTGTTGATACTAACTGAAATCTAACCACTTCAGATCATTTAAACAGCAGTGACCATTGTTGATACTAATTGAAATCTAACCACTACAGATCATTTAAACAGCAGTGACCATTGTTGATACTAACTGAAATCTAACCACTACAGATCATTTAAACAGCAATGACCGCTGTTGATACTAACTGAAATCTAACCACTACAGATCATTTAAACAGCAGTGACCATTGTTGATACTAACTGAAATCTAACCACAACAGATCATTTAAACAGCAGTGACCGCTGTTGATACTAACCTGAAATCTAACCACAACAGATCATTTAAACAGCATTGACCATTGTTGATACTAACTGAAATCCAACCACTACAGACCATTTAAACAGCAGTGACCATTGTTGATACTAACCTGAAATCCAACCACTACAGATCATTTAAACAGCATTGACCATTGTTGATACGGTTCTTCCAAGAAAGGCTGACTGAATCATTTCAAATGCTGTTAAAGGTTTCCCACACTTTTAGACAGTAAAAACAGGATTGGATCATTTCTGTGGTTAAAGAACAAGGGGACAAAATGCTGTCAAAGAAACATTTTACCCCTTGACTGCCATGTGTACTGACTTGATGACATCACTGATGATGTCATCAGATGAAGAAGAAGAACTCTGATATGCTGAGTTTTTATTTGTGTTGTTTAGTGTTTGGGATTTCCCCAACCCACCACTTTATTTTTAATTTTTTCTGATATGCTGGTTTTTGCTCTAACACAGTCAAGAGAGTTGTATCCCCAGACCATTTTGCCAGATTGGCTCCATCAGTTGTCTTTTTCATGGCATGATTTGTGCAACGATTTATTTTTGTAATTTTCTCTGGCAGTCAAGGGGTTAAAAGTTGTTGCATGATCATACTTGTAAATCCCCAAACTGATAAAATCCCACACCGTCGACTAATTTGTGACAGTTGGCGAAGAGTTGCTGAGGTTATTTTTGTTCTCTTTCTTAATTTGACAGTGGGGATCTAGTAGTTTGGGGATCTCTGCATACTCTCTGTCACTCAGAACTTATTATACGCATCACCTCCACAACTACGAATATGCAGAAAGGTACTGTTGATGACCACACATTTCATTCAAATTTAGGCAACCCATCCCATTTCAACACACCACACCCAGTCCGTTCTGTGCCTGTCTCTTTTTGCCCATAAGAAGGATCTCAGTGTCAACAACCAGGAAACAGTAGCACACACACACACACACACAGTCCACTCTGTGCCTGTCTCTTTTTGCCCATAAGAAGGATCACAGTGTCAACAACCAGGAAACAGTAGCACACACACACACACACACACACACACACAGTCCACTCTGTGCCTGTCTCTTTTTGCCCATAAGAAGGATCACAGTGTCAACAACCAGGAAACAGTAGCACACACACACACACACACACACACACACACACAGTCCACTCTGTGCCTGTCTCTTTTTGCCCATAAGAAGGATCTCAGTGTCAACAACCAGGAAACAGTAGCACACACACACAGTCCACTCTGTGCCTGTCTCTTTTTGCCCATAAGAAGGATCACAGTGTCAACAACCAGGAAACAGTAGCACACACACACACACACACACACACACACACACAGTCCACTCTGTGCCTGTCCCTTTTAGCCCATAAGAAGGATCTCAGTGTCAACAACCAGGAAACAGTAGCACACACACACACAGTCCACTCTGTGCCTGTCTCTTTTTGCCCATAAGAAGGATCTCAGTGTCAACAACCAGGAAACAGTAGCACACACACACACACACAGTCCACTCTGTGCCTGTCTCTTTTTGCCCATAAAAAGGAGTTCAGTGTCAACAACCAGGAAACAGTAGCACACACACACACAGTCCACTCTGTGCCTGTCTCTTTTTGCCCATAAGAAGGATCTCAGTGTCAACAACCAGGAAACAGTAGCACACACACACACAGTCCACTCTGTGCCTGTCTCTTTTTGCCCATAAGAAGGATCTCAGTGTCAACAACCAGGAAACAGTAGCACACACACACACTCCACTCTGTGCCTGTCCCTTTTTGCCCATAAGAAGGATCTCAGTGTCAACAACCAGGAAACAGTAGCACACACACACACACACACAGTCCACTCTGTGCCTGTCTCTTTTTGCCCATAAGAAGGATCTCAGTGTCAACAACCAGGAAACAGTAGCACACACACACACACATAGTTCACAGGCCAAACTTCAAGTCCACTCTAGTTCCATAAATGTGATGGTTCATGAGAAAACCTTTCATCAGTCGCTCTGCATATCTTGGAGCAAAAGTAACAAAGTCAACAAACCTAAAAATATCAAGATTCTGTTTAGCCAGGACAAATGTATCTCTATTTTCATGTATTCTACCAGCATTCAAAATATAAAATCAAAAATTAAATGATTTCGTTGTTACTTTAATCATTTTAAAAATCCAACTCAATTGAAACAAGGAGTCAGCACACTCGCTTCTATGTCAGATTTCCACAAATGATATATTTTAATACTCTCAAATCAAAACTAGCAACAACTGGTTTTTATGTATTTATCATGACTGTCAGCTCCATCTGATGAAAGCAAAACCTTAGTTTATTTTTTTAAAAGTCCATGACTTCTGGCTGTCTCATGCACCACCACATAATTATAGCGAAATGCAGGTCCGTTTTACAGAGTACTGACTACTCAAGCCTTATGGGGGAACCCTCTTAACATTTGATTTCTGTGCTTGAATAAAATGAGTGATTGGTGGCTTGTATTCTGATTAGAATAGATTGACATTATAAGAAACACTGTAACCAGAACACACTCAGGGGCAGACAACTCCCTGTTAGTATAGGATGAGTCAATTGATCAGACAAATGCTTTACCCTCTACACAACATTTTGTTTTTTGTTGTTGTTGCTGTCTTTGTTATGAAATGGAATGATCATAATAAATCACTTTACTAGTGTAGAGTGGAACAGTGGTAACGCGTTCGCCTAGTGTCAAATAAACCTGAGTTCGAACCTGGGTATAGGGGATTTTTTCTCACTTTGCACTAGGCCTTACAGTCTGAATGTGGAGTCTTTCGGATGAGACGATAAACCGAGGTCCCATGTGCCCATGCACTTAGCACACGTTAAACCCAGTGGCAACGAAAAAGTTGTCATTTGGTCAAAATTTACCCAACCCCCCTTCCTTCATCACCAGTCACACAAAAGAATCGCATGCAAATTTATTATTTTAAATGGGTGGCGCGCTTCTGGTGCGATGCGTTCTCCAGGTGGGAGCAACCCGAATTTCACAGATGCCTCTGTGACTATAAAGTACCTAATACCTAATGCTTCATTTTCTAGTACACTTCTACCATGAAGAAAACAATCTCCTGCGTTTTCATCTCAAGATCTAATGGGAAAATATGCAATCTCCAGAGTTACTGTTCTTAGTGTTCTCTAGAGTTTCTCCACAGTTATCATTCTTTGAAGTGGCATGGGCAAAAATAGAGCAGCCTGAGCCAGATGGGAGACGCAAAGGGATGTCATTATGGGTGTGTCGTCAGATCCTATACTGTAAGGGAGACGCAAAGGGATGAAGTTATGTGTGTCGTCAGATCCTATACTGTAAGGGAGACGCAAAGGGGTGTAATTATGGGTGTGTCGTCAGACCCTATACAGTAAGGGAGACACAAAGGGGTGTAATTATGGTGTGTCGTCAGACCCTATACAGTAAAGGAGACGCAAAGGGGTGTAATGATGGGTGTGTCATCAGATCCTATACAGTAAGGGAGACGCAAAGGGGTGTAATGATGGGTGTGTCGTCAGACCCTATACAGTAAGGGAGATGCAAAGGGGTGCAATTATGGGTGTCGTCAGATCCTATACTGTAAGGGAGACGCAAAGGGGTGTAATTATGTGTGTCATCAGATCCTATACTGTAAGGGAGACGCAAAGGGATGAAATTATGTGTGTCGTCAGATCCTATACTGTAAGGGAGATGCAAAGGGGTGTAATTATGGGTGTCATCAGATCCTATACTGTAAGGGAGACGCAAAGGGGTGTAATTATGGTGTGTCAACAAAACTGCTGACGTTAGCTGAAAATCCAGGTGGAAGGATTTCTCGGCTACATTTTTTGGTCAGGTTTTCAGGAAATTGGAACTTGCCGTTTAGATTGGTTTCAGGTTTTCGGTTTGGGGAATTCCTAGTTTCAGGTTTGGGGACCCTTTGGCGCTAGCACCCCTGGAGACGCAAAGGGATGTAATTATGGGTGTGTCGTCAGACCCTATACAGTAAGGGAGACGCAAAGGGGTGTAATGATGGGTGTGTCGTCAGACCCTATACAGTAGGTTCCCCGAGTCAATGAAGAAGAGATACAACAGTGCTGAATGCTGATCCATCTCCTCTCCATCTGGTACCGTAATCATGACTGCGTCTTACACAGGCCGTTTAGTCTAATTTACATACTACTACCCGTATTAACTGTGTAAGATGCACTCACGATTACAGTACCAGACATGGGGGGGGATAATTCAGTTAAATGCTAGATCAGGGGCACTAACCTCCATCTGATGTGAGGAATAATTCAGCTAAATGCTAGATCAGGGGCACTAACCTCCATCTGATGTGAGGAATAATTCAGCTAAATGCTAGATCAGGGGCACTAACCTCCATCTGATGTGAGGAATAATTCAGCTAAATGCTAGATCAGGGGCACTAACCTCCATCTGATGTGAGGAATAATTCAGTTACATCCTAGATCAGGGGCACTAACCTCCATTTGATGTGAGGAATAATTCAGCTAAATGCTAGATCAGGGGCACTAACCTCCATCTGAAGTGAGGAATAATTCAGTTACATCCTAGATCAGGGGCACTAACCTCCATCTGATGTGAGGAATAATTCAGTTACATCCTAGATCAGGGGCACTAACCTCCATCTGATGTGTTGGAGAAATAATTCAGCTAAATGCTAGATAAGGGGCACTAACCTCCATCTGAAGTGAGGAATAATTCAGTTACATCCTAGATCAGGGGCACTAACCTCCATCTGATGTATGGGGAATAATTCAGTTACATCCTAAATCAGGGGCACTAACCTCCATCTGATGTGTTGGAGAAATAATTCAGCTAAATGCTAGATAAGGGGCACTAACCTCCATCTGATGTGAGGAATAATTCAGTTACATCCTAAATCAGGGGCACTAACCTCCATCTGATGTGTGGGGAATAATTCAGTGAAATGCTAGATCAGGGGCACTAACCTCCATCTGATGTGAGGAATAATTCAGTTACATCCTAGATCAGGGGCACTAACCTCCATCTGATGTGTGGGGAATAATTCAGTGAAATGCTAGATCAGGGGCACTAACCTCCATCTGATGTGAGGAATAATTCAGTTACATCCTAGATCAGGGGCACTAACCTCCATCTGATGTGAGGAATAATTCAGTTACATCCTAGATCAGGGGCACTAACCTCCATCATTGATTTACATCCACATTTCTCATTGCTTCTACATCCAACTTCTATTAGTGCTGCAGCCAAAGGGATTAATAGCCATTTGGGAAACTTCAAACACTAATGACCCTAAAGTCATTTGGGCCCAGAGTGGGGATGTACCCTGGGCAAAGCATCTCAGATCTGCATTATACTTTTTTTTTAATAGCCCAGCCTGCTCTGCCAATGATGCAGGATTTCTAGTGGGAAACGAGAGACTTAGCCACAGGTTACATTTTCTTTTTATTTGTTTTACATTAAATCTATTTTTTCTTGTCGGTTTTAAACCCGTGAGTGCGGTGAATACGAGTATGTCTTAATTTGCTTTTATGAGTGTGTTTGTCTATTTTTGAATGTTTGTCAACCTTGTGTGTACCTATATGTATACTTTACTTTTGCGGTCATTGTGAATGTGTAACTTGTTTATGTAAATTGAAAATTGATTTTTTTAATGTAATCTGATTATAAATTGTTATTTTATGATGTATATGTATTTTATCTATATTTAGTTAAATATGTACATATTTTGTTGTGTGTGCATGTGTGTGTGTGTGTGTGTGAGAGAGAGTTTGTGTGTGTATGTGTGCGCTCGCGTGTGTGTGTGTGTAAGAATGTGAAGGATAGGGGGGGGGGGGGGATTGTATGTAATGGGTTGTTTTTGTGTGTGTAAGAATGTGAAGGATAGGGGGGGGGGGGGGGGGGATTGCATGTAATGGGTTGTTTGTGTGTGTGTGTGAGAATGTGAAGGATAGGGGGGGAGGGGATTGTATGTAATGGGTTGTTTGTGTGTGTGTAAGAATGTGAAGGATAGGGGGGGGATTGTATGTAATGGGTTGTTTGTGTGTGTGTAAGAATGTGAAGGATAGGGGGGGGGGGGGGTATGTAATGGGTTGTTTGTGTGTGTAAGAATGTGAAGGATAGGGGGGGGGGGGGGGGGGGTTGTATGTAATGGGTTGTTTGTGTGTGTGTGTGTGTAAGAATGTGAAGGATAGGGGGGGGGGGGGGGGGGGTATGTAATGGGTTGTTTGTGTGTGTGTGTGAGAATGTGAAGGATAGGGTGGGGGGGGGGGGGGGGGGGGGGTTGTATGCAATGGGTTGTTTGTGTGTGTGTGAGAATGTGAAGGATAGGGGGGGGGGGGGGGGTTGTATGTAATGGGTTGTTTGTGTGTGTGTAAGGATGTGAAGGATAGGGGGGGGGGGGGGGGGGGTGTTGTATGTAATGGGTTGTTTGTGTGTGTGTGTGAGAATGTGAAGGATAGGGGGGGGGGGGGGGGGTTGTATGTAATGGGTTGTTTGTGTGTGTGTAAGAATGTGAAGGATAGGGGGGGGGGGGGGGGTTGTGTATGTAATGGGTTGTTTGTGTGTGTGTGTGAGAATGTGAAGGATAGGGGGGGGGGGGGGGTTGTATGCAATGGGTTGTTTGTGTGTGTGTAAGAATGTGAAGGATAGGGGGGGGGGGGGGTTGTATGTAATGGGTTGTTTGTGTGTGTGTGTAAGGATGTGAAGGATAGGGGGGGGGGGGGGTTTGTATGTAATGGGTTGTTTGTGTGTGTGTAAGAATGTGAAGGATAGGGGGGGGGGGGGGGGGGGGGTATGTATGTAATGGGTTGTTTGTGTGTGTGTGTGAGAATGTGAAGGATAGGGGGGGGGGGGGGGGGGTGTTGTATGTAATGGGTTGTTTGTGTGTGTGTGTGAGAATGTGAAGGATAGGATAGGGGGGGGGGGGGGGGGTGTGTGTATGTAATGGGTTGTTTGTGTGTGTGTGTGTGTGTGTAAGAATGTGAAGGATAGGGGGGGGGGGGGGGGGTATGTAATGGGTTAGAATGTGAAGGATAGGGGGTGGGGTGGGTGGGGGGTATGTAATGGGTTAGAATGTGAATGATAGGGGGGGGGGGGGGGGTATGTAATGGGTTGTTTGTGTGTGTGTAAGAATGTGAAGGATAGGGGGGGGGGGGGGGTGTATGTAATGGGTTGTTTGTGTGTGTGTGTAAGAATGTGAAGGATAGGGGGTGGGGGGGGGGTGGGGTTGTATGTAATGGGTTGTTTTGTGTGTGTGTGTAAGAATGTGAATGATAGGGGGGGGTGTATGTAATGGGTTGTTGTATGTAATGGGTTGTTTGTGTGTGTGTGTAAGAATGTGAAGGATAGGGGGGGGGGGGGTGTATGTAATGGGTTGTTTGTGTGTGTGTGTGTAAGAATGTGAATGATAGGGGGGGGGGGGGGGGGGGGGTGTAATGGGTTGTTTGTGTGTGTAAGAATGTGAAGGATAGGGGGGGGGGGGGGGGGGGTATGTAATGGGTTGTTTGTGTGTGTGTGTGTGTAAGAATGTGAATGATAGGGGGGGGGGGGGGGGGGGGGTGTGTGGGGTGTGATGTAATGGGTTGTTTGGGGTGTGTGTGTAAGAATGTGAAGGATAGGGGAGGGGGGGGGGGTGTATGTAATGGGTGTTTGTGTGTGTGTGTGTGTGTGTGTAAGAATGTGAATGATAGGGGGGGGGGGGGGGGTATGTAATGGGTTGTTTGTGTGTGTGTGTAAGAATGTGAAGGATAGGGGGGGGGGGGGGGGTTGTATGTAATGGGTTGTTTGTGTGTGTGTGTGTGTAAGAATGTGAAGGATAGGGGGGGGGTTGTATGTAATGGGTTGTTTGTGTGTGTGTGTAAGAATGTGAAGGATAGGGGGGGGGGGGGGGGGGGGGGGTTGTATGTATTGGGTTGTTTGTGTGTGTGTGTGTAAGAATGTGAAGGATAGGGGGGGGGTTGTATGTAATGGGTTGTTTGTGTGTGTGTGTAAGAATGTGAAGGATAGGGGGGGGGGGGGGGGACTGTATGTAATGGGTTGTTTGTGTGTGTAAGAATGTGAAGGATAGGGGGGGGGGGTATGTAATGGGTTGTTTGTGTGTGTGTGTAAGAATGTGAAGGATAGGGGGGGGGGGGGGGGGTTGTATGTAATGGGGTGTTTGTGTGTGTGTAAGAATGTGAAGGATAGGGGGGGTTGTATGTAATGGGTGTGTGTGTGTGTGTGTAAGGATGTGAAGGATAGGGGGGGGGGGGGGGGGGGTGTAAATGGGTTGTTTGTGTGTGTGTGTAAGAATGTGAAGGATAGGGGGGGGGGGGGGGTTGTATGTAATGGGTTGTTTGTGTGTGTGTAAGAATGTGAAGGATAGGGGGGGGGGGGGGGGGGGGGTTTGTATGTAATGGGTTGTTTGTGTGTGTAAAGAATGTGAAGGATAGGGGGGGGGGGGGGGGGTATGTAATGGGTTGTTTGTGTGTGTGTGTAAGAATGTGAAGGATAGGGGGGGGGGGGGGGGGTTGTATGTAATGGGTTGTTTGTGTGTGTGTGTAAGAATGTGAAGGATAGGGGGGGGGGGGGGGGGGGTTGTATGTAATGGGTTGTTTGTGTGTGTGTGTAAGAATGTGAAGGATAGGGGTGGGGGGTTGTATGTAATGGGTTGTTTGTGTGTGTGTGTGTAAGAATGTGAAGGATAGGGGGGGGGGGGGGTATGTAATGGGTTGTTTGTGTGTGTGTGTAAGAATGTGAAGGATAGCGGGGGGGGGGGGGGGGGGGGGGGGGGGGGGGGGTAATGGGTTTGTTTGTGTGTGTGTGTAAGAATGTGAAGGATAGGGGGGGGGGGGGGTGTGTATGTAATGGGTTGTTTGTGTGTGTGTAAGAATGTGAAGGATAGGGGGGGGGGGGGGGGGGTGTATGTAATGGGTTGTTTGTGTGTGTGTAAGAATGTGAAGGATAGGGGGGGGGGGGGGGGGGGGTATGTAATGGGTTGTTTGTGTGTGTGTGTAAGAATGTGAAGGATAGGGGGGGGGGGGTTGTATGTAATGGGTTGTTTGTGTGTGTGTGTAAGAATGTGAAGGATAGGGGGGGGGGGGGGTTGTATGTATGTACTGGGTGTGTGTGTGTGTGTGTGTAAGAATGTGAAGGATAGGGGGGGGGGGGGGGGGGGGGTGTTGTATGTAATGGGTTGTTTGTGTGTGTGTAAGAATGTGAAGGATAGGGGGGGGGGGGGGGGTGTATGTAATGGGTTGTTTGTGTGTGTGTCAAGTCAAGTCAAAATTTTATTTCCAGATGGGAACATTGTATAAGCAAAACATGCTTTTTTGTGTGTAAGAATGTGAAGGATAGGGGGGGGGGGGGGGGTTGTATGTAATGGGTTGTTTGTGTGTGTGTAAGAATGTGAAGGATAGGGGGGGGGGGGGTTGTATGTAATGGGTTGTGTGTGTGAGGATGTGAAGGATATGGGGGGGGGGGGGGAGTATGTAATGGGTTGTGTGTGTGAGGATGTGAAGGATAGGGGGGGGGGGGGTTGTATGTATGTAATGGGTTGTGTGTGTGAGGAATGTGAAGGATAGGGGGGGGGGGGGGGGTTTGTATGTAATGGGTTGTGTGTGTGAGGATGTGAAGGATAAGGGGGGGGGGGGGGGTGTATGTAATGGGTTGTGTGTGTGTGAGAATGTGAAGGATAGGGGGGGGGGGGGGGTGTATGTAATGGGTTGTGTGTGTGAGGATGCGAAGGATAAGGGGGGGGGGGGGGGGGGTTGTATGTAATGGGTTGTGTGTGTGAGAATGTGAAGGATAGGGGGAGGTGTATGTAATGGGTTGTGTGTGTGAGGATGTGAAGGATAGGGGGGGGGGGGGGGGGGTTGTATGTAATGGGTTGTGTGTGTGAGAATGTGAAGGATAGGGGGGGGGGGGGTATGTAATGGGTTGTGTGTGTGAGGATGTGAAGGATAGGGGGGGGGGGGGGTTGTATGTAATGGGTTGTGTGTGTGAGAATGTGAAGGATAGGGGTGGGGGGGTTGTATGTAATGGGTTGTGTGTGTGAGGATGTGAAGGATAGGGGGGGGGGGGGGGGTTGTATGTAATGGGTTGTTGTGTGTGTGTGAGAATGTGAAGGATAGGGGGGGGGGGGGTATGTAATGGGTTGTGTGTGTGAGGATGTGAAGGATAGGGGGGGGGGGGGGGGTTGTATGTAATGGGTTGTGTGTGTGAGAATGTGAAGGATAGGGGTGGGGGGGTTGTATGTAATGGGTTGTGTGTGTGAGGATGTGAAGGATAGGGGGGGGGGGGGGGTTGTATGTAATGGGTTGTGTGTGTGAGGATGTGAAGGATAGGGGGGGGGGGGGGGGGGGGGTTGTATGTAATGGGTTGTGTGTGTGAGGATGTGAAGGATAGGGGGGGGGGGGGGGGTTGTATGTAATGGGTTGTGTGTGTGTGGGATGTGAAGGATAGGGGGGGGGGGGGGGGGTTGTATGTAATGGGTTGTGTGTGTGAGGATGTGAAGGATAGGGGGGGGGGGGGGGGTTGTATGTAATGGGTTGTGTGTGTGAGGATGTGAAGGATAGGGGGGGGGGGGGGGTTGTATGTAATGGGTTGTGTGTGTGTGAGGATGTGAAGGATAGGGGGGGGGGGTTGTATGTAATGGGTTGTGTGTGTGAGGATGTGAAGGATAGGGGGGGGGGGGGTTGTATGTAATGGGTTGTGTGTGTGATAATGTGAAGGATAGGGGGGGGGTGGGTTGTATGTAATGGGTTGTGTGTGTGAGGATGTGAAGGATAGGGGGGGGGGGTGTATGTATGTAATGGGTTGTGTGTGTGAGGATGTGAAGGATAGGGGGGGGGGTGTGTGTGTGTATGTAATGGGTTGTGTGTGTGAGGATGTGAAGGATAGGGGGGGGGGGGGGTGTATGTAATGGGTTGTGTGTGTGATAATGTGAAGGATAGGGGGGGGGGGGTTGTATGTAATGGGTTGTGTGTGTGATAATGTGAAGGATAGGGGGGGGGGGGGGGGGTTGTACGTAATGGGTTGTGTGTGTGATAATGTGAAGGATAGGGGGGGGGGGGGGGTTGTATGTAATGGGTTGTGTGTGTGAGGATGTGAAGGATAGGGGGGGGGGGGGGGGTTGTACGTAATGGGTTGTGTGTGTGTGGATGTGAAGGATAGGGGGGGGGGGGGGGGGGGTGTATGTAATGGGTTGTGTGTGTGAGGATGTGAAGGATAGGGGGGGGGGGGGGGTTGTATGTAATGGGTTGTGTGTGTGAGGATGTGAAGGATAGGGGGGGGGGGGGGGGGGGTTGTATGTAATGGGTTGTGTGTGTGAGGATGTGAAGTATAGGGGGGGGGGGGGGGGTATGTAATGGGTTTTTTTTAACCCTTTCGCCGCCAGCCATTTTTCAGCCAGGTAGAGACAAAAAATCATCTGCAATATTGGGAATTCGTCTGTGACATGTACAACATTAGGCCTATCCTTACCTCCCAAATTTAAGAAAATAAGGTCTTCAGATAACAGGCCTTGATTTTATACCTTTTAGTGACAAGGGTGTTAAACCATCGTGGTGCATAAATGCGACATAGGCGGTCAAAGGGTTAATATGAATAATTTAGTTTTGTGAAATTGTAAAGCGCTTAGAGCTTAAAGGTAAAGCGCTATATACATTTTCTGAAATAAATAAATAAATAAAGGTGAGGCAGGCTGGCTGTTTCTCAGATAAAGCTGTCAGGGCTCAAAAGGTTAAAATACACAAACTAAAATCTTACATACAAGAAAACTTTTCACAGACTGATTGCTCAACACTTAAGGGGCAGACACACTGCATATGATTGCTCAACACTTAAGGGGCAGACACACTGCATATGATTGCTCAACACTTAAGGGGCAGACACACTGCATATGATTGCTCAACACTTAAGGGGCAGACACACTGCATATGATTGCTCAACACTTAAGGGGCAGACACACTGCATATGATTGCTCAACACTTAAGGGGCAGACACACTGCAGACGATTCGATCCCAATGTGATCCCATTGTGACGATGTCTGTGAGTCATGATTCACATGAAATACTTCTGTCTAAAAATAATTCTATTTTCGCTGACAGTATACACGAATACACGAATCAAGTAAAATGTCTGATGATACAAAATTACATATATGAACTCTTCTAGTACCAAAGGCGAATACAGTCACCCAAGACATCTCTACACTCCCACCAAATGCAAAGACATTCACTGCCAAGCACCCTGCCATGTGCTTGTTTATCATTAAACCTTATGTCAATGTTTCTTCCGTTAAAGCAACAGATGCGCACTCGGAAAAAAAAGTTACTCCTCTCTTGTTTAAGATGAAACAAACAATCTAAAATGCAAAACAATACATGACGCTAGAAGAGTGAAAACAGGTTCCCCGTACAGGAATCTTGGGATTGACTGGTATGCAGTGTGTGTGCCCCTTAAATCTGTCAAGGGCTAATGTTAAGATCAGCTCCCTCCGCTGTTCCAGGGTGAAGCAGTGTGTGTGCCCCTTAAATCTGTCAAGGACTAATGTTAAGATCAGCTCCCTCCGCTGGTCCAGGGTGAAGTTGGCCAATCAGCTCCCTCCGATTTACCTTTTCCGTTAAGCTGATTGGCCAACTTCACCCTGGAACAGCGGAGGGAGCTGATCTTAACATTTGCCCTGTCTGTTACTGTTTGTTTTGAACTTGTGGACTAGGACTTTCACCCCTGGGTCTACGGCTGGATATCAGTTGCCGCCATTTTCTTTTTCAAGAGGGGTCCAGCTGCCATCTTGGGATAAAACCTAAGTCGTAAAAACTAGTCGGATGCAACCGCAAGACGGCAGCTGGGCCCCTGTTGACAACCGAAATGATGGCAACTGATGTCCATCCATTTGGGTCATATTTCGTTTGAATGCATACCACACACCACCATGGCAGCTTGGAGTTGCTGCAATGCTCGTAAAGTTCCTTCTCCATGCTGACAACTGATGGATTCATCAGTGAAAATCTGTTTACAACTTGAAGCCTGAATCCACATAATATTTGGACTTCAGTAATGGACTTTACAGTTTTGCTTGTGAACTTTGTCCAACAACAACAGTCAACAGACTAACACTCTTCCCTCCTAAACAACAACAGTCAACAGACTAACACTCTTCCCTCCTAAACAACAACAGTCAACAGACTAACACTCTTCCCTCCTAAACTACACTGTCTGGGTTTGACACTAGATCTTATGGTTTGGCACTGAACAGCCACCACATGTTCTGCTCACGCCCCACTAGATCTTATGGTTTGACACTGAACAGCCACCACATGTTCTGCTCACGCCCCACTAGATCTTATGGTTTGACACTGAACAGCCACCACATGTTCTGCTCACGCCCCACTAGATCTTATGGTTTGACACTGAACAGCCACCACATGTTCTGCTCACGCCCCACTAGATCTTATGGTTTGACACTGAACAGCCACCACATGTTCTGCTCACGCCCCACTAGATCTTATGGTTTGAACGCCTTTCAGAAAACCCACTGAAACCAAGGTCCTGTTTGCTGCATGCATTTTGTACAAGCAAACAGTTTGGAGCAAACAACCTGGCGGTGACGAAAAATTGGTCAATTGAAATAATTCCTCCCTGTCTTATTCCTCATCATTACTTGTGTGATAACATCTTCTGGCTTTACAGGGAGAAAATCACTAATTGAACACCAGAAGGAACTATCAGCAATTTGTATTCCGCATCATTACTTGTGTGATAACATCTTCTGGCTGTCACATGATGGAATCCACTGTCAGTGTAATACATGTACCATACAAATCACAACACAATACAACACTGCATGCACACATTTCTCTCTCTCTCTCTCTCCTCGTTCTCTCCAAACCACACATGCTCCATTCCTCAGCCACTCTATGTATAATGTTGGGAAATAAGAACACACACACACACACATTCCTCAGCAGCTGTGCATAATGTTGGGAAATAAGGAATACCTGTGAACCAAGCATAGCCTGTATGGGAGAGGATTCATTAGATCAAAATCACATTGTTCAAAAAGTTAAAACAATGCATGAAAGGCCAGCCACACGTCCACTAAAATCCCACGACTGTACGATACGATTCGATCATGTGGTCTCCAAGAACAAATGAAATGATTGATGCATCGAGATCACGTGATCGAATTGTATCGTACAGTCGTGGGATTTTAGTGGACGTGTGGCTGGCCCTTTAGATCAATGAAATGAGAAACAAATTAGGAAAAATACATTTATTAACAAATAATTTTCAAACAAACGAGGGCAGTTATGACAGAAACAACATAATTATTCCAACACAATCAATGTACCATCACAAAACTTTCAAATTACTGCTCAAGTGTCTTTACCAAGTCAAATCATATGACACATTGTACCAAACAAAATCCCCTCATTTGGAAAACAAATAACTTAATAACTTGCTTTCTCTCTTGCCACTTTGCCAATCCACCAAGGCACACAACCATCAATGCACAATACATCTCATATGGCACAAACGCATCACAAACATACATAAGCACAAAGCATTACTAACAATCCTTTAAAAATGAATACCAGTCCTGTGTCACCCCATACTTTCCCCTAGGAGTTATTTTCTTTTTCTTCCTTTAGAATACTTTCCAATTAAACAAGCAAATGAACACTGGTCATTTTAACAAGCGGTTGATTTCGTTTTGATCCCCTTTTCATTTGGTCTCTTTAAAGAAAATAATGTGAATTTACTGATAAATAAACATCAGCTTGAAAAATGTAGTTTTTGAAAAGGCACCTTCGATTTTAGACAGGCTCCTGACCAGGTATGAGTCATAGTAAGTTAATCTGAAATTGTCGTGCACAGGGAGAGGAGGAGATTAGACAGGCTCCTGACCAGGTATGAGTCATAGTAAGTTAATCTGAAATTGTCGTGCACAGGGAGAGGGGGAGATTAGAGAGAATAGGGATGGAGAACAAGAAAAAGGGGTGAAGGAGAAAAGAAGAGATGATATTAGAAATGAACAAAACCGACATTAATAGTTTTACAAAACAGTATTCTTTGTTTGGACTTTTCTCAATCATTGTTTCTGTCTACTTTTTTTCTTTATTAAATAAACACTTTGCTGTTCAACCTATATTTACCACTTGCTGTTGAGCTTTCCCTGTAATCATTCTAAAAACTTTATAAATGTGTAGAAGACAGTGTTTTTTAAATGCCATGACAGACCTAACTCATGTCACACTGAAAAAAGCTCAGTTTATTTGTGGACTAAAAGATTTTTAAAAAAACTTGCGCAAAAATTGGAACTAAAACTAAACTGACGTTAAATGGTCGACTAGAAGTTCATTTAGTCTTTGAAAACTGTTTAAAACTGGAACATACAGAACAGTATGACAAGCCCTGCATTTGCCAAAGAAAAGTCTTTCTTGGTTGTCATCTGTGTGGTATGATTACCTCAATTCCTCAAAACCTGACCTTCATAAAATCCACTCATATCTGTCAAGGCAATCGGAATCCTCCAAGATGGGGGAAAATGTGATTTATTATTTTTACAAAGCACTTTCATCTCAATGCAAATGACAATCCAGGGTGGGTTGTTTTTTTAAAGATTAAAGAATGTTCATTGGGTGATGCCTAGATCGGACCAACCTAAATCTACCAATCAGAAGCATTGATACAGCATGATTGGCTGACCCCCATATTGTTAAAGAACAATGCTAGCATGATTCCTTAACTGTCAAACTACCAATCAGAAGCATTGATACAGCGTGATTGGCTGACTCCCACATTGTTAAAGAACAATGCTAGCATGATTCCTTAACTGTCAAACTACCAATCAGAAGCATTGATACAGCGTGATTGGCTGACCCCCACATTGCTAAAGAATATTGCTAGCATGATTCCTTAACTGTCAAACTACCAATCAGAAGCATTGATACAGCGTGATTGGCTGACCCCCACATTGCTAAAGAACATTGCTAGCATGATTCCTTAACTGTCAAAAGAGAACTGTCATAAAAATCTGTCAGAGATTTCCACAGCAACTATCCTAAACCAGGGCTGCCTACCCCCTGTCACAGTTGCCAGGGGCAAACTGCTTTAAAAAAACGGGGACAGAGTTATTTCCAGGGACAAACATCGCAATTCATGCATTATGAAAAATATTTCGTGATCTAGCAACATTTATGCGACTGAATAATTTGGGTAGTCTTTTTGTTGCTTTTCGGTGCCAACATGCTTCTATATTCAAGATCTTTGATGTTCAGTAACCTAACAGAAAGAAAATGTCGATAGTTCCTGTTGTGTTGGGTCTTCTGGTGTTTAATAGTACAGGTTAGCTAAAGACAAGTGACTGCTCTAAAAATGTTGATTCAACTCAGTTTCCAGGGACGCTAAACAGTCAAGTGGATTCCAGGGACAGGGTGCCCATTTGAACTGTTTCCAGGGACAAATACCCCTTAGGGGGGACGGTAGGCAGCCCTGCTAAACAAACAAAAACAACAAAGCAACAAAAGTTCCTGTACATATCTCAATTATAGCCCAGGTTAACTCAAAGTTTAGTGGAATTTTCTTTTTTGTATTAGTCTATTACTATTCCAATTCTGCACCCAATTTCAATAAAATCTGTTTGTTGCTTTTTCAGCCATCTTTTTCACAGAAAAAAAAGGCAAAACCATAACTTTTTAAGCAGACGTAAACATGGTGTAATTGTCTACATAGCATTTTTTACTCCAACAGTCTCTTGATTCCAGACTGACTGACTCTCAGCTTTCATGACTGGTTGAAATCATTAATAACATGAAGAGTGAAGCGATGCCCAACATGATTGTGCACAGGAACAGTAATCAGTGTACAGCTCTCTGTGTCTTTTGTCCATCTTGATTTCAGACTGACTCACTCTCAAACTGGGAGCCATGTGCACAACATGATTGTGCACAGGAACAGTAATCAGTGTACAGCTCTCTGTGTCTTTTGTCCATCTTGATTTCAGACTGACTCACTCTCAAACTGGGAGCCATGTGCACAACATGATTGTGCACAGGAACAGTAATCAGTGTACAGCTCTCTGTGTCTTTTGTCCATCTTGATTTCAGACTGACTCATTCTCAAACTGGGAGCCATGTGCACAACATGATTGTGCACAGGAACAGTAATCAGTGTACAGCTCTCTGTGTCTTTTGTCCATCTTGATTTCAGACTGACTCACTCAAACTGGGAACCATGTGCACTTGTAGCTATTCAGTCAATTAGTGACAGTAACCTCCAACCCAAGCTGTCCACAATCCTTTTGGCCTGACAGTGGGGATGTACCCTGGGCAAGACATCTCTACTGTAAACAAATTCTAGCCCAGCTCTCCAAAATAGCATCCCCTCCTCTGCTATCTGGAAGTGGGAAATGACAGACCAGCCTACATATGATACAAACATCAACTAAATCTACTGGTTGAAAACAGTTTAATTACCATCAGTTCTGCCATCCTATTCCCTAGAAGCAAGCTAATAAAATGAAATGCAAGTATACTGCAATATGTTCTGCAAGCATGATTCTTCCCAACCAATAAAACAAACATGGAAAACCCCACCTCATTTCACTGAATGTATTTACAGTAAACATACACTACAAGCAAAATCCAGCTACTCCTTTTAAAAAAATGTTCACATTTGAAAATATTCTTATATTTTTATAATCCTGTGCCCAGGTCTAAGCAACTTTTGTCTGTTTTTATTTTGATTTAGAAAAAAACAAAAATAACTTTTAAAAAATAATGGTTCAAATCAAACTAATGCAAAGAGTGAAATGGGTCTGACAATGTTAACCTCTACCTTCTATGTGATCCTTCGGGGAAATGGGACTGGCAATGTTAACCTCTACCTTCTATGTGATCCTTCGGGGAAATGGGACTGGCAATGTTAACCTCTACCTTCTATGTGATGGGACTGGCAATTCCTCTACCTTCTATGTGATCCTTCGGGGAAATGGGACTGACAATGTTAACCTCTACCTTCTATGTGATCCTTCGGGGAAATGGGACTGGCAATGCTAACCTCTACCTTCTATGTGATCCTTCGGGGAAATGGGACTGACAATGTTAACCTCTACCTTCTATGTGATCCTTCGGGGAAATGGGACTGGCAATGCTAACCTCTACCTTCTATGTGATCATTGGGACTGACAATGTTAACCTCTACCTTCTATGTGATCCTTCGGGGAAATGGGACTGGCAATGTTAACCTCTACCTTCTATGTGATCCTTCGGGGAAATGGGACTGACAATGTTAACCTCTACCTTCTATGTGATCCTTCGGGGAAATGGGACTGGCAATGCTAACCTCTACCTTCTATGTGATCCTTCGGGGAAATGGGACTGACAATGTTAACCTCTACCTTCTATGTGATCCTTCGGGGAAATGGGACTGGCAATGCTAACCTCTACCTTCTATGTGATCCTTCGGGGAAATGGACTGACAATGTTAACCTCTACCTTCTATGTGATCCTTCGGGGAAATGGGACTGGCAATGCTAACCTCTACCTTCTATGTGATCCTTCGGGGAAATGGGACTGACAATGTTAACCTCTACCTTCTATGTGATCCTTCGGGGAAATGGGACTGACAATGTTAACCTCTACCTTCTATGTGATCCTTCGGGGAAATGGGACTGGCAATGTTAACCTCTACCTTCTATGTGATCCTTCGGGGAAATGGGACTGACAATGTTAACCTCTACCTTCTATGTGATCATTGGGACTGACAATGTTAACCTCTACCTTCTATGTGATCATTGGGACTGACAATGTTAACCTCTACCTTCTATGTGATCCTTCGGGGAAATGGGACTGACAATGTTAACCTCTACCTTCTATGCGATCATTGGGACTGACAATGTTGACCTCTACCTTCTATGTGATCATTGGGACTGACAATGCTAACCTCTACCTTCTATGTGATCATTGGGACTGACAATGTTGACCTCTACCTTCTATGTGATCATTGGGACTGACAATGTTAACCTCTACCTTCTATGTGATCATTGGGACTGACAATGTTGACCTCTACCTTCTATGTGATCCTTCGGGGAAATGGGACTGACAATGTTGACCTCTACCTTCTATGTGATCAATGGGACTGACAATGCTAACCTCTACCTTCTATGTGATCATTGGGACTGACAATGCTAACCTCTACCTTCTATGTGATCATTGGGACTGACAATGTTGACCTCTACCTTCTATGTGATCATTGGGACTGACAATGCTAACCTCTACCTTCTATGTGATCATTCGGGGAAATGGGACTGACAATGTTAACCTCTACCTTCTATGTGATCCTTCAGGGAAATGGGACTGACAATGTTAACCTCTACCTTCTATGTGATCATTCGGGGAAATGGGACTGACAATGTTAACCTCTACCTTCTATGTGATCCTTCGGGGAAATGGGACTGACAATGTTAACCTCTACCTTCTATGTGATCATTCAGGGAAATGGGACTGGCAATGCTAACCTCTACCTTCTATGTGATCATTGGGACTGACAATGTTGATCTCTACATTCTATGTGATCATTCGGGGAAATGGGACTGGCAATGCTAACCTCTACCTTCTATGTGATCATTGGGACTGACAATGTTGACCTCTACCTTCTATGTGATCCTTCGGGGAAATGGGACTGACAATGTTAACCTCTACCTTCTATGTGATCATTGGGACTGACAATGTTAACCTCTACCTTCTATGTGATCCTTCGGGGAAATGGGACTGACAATGTTGATCTCTACCTTCTATGTGATCATTGGGACTGACAATGCTAACCTCTACCTTCTATGTGATCATTGGGACTGACAATGTTGACCTCTACCTTCTATGTGATCAATGGGACTGACAATGTTAACCTCTACCTTCTATGAGATCCTTCGGGGAAATGGGACTGGCAATGTTAACCTCTACCTTCTATGTGATCCTTCGGGGAAATGGGACTGACAATGTTAACCTCTACCTTCTATGTGATCCTTCGGGGAAATGGGACTGACAATGCTAACCTCTACCTTCTATGTGATCATTGGGACTGACAATGCTAACCTCTACCTTCTATGTGATCATTGGGACTGACAATGTTGACCTCTACCTTCTATGTGATCATTGGGACTGACAATGTTGACCTCTACCTTCTATGTGATCATTCGGGGAAATGGGACTGACAATGTTGACCTCTACCTTCTATGTGATCAATGGGACTGACAATGTTGACCTCTACCTTCTATGTGATCATTCGGGGAAATGGGTCGAGAAAAGGGGGGACTTTTCATCTGCTTTTGCCTTGCATTTACTTTCTTTTGAAATAAAAAATTACCCAGTTACCTTCTCATAGTGACTAAAGCCAACTGAATCTTGTGACAGACTAGGGACATACAACAGAATGTTTAAAAATGCAAAGATCTGCAGCATACATTCACAACTCCGGGGTCTTTCTTTTTAGCTGCATTTCATATTCATAACAGTTATGATTATTGAGTATCTGTACGAGTCTTCAATTCACCCACAACATAAGATTTTTAACTACACAGAATTGAAATTGGAACTGATGTCAATGCATGAGCAGGACATTGTTAAGAAGACAGTGAATCGAAGATCCCCTTGCTACAAAACAAGTTGTCTACTTCAAACAAACAGGACGGTAAATAAAAATCATTTAAACCAAGATGTCATATTAATAGATTTAAGAGATTGGTCAGAAACAGTAATACAGCTTTTTAATTGTTTTACTCTATTTGTCTTTTTCACATTGTGACCTAAAGCAAGCCCAAGGGATACACACACCTGCAGTGTAGGTCAGGAAATTGGAGCAACGGAGTCAGATTTCATCATAACACTTCATCATAATTTCTGACTAAAACATTCAAGATAAAACAGAAGAGAAAGGAAGGGAAAATAAAACAAGACAATCAGGCAGATAAACAACTTGGAATAAAAGAACTGCGTATGATTGAAGGGATCTGAATTGATTTTGAATCATGTTATCACACACACGCATGCATACAGAGCTTTGGAAAAAATGTTGAATGATTTTAGATTGGAACAAACCGTGCGTAGGACAAAGCCCATTTGCCTGATTGTCTCGTTTTATGCACTGATTTTGATGTGGACAACTTTCAGAACAAATAGTTCATGATTGTCTCGTTTTATGCACTGATTTTGATGTGGACAACTTTCAGAACAAATAGTTCATGATTGTCTCGTTTTATGCACTGATTTTGATGTGGACAACTTTCAGAACAAATAGTTCCACAGGCTGTCAAGCCACAAAGCGTTGGGTCCAAAACCAGAGACTTTTGAAATTGGCATACACACCACAGCTTGGAAAACGAGTCACTTTTTCCCAAACTTTGTCAAAGATCCTTTCTTGCTCTGCTCAAGAATACATGACTACTTAATAAAACAAAACAAAAACCACAACAACAAAAAACAACTCTCTCCTTGATTTCTTGTAAAAAAACACACACAAAAACTGATGACTTTCCAACACTATTGCTCTAATTTGCTGACCTCTGCTGCAGATCAGTGATCACCTTGGGAAGGGACGGGATAGATAGAGCACAGCGAGGGGAGATCAAACCATAGTACATTCCCACTCAGTCCTCTTTGCAAGATCAGTTTGTATTTTCACCATCATAATTAAATAAATAAAATAAAATCAATAAATAATATCATAAAAAAAACCTCCAAGATCCGCTAATCCATCTCAGGTTTTTGTTTCCTCTAAATTTCACCAACACAGCAAAGATGAAGCAAGTAACATCAAAAGGAAAGAGAACGTGTTGTGAAGAAATTCTACCAGGGTTACATCAGGTCTGCATTTCTTTACATTACTGGGGAAAAGAAACGATTTTCATCATCAACAATACAGCCTATACTCAGCATCAGTATGAATATTGTCTTGTCTTGGGAGCTAATAAATGGAGATATATTCCAGAAGGTCCTATCGCTCTCTTTGGGTGAAAGCTACGATCAGCTTTCTTTATTTTATTGTGATAGAACCCTCTGGCTTTAACCCAAGAACAATGATACCTGACTGCCTATACAGCCACACACAATGCCTCGCTGACTTTCTGACGCCCCCCCCCCCCTCAAAACACCTTAGCTGTGACAGTAAAGGGTTCAGACAGGGCAGGAGGTGCTGCCTATACAGCCACACACAATGCCTCGCTGACTTTCTGACCCCCCCCCCCCCCCCCCTCAAAACATGAAAGGGTTCAGACAGGGCAGGAGGCGCTGCCTATACAGCCACACACAATGCCTCACTGCTGGGTGTGTAGGCATGCATACACATGGAGAGGGAGTTGAACCATCGAAAGAAATCACCATTAGGGCTAGAGCACATTTATGCGCAAGTTCCGTAATGAAACCTATCCGCAATCCACAAATAAAGAAAAAGAAAGTAAGAAATAAGCCGATGGGATCATCTTGGATGCAGACGTATTTCTGTGTGTGTGTGTATGTGCACACTCCTTCATATCTTACGTGTTTCCGTGTGTGTATGTGCACACTCCTTCATATCTTACGTGTTTCCGTGTGTGTATGTGCACACTCCTTCATATCTTACGTGTTTCCGTGTGTGTATGTGCACACTCCTTCATATCTTACGTGTTTCAGTGTGTGTATGTGCACACTCCTTCATATCGTACGTATGTATGTGCACACTCCTTCATATCTTACGTGTTTCCGTGTGTGTATGTGCACACTCCTTCATATCTTACGTGTTTCCGTGTGTGTATGTGCACACTCCTTCATATCTTACGTGTTTCCGTGTGTGTATGTGCACTCCTTCATATCTTACGTGTTTCCGTGTGTGTATGTGCACACTCCTTCATATCTTACGTGTTTCAGTGTGTGTATGTGCACACTCCTTCATATCGTACGTATGTATGTGCACACTCCTTCATACCTTACGTGTTTCCGTGTGTGTATGTGCACACTCCTTCACATCTTACTTCCAGTTTGTTTCTTTGTTTGTTTTCAGATTGCAGATGGGTTTCCATATGGAACTTGTGCATACATGTGCACACAGCCTTACTGTTGATGTGTGTGCTTATAAATCTTTGAACTGACAGTTAATCACTCAAAGGATATCATAGGAAGTATTACTGTTAATGTCAATGCTTATAAATCTTTGAACTGACAGTTAATCACTCAAAGGATATCATAGGAAGTATTACTGTTAATGTCAATGCTTATAAATCTTTGAACTGACAGTTAATCACTCAAAGGATATCATAGGAAGTATTACTGTTAATGTCAATGCTTATAAATCTTTGAACTGACAGTTAATCACTCAAAGGATATCATAGGAAGTATTGCTGTTAATGTTAATGCTTATAAATCTTTGAACTGACAGTTAATCACTCAAAGGATGTCATAGCAAGTATCACCAGTAATTAGCTGTGACGTAAAGTTCATCCTTATTGATGTCTGGTCTTCCTACATCTTGACAGTTAATCAATCAAAGCATATCATAGGAAGTATTACCGGCAGTTAACTGTGACATAAAGTTCATCCTTATTGATGTCTGGTCTTCCCACATCTTGATGGTCTTCAAGAGTCAAAAGCCGTCCATCAACAGGATCAACATTGATATCACCATGTATGGATCAACAAAAATCTATGCTTGAAAGAAAAAAAAGTTTTTATCCTTCATTAAAACAAACAAAAAATGTCCCTATCCAAGGAGATTTTGGAAACCTGTTTGAAGGACTATTGACCAAGGAGGAAGAGTTCTTACCTCTCCATCTTTTGGTGTAAGGGATGTTACGCTGTGCTTATTTATGAGTCCCACTTCATAGCTACACTCAGGTTTGTCCAGTGGCAGCTCCCTCACAAGCATTCCACAAGGAGCAATCAATGTTTGGTCGACAAGAGGCAACCAGCAGAGGTGACACTGCACCGCTGCTGGAGTGACTTGGATGAAGTTCAGTGGAGCCTGGCCAGATCCAACACCCTCTAATGACTAGGATGGCTTAGTGGAAAGCCTCTTTCAACAAGAGAGATTGGATCAAACCGAATCCTATTGATCAAGTCTCGTGAAGGCTTTGTATCTAAGGAGTATGTGTATCACCGAAAAGGTAGTCTGAACTACAAAGCAACGTGCACTTTTAAAAGAAAGGGAGCTATCAACTACACAATGAAGAAATTAGTATGCATATAGTGTAACTGTAAGCCATGAGAAAACCAAAGCTAGCCACAAAACAAAGTCTTCACTGGAGGGAAGGGTATATGCTATCAGGCTACACTGCATCCCAGCGGAATAACAGAGGAACCTGGCTTCACATATATAGTATTGGAAAAAAAATAAAAACCACCAACAACCAAATGCAGACCATGTAAAACCAGTGAAGTCCTGTGAACAGCTTCCATTTTCCTTGTTTTCCCCACTCCTACCCCCAAGTGTAACAGTAGATGACCATGAAGTCCTGTGAACAGCTTCCATTTTCCTTGTTTTCCCCACTCCTACCCCCAAGTGTAACAGTAGATGACCATGCTGTAGTCTGGCTACCTACATACTTTATCCTCGACTATTTGTTTTTTAACCTTTAGTCATTTTTTAAAAATATATTTATTTCTTCAATGCGTGTACAGTAGTCATCTTGACCCAGAATCCATGTTAAAAGGTCATGAAACGGGTCTAGCAATATGAACTGACCAAATCAATGCCATACAAATTACAATATTTCCAATAATGTAAAGGATTTTTTTTCTTTTTACGCACCGAAACTGGCATAAAAATCAGTTGCTGCTGCCCAAAACAGTGATCATTAATCAATCACACTGATCAGGACAAACTCATCTGATCTAAAGTGCAGTGATCATTAATCAACCACACTGATCAGGACAAACTCATCTGATCTAAAGTACAATTAGCAGTCGAGTCTCATGGGTCAATTTTCTTCTCCAAATATTTTAACGATGTTGACCTACATGTGGAGTTGCACTCTCCTTACATCTTTGCTGTTGGCTACTTTTCAAGGAAACAAAACTTGGACATGTCGACATCTTTTACAACAGTTAAAGATAGATTTCAAACAGGTATAGATGTAACTCACAGCTAGGTACCGATGTAACTCACAGCTAGGTACCGATGTAACTCACAGCTAGGTACCGATGTAACTCACAGCTAGGTACCGATTTTAAGTCATAGATTTAGTTACGCTGATGTAATGGGAGTTTAGCATGTGGACCAGAGCACAGACAATCCAGCCTCCCTCTGTTCTTTCACATGGACTCTGCTTTCCAGCACATCGGGCCAGAGGGGGGTTGCATTCCCTGTGGTTCTCACCACTATGCTAAACACCAGTAACAACAGTCTGACCACTATGCTAAACACCAGTAACAACAGTCTGACCACTATGCTAAACACCAGTAACAACAGTCTGACCACTATGCTAAACACCAGTAACAGTCGGACCACTATGCTAAACACCAGTAACAACAGTCGGACCACTATGCTAAACACCAGTAACAAGTCTGACCACTATGCTAAACACCAGTAACAGTCTGACCACTATGCTAAACACCAGTAACAGTCTGACCACTATGCTAAACACCAGTAACAGTCTGACCACTATGCTAAACACCAGTAACAACAGTCTGACCACTATGCTAAACACCAGTAACAACAGTCTGACCACTATGCTAAACACCAGTAACAGTCGGACCACTATGCTAAACACCAGTAACAACAGTCTGACCACTATGCTAAACACCAGTAACAGTCTGACCACTATGCTAAACACCAGTAACAGTCTGACCACTATGCTAAACACCAGTAACAGTCTGACCACTATGCTAAACACCAGTAACAACAGTCTGACCACTATGCTAAACACCAGTCTGACCACTATGCTAAACACCAGTAACAACAGTCTGACCACTATGCTAAACACCAGTAACAACAGTCTGACCACTATGCTAAACACCAGTAACAGTCTGACCACTATGCTAAACACCAGTAACAGTCTGACCACTATGCTAAACACCAGTAACAACACACTCTGGGCTACCCTGCACTTTGTGGGAGTCTGACAAAAATATTACCATCCCAATAAAAAAATAAATCAATCATCCTTAACATAACCACATTTTTATTATTTATGAAAACCTTTTGCACTTTCAATATGTCTTGTGCATGTTATATTTTGGTCAGAATGATGTAAACTAAATCATACTGCGTGTCACCAATCAATTGTTCCGTTGCTTTGTCACGAGTGATGACTCTCAACCATCACTTAGTGCTGCAGACAAGCGGATCAGCTGACTTGGGGAAATCTGCCCCAATGCAACCTGTTTTCAAGTCTTTGGGGCCAAGAGTAGTTCTTTCATGACAACTGCTCTACAGTATATAAAGCTCCAGTGGTTCTTTCATGACAACTGCTCTACAGTATATAAAGCTCTAGTGGTTCTTTCATGACAAATGCTCTACAGTATTTAAAGCTCCAGTAGGTCTTTCATGAAAAATGCTCTACAGTATTTAAAGCTCCAGTGGTTCTTTCATGACAAATGCTCTACAGTATATAAAGCTCCAGTGGTTCTTTCATGACAACTGCTCTACAGTATTTAAAGCTCCAGTGGTTCTTTCATGACAACTGCTCTACAGTATTTAAAGCTCTAGTGGTTCTTTCATGACAAATGCTCTACAGTATATAAAGCTCCAGTAGTTCTTTCATGAACAATTCTCTACAGTATTTAAAGCTCCAGTGGTTCTTTCATGACAACTGCTCTACAGTATATAAAGCTCCAGTGGTTCTTTCATGACAACTGCTCTACAGCATAGCCCCAGTGGTTCTTTCATGACAACTGCTCTACAGCATAGCTCCAGTGGTTCTTTCATGACAACTGCTCTACAGCATAGCTCCAGTGGTTCTTTCATGACAACTGCTCTACAGTATATAAAGCTCCAGTGGTTCTTTCATGACAACTGCTCTACAGTATACAAAGCTCCAGTGGTTCTTTCATGACAACTGCTCTACAGCATAGCTCCAGTGGTTCTTTCATGACAAATGCTCTACAGTATATAAAGCTCCAGTGGTTCTTTCATGACAACTGCTCTACAGCATAGCTCCAGTGGTTCTTTCATGACAACTGCTCTACAGCATAGCTCCAGTGGTTCTTTATGACAACTGCTCTACAGCATAGCTCCAGTGGTTCTTTCATGACAACTGCTCTACAGCATAGCTCCAGTGGTTCTTTCATGACAACTGCTCTACAGCATAGCTCCAGTGGTTCTTTCATGACAACTGTTGCTACATGAAGCGAAGAACATCGCAGCAAGCCGGGCCATTTTGTTTATTTGTTCTTTATTGTTTTTCGTCACAGCTTAGCCCCTCTCTATAATTCACCTGGTCTGTATTGACATCGATGTGGGAAAAGAACAGATAATCATGGTCATTACAGAACAGTGTAGAGGGTCTGTATTGACATCGATGTGGGAAAAGAACAGATAATCATGGTCATTACAGAACAGTGTAGAGGGTCTGTATTGACATCGATGTGGGAAAAGAACAGATAATCATGGTCATTACAGAACAGTGTAGAGGGTCTGTATTGACATCCATGTGGGAAAAGAACAGATAATCATGGTCATTACAGAACAGTGTAGAGGGTCTGTATTGACATCGATGTGGGAAAAGAACAGATAATCATGGTCATTACAGAACAGTGTAGAGGGTCTGTATTGACATCCATGTGGGAAAAGAACAGATAATCATGGTCATTACAGAACAGTGTAGAGGGTCTGTATTGACATCGATGTGGGAAAAGAACAGATAATCATGGTCATTACAGAACAGTGTAGAGGGTCTGTATTGACATCGATGTGGGAAAAGAACAGATAATCATGGTCATTACAGAACAGTGTAGAGGGTCTGTATTGACATCCATGTGGGAAAAGAACAGATAATCATGGTCATTACAGAACAGTGTAGAGGGTCTGTATTGACATCCATGTGGGAAAAGAACAGATAATCATGGGCATTACAGAACAGTGTAGAGGGTCTGTATTGACATCGATGTGGGAAAAGAACAGATAATCATGGTCATTACAGAACAGTGTAGAGGGTCTGTATTGACATCGATGTGGGAAAAGAACAGATAATCATGGTCATTACAGAACAGTGTAGAGGGTCTGTATTGACATCCATGTGGGAAAAGAACAGATAATCATGGGCATTACAGAACAGTGTAGAGGGTCTGTATTGACATCGATGTGGGAAAAGAACAGATAATCATGGTCATTACAGAACAGTGTAGAGGGTCTGTATTGACATCGATGTGGGAAAAGAACAGATAATCATGGTCATTACAGAACAGTGTAGAGGGTCTGTATTGACATTGATGTGGGAAAAGAACAGATAATCATGGTCACTACAGAACAGTGTAGAGGGTCTGTATTGACATCGATGTGGGAAAAGAACAGATAATCATGGTCATTACAGAACAGTGTAGAGGGTCTGTATTGACATCGATGTGGGAAAAGAACAGATAATCATGGTCATTACAGAACAGTGTAGAGGGTCTGTATTGACATCGATGTGGGAAAAGAACAGATAATCATGGTCATTACAGAACAGTGTAGAGGGTCTGTATTGACATCGATGTGGGAAAAGAACAGATAATCATGGTCATTACAGAACAGTGTAGAGGGTCTGTATTGACATCGATGTGGGAAAAGAACAGATAATCATGGTCATTACAGAACAGTGTAGAGGGTCTGTATTGACATCGATGTGGGAAAAGAACAGATAATCATGGTCATTACAGAACAGTGTAGAGGGTCTGTATTGACATCGATGTGGGAAAAGAACAGATAATCATGGTCATTACAGAACAGTGTAGAGGGTCTGTATTGACATCGATGTGGGAAAAGAACAGATAATCATGGTCATTACAGAACAGTGTAGAGGGTCTGTATTGACATCGATGTGGGAAAAGAACAGATAATCATGGTCATTACAGAACAGTGTAGAGGGTCTGTATTGACATCGATGTGGGAAAAGAACAGATAATCATGGTCATTACAGAACAGTGTAGAGGGTCTGTATTGACATCGATGTGGGAAAAGAACAGATAATCATGGTCATTACAGAACAGTGTAGAGGGTCTGTATTGACATCGATGTGGGAAAAGAACAGATAATCATGGTCATTACAGAACAGTGTAGAGGGTCTGTATTGACATCGATGTGGGAAAAGAACAGATAATCATGGTCATTACAGAACAGTGTAGAGGGTCTGTATTGACATCGATGTGGGAAAAGAACAGACAATCATGGTCATTACAGAACAGTGTAGAGGGTCTGTATTGACATCGATGTGGGAAAAGAACAGATAATCATGGTCATTACAGAACAGTGTAGAGGGTCTGTATTGACATCGATGTGGGAAAAGAACAGATAATCATGGGCATTACAGAACAGTGTAGAGGGTCTGTATTGACATCGATGTGGGAAAAGAACAGATAATCATGGGCATTACAGAACAGTGTAGAGGGTCTGTATTGACATTGATGTGGGAAAAGAACAGATAATCATGGTCATTACAGAACAGTGTAGAGGGTCTGTATTGACATCGATGTGGGAAAAGAACAGATAATCATGGTCATTACAGAACAGTGTAGAGGGTCTGTATTGACATCGATGTGGGAAAAGAACAGATAATCATGGTCATTACAGAACAGTGTAGAGGGTCTGTATTGACATCGATGTGGGAAAAGAACAGATAATCATGGTCATTACAGAACAGTGTAGAGGGTCTGTATTGACATCGATGTGGGAAAAGAACAGATAATCATGGTCATTACAGAACAGTGTAGAGGGTCTGTATTGACATCGATGTGGGAAAAGAACAGATAATCATGGTCATTACAGAACAGTGTAGAGGGTCTGTATTGACATTGATGTGGGAAAAGAACAGATAATCATGGTCATTACAGAACAGTGTAGAGGGTCTGTATTGACATCGATGTGGGAAAAGAACAGATAATCATGGTCATTACAGAACAGTGTAGAGGGTCTGTATTGACATCGATGTGGGAAAAGAACAGATAATCATGGGCATTACAGAACAGTGTAGAGGGTCTGTATTGACATCGATGTGGGAAAAGAACAGATAATCATGGGCATTACAGAACAGTGTAGAGGGTCTGTATTGACATCGATGTGGGAAAAGAACAGACAATCATGGTCATTACAGAACAGTGTAGAGGGTCTGTATTGACATCGATGTGGGAAAAGAACAGATAATCATGGGCATTACAGAACAGTGTAGAGGGTCTGTATTGACATCGATGTGGGAAAAGAACAGATAATCATGGTCATTACAGAACAGTGTAGAGGGTCTGTATTGACATCGATGTGGGAAAAGAACAGATAATCATGGGCATTACAGAACAGTGTAGAGGGTCTGTATTGACATCGATGTGGGAAAAGAACAGATAATCATGGTCATTACAGAACAGTGTAGAGGGTCTGTATTGACATCGATGTGGGAAAAGAACAGATAATCATGGTCATTACAGAACAGTGTAGAGGGTCTGTATTGACATCGATGTGGGAAAAGAACAGACAATCATGGGCATTACAGAACAGTGTAGAGGGTCTGTATTGACATCGATGTGGGAAAAGAACAGATAATCATGGGCATTACAGAACAGTGTAGAGGGTCTGTATTGACATCGATGTGGGAAAAGAACAGATAATCATGGGCATTACAGAACAGTGTAGAGGGTCTGTATTGACATCGATGTGGGAAAAGAACAGATAATCATGGTCATTACAGAACAGTGTAGAGGGTCTGTATTGACATCGATGTGGGAAAAGAACAGACAATCATGGTCATTACAGAACAGTGTAGAGGGTCTGTATTGACATCCATGTGGGAAAAGAACAGATAATCATGGTCATTACAGAACAGTGTAGAGGGTCTGTATTGACATCGATGTGGGAAAAGAACAGATAATCATGGTCATTACAGAACAGTGTAGAGGGTCTGTATTGACATCGATGTGGGAAAAGAACAGACAATCATGGTCATTACAGAACAGTGTAGAGGGTCTGTATTGACATCGATGTGGGAAAAGAACAGATAATCATGGTCATTACAGAACAGTGTAGAGGGTCTGTATTGACATCGATGTGGGAAAAGAACAGACAATCATGGTCATTACAGAACAGTGTAGAGGGTCTGTATTGACATCGATGTGGGAAAAGAACAGATAATCATGGTCATTACAGAACAGTGTAGAGGGTCTGTATTGACATCGATGTGGGAAAAGAACAGACAATCATGGGCATTACAGAACAGTGTAGAGGGTCTGTATTGACATCGATGTGGGAAAAGAACAGATAATCATGGTCATTACAGAACAGTGTAGAGGGTCTGTATTGACATCGATGTGGGAAAAGAACAGACAATCATGGTCATTACAGAACAGTGTAGAGGAGGACAGGAGAAGGATGGAAGAGGGAGGGGGAGAAGGCGTTTTTTTCTGGTTCTGGGGGATACATGTATTTCTCTTTTTTTTCTTGATGACTAAAAATCATTACATTTTAAGTTAACGAGCAAGCAGTTTCTAACAATCTGCCTCTGCATCAAGTACGTTGACAGACACCCATTTCTGGCATAAAATGCCAACAGGAGACTTATAATACTTTTAAAAGCCAGACCTGTTTACCCCTATTTTGCAAAGTTGCAATTTCTGAAAGAAAAAAACGTAATTTTGAAAAAACAACCTAATCCAACGCGTGACCAATGAACGTCGATATCGTACTGACCTGAGTATGCAATACTAATGTCCGTCGAGCAGTAGACACAGAACACATGCTCGTCACCTAGTGCTGAACGATGTATTCCTGGAATTTTTAGGTCACTTTCCCGGAATTTCTGTGCCACTTAGGTGACTTTTGATGTCTTTTCTTTTGATTTTTTCGACCAGAAGATACAGAAGCTTCGGAATGCTTGGACGCCATTTTGAAACAGAAAAGGAAATGGCTCGAAATGACTTTTCACCGCATCATTTCAAAAGCTTCGCTTATCGACGCAACTGTAGTGGGTTTTTTAATATTTAGGATTTTGTTTTCCTGTTGTTTTTCGTAGCCGTAATTTGACTTTTCCCCCGTAAAAATTACGGCAAAATCGGGATGGTAAACAGGTCTGAAAAGCCAAAGGAATGACTTCCTATCAACTGACTCATTTTCCAACACATTTTGACACTTCTGAATCTAGTCCATGGCCTATGTGAAGCAAATTTACAACACAAAACACCACCACACAAAAAAAATCCTAACAAATATGTTCAACCTCCATCCCCACCCTTTTCCCACTCCCCAATCCTCACCACTCCATGCTTTAAAAATCAGCCAACATCTGGTAAACAGCACACTAACAACAATGTCTTTTTTTTACACAAACCCCATTATTTTCCTCTTGTTTGGTTTCTCTCCTCATAAACAAGGGCACATTTACTTTTGTTCTTTATCATGTTATTTTTACACCAAGCCCCTACTTTCCTTGTTGCTCTTTCTCCGGTGGTAGTAAACAAGGGCACATTTACTTTTGTTCTTTATCATGTTATTTTTACACCAAGCCCCTACTTTCCTTGTTGCTCTTTCTCCGGTGGTAGTAAACAAGGGCACATTTACTTTTGCTTTATCATGTTATTTTTACACCAAGCCCCTACTTTCCTTGTTGCTCTTTCTCCGGTGGTAGTAAACAAGGGCACATTTACTTTTGTTCTTTATCATGCTATTTTTACACCAAGCCCCTACTTTCCTTGTTGCTCTTTCTCCGGTGGTAGTAAACAAGGGCACATTTACTTTGTTTTCTTTATCATGCTATTTTTACACCAAGCCCCTACTTTCCTTGTTGCTCTTTCTCCGGTGGTAGTAAACAAGGGCACATTTACTTTGTTTTCTTTATCATGCTATTTTTACACCAAGCCCCTACTTTCCTTGTTGCTCTTTCTCCGGTGGTAGTAAACAAGGGCACATTTACTTTGTTTTCTTTATCATGCTATTTTTACACCAAGCCCCTACTTTCCTTGTTGCTCTTTCTCCGGTGGTAGTAAACAAGGGCACATTTACTTTGTTTTCTTTATCATGCTATTTTTACACCAAGCCCCTACTTTCCTTGTTGCTCTTTCTCCGGTGGTAGTAAACAAGGGCACATTTACTTTTGTTCTTTATCATGCTATTTTTACACCAAGCCCCTACTTTCCTTGTTGCTCTTTCTCCGGTGGTAGTAAACAAGGGCACATTTACTTTTTTTCTTTATCATGCTATTTTTACACCAAGCCCCTACTTTCCTTGTTGCTCTTTCTCCGGTGGTAGTAAACAAGGGCACATTTACTTTGTTTTCTTTATCATGTTATTTTTACACCAAGCCCCTACTTTTCTTGTTGCTCTTTCTCCGGTGGTAGTAAACAAGGGCACATTTACTTTGTTTTCTTTATCATGCTATTTTTACACCAAGCCCCTACTTTCCTTGTTGCTCTTTCTCCGGTGGTAGTAAACAAGGGCACATTTACTTTGTTTTCTTTATCATGTTATTTTTACACCAAGCCCCTACTTTCCTTGTTGCTCTTTCTCCGGTGGTAGTAAACAAGGGCACATTTACTTTGTTTTCTTTATCATGTATTTTTACACCAAGCCCCTACTTTTCTTGTTGCTCTTTCTCCGGTGGTAGTAAACAAGGGCGTACTTACCGCCGCGCCCCCTGCCCCGCCCGGGGAATCCCATGTCCAGGTCAGGAAACGGCAACCGCAGACCACGAGGTCCTCCCCCCATCAACATGTCCCCCTCCATCATCCCCCTGCCCCCACGCCCCCGCAGGAAGGGGGGGCCACCCCGCAGGGGACCCCCACGCAGAGGGAAAGGGAATCCTGGGCCGGGGGGTCCATCGTCCCCGAAGGGTCCCATGTCCTCCATGAGGCTGGGGATGAACCCTGAAACATCATGATGACGATGATGATGATGCAGGGGACCCCCACGCAGGAGGAAAGGGAATCCTGGGCCAGGGGGTCCATCGTCCCCAAAGGGTCCCATGTCCTCCATGAGGCTGGGAATGAACCCTGAAACATTGATGATGATGATGATGCAGGGGACCCTCATGCAGGGGGAAAGGGAATCCTGGGCTGGGGGGTCCATCGTCCCCAAAGGGTCCCATGTCCTCCATGAGGCTCGGGATGAACCCTGAAACATTGAGGAGGATGAGGAGGATGATGATGATGATGCAGGGGACCCTCACGTAGGGGGAAAGGGAATCCTGGGCCGGGAGAGAGGTCACAGGGAGAGAGGTCACAGAGAGAGAGAGAGAGAGAGAGAGAGAGAGAGAGAGAGAGAGAGAGAGAGAGAGAGAGAGAGAGAGAGAGAGAGAGAGAGAGAGAGAGAGAGAGAACTGCTGCCTGGTGGCTGCCTTCTACCGCCCCTTCTGTGTGCACAGGGAGATTGTGTTGGGAGAGAGGTCAGAATAGAGAATGCAAAATATTGCGAATGCGAGTGGTTTCGTGCTTTCGGCCGAGAGAGAGAAAGAGAGAGAAAACTTGAAAACTTTAACTTTATTTTTCAAGGATAAAGATTTTAGGGAGAGAGAGAGAGAGAGAGAGAGAGAGAGAGAGAGAGAGAGAGAGAGAGAGAGAGAGAGAGAGAGAGAGAGAGAGAGAGAGAGAGAGAGAGCTTGAAAACTTAAACTTTATTTTCCAAGGATATAGATTTTAGGCAACGCCTATTCTTCCAATCTGTCCTTGATACATATATGACTCTGTGCCAAAAGGTGAGCACGGAGAGGGTCAGGTACTTACATTCTCAATAA
>CM065686.1:64390128-64412628 GCA_017654935.2 Phymorhynchus buccinoides | reverse complement strand
CATGAAAACAACACGCAGTTATTGACCACTCCTGAAAACAACAAGCAGTTATTGACCACTCCTGAAAACAACAAGCAGTTATTGACCACTCCTGAAAACAACGCAGTTATTGACCACTCCTGAAAACAACAAGCAGTTATTGACCACTCCTGAAAACAACAAGCAGTTATTGACCACTCCTGAAAACAACAAGCAGTTATTGCCACAGACCACTCAACAAGCAGTTATTGCCACAGACCACTCAAAGATGGTCTCACTCCTGAAAACAACAAGCAGTTATTGACCACTCCTGAAAACAACAAGCAGTTATTGACCACTCCTGAAAACAACAAGCAGTTATTGACCACTCCTGAAAACAACAAGCAGTTATTGACCACTCCTGAAAACAACAAGCAGTTATTGACCACTCCTGAAAACAACACGCAGTTATTGACCACTCCTGAAAACAACAAGCAGTTATTGACCACTCCTGAAAACAACAAGCAGTTATTGACCACTCCTGAAAACAACACGGTTATTGACCACTCCTGAAAACAACAAGCAGTTATTGACCACTCCTGAAAACAACACGCAGTTATTGACCACTCCTGAAAATAACACGCAGTTATTGACCACTCCTGAAAACAACAAGCAGTTATTGACCACTCCTGAAAACAACAAGCAGTTATTGACCACTCCTGAAAACAACACGCAGTTATTGACCACTCCTGAAAACAACACGCAGTTATTGACCACTCCTGAAAACAACACGCAGTTATTGACCACTCATGAAAACAACACGCAGTTATTGACCACTCCTGAAAACAACAAGCAGTTATTGACCACTCCTGAAAACAACACGCAGTTATTGACCACTCCTGAAAACAACACGCAGTTATTGACCACTCCTGAAAACAACAAGCAGTTATTGACCACTCCTGAAAACAACAAGCAGTTATTGACCACTCCTGAAAACAACAAGCAGTTATTGACCACTCCTGAAAACAACAAGCAGTTATTGACCACTCCTGAAAACAACAAGCAGTTATTGCTACAGACCACTCAAAGATGGTCTCACTCCTGAAAACAACAAGCAGTTATTGCTACAGACCACTCAACAAGCAGTTATTGCCATAGACCACTCAAAGATGGTCTCACTCCTGAAAACAACAAGCAGTTATTGCTACAGACCACTCAACAAGCAGTTATTGCCATAGACCACTCAAAGATGGTCTCACTCCTGAAAACAACAAGCAGTTATTGCTACAGACCACTCAACAAGCAGTTATTGCCATAGACCACTCAAAGATGGTCTCACTCCTGAAAACAACAAGCAGTTATTGCTACAGACCACTCAACAAGCAGTTATTGCCATAGACCACTCAAAGATGGTCTCACTCCTGAAAACAACAAGCAGTTATTGCTACAGACCACTCAACAAGCAGTTATTGCCATAGACCACTCAAAGATGGTCTCACTCCTGAAAACAACAAGCAGTTATTGCTACAGACCACTCAAAGATGGTCTCACTCCTGAAAACAACAAGCAGTTATTGCTACAGACCACTCAAAGATGGTCTCACTCCTGAAAACAACAAGCAGTTATTGCTACAGACCACTCAACAAGCAGTTATTGCTATAGAAGAGTATATAATGCGTCAGCATTTAACATAAAAACAAAACAACACACACACCCCAAACAAAACAACACAAACAAAACAACCCATAATCAAGCTAATTTTTACTTTTACTACCACTAGCAATCGCCCCGTGGCAGTTAACCCCCGTGGCAGTTTTAACCCCGTGGCAGCTATCTCCTCCCTACACCTACCCCCTCCCCACATTTACTTGCTCGGGGACTTATCTGCCACTCGGCGACACACTTGTTTGCTATTGTGGCTTTCAACAGACAGCCAGTCTCAAACACACGAAAGTGAAACTTTCGGTTTTACATTTCCAAGAAGAAGGCAGCATTTCACCTTCCAAGAAAATGGATCACAAATGTGTAAGGTCTTTCTTTTCAGGGGGGGGGGGGGCACATCTTGACCTATCGCAGAAAGAGTGTTTCATAATCATTTCGACTTTGACCTCGCGCCCGCAGAGAGAGAGAGAGAGAGAGAGAGAGAGAGAGAGAGAGAGAGAGAGAGAGAGAGAGAGAGAGAGAGAGAGAGAGAGAGAGTAGTACTTCTTCTTCTTCTTCTTCGTCTTCTAAGTTCTTGTTCTTCGGTCGTTCAGGCATGTTTCTGTCAATTACGAATGTAGATGCATCATGCTGCTGTTATGCGCCTAAGTAAGAATAATTAGGCCCAGCATGTCCGACTTCGGGTAGAGGAAATCTTTTTGAAAGTATTTCTTGAAAAAAGGCAGGAGAATTTCTGTCAATTACGAACGTAGATGCATCATGCTGCTGTTATGCACCTAAGTAAGAATAATTAGGCCCAGCATGTCTGACTTCGGCTAGAGGAAATCTTTTTGAAAGTATTTCTTGAAAAAAGGCAGGAGAATGGACCGGAAAGGCAGAACGATAGTAGATAACAGCATGCAAAGGGAAAAGGCAGAATCAAAGAGACTGACAGATTAGAGGTAGTTATAAGCACATAACTTCCAGAAGGTGGGGGAACTATTTGTACGGAAGACCCCCCCCCCCCCCTCCCAGTATCCCTAGGGGGGGGAAGCTTGCTGTGTTCTACTCCCACCCCCACCCCCACCCACACCCACACCCACACCCCAGTCAGTCTCTCTCTCTCTCTCTCTCTCTCTCTCTCTCCACTGTCTGTATAAAAATAGCTGCAGCGGGGCTCGCGGCGGGGAGGCAAGCAAAGAGCCAAAGACATTGAAAAGAAAAGACTGGCATCTGGTCCCTGTTCCCTATATCAGTAGTGAGGACAGAAACACTGGTTGTGTCCCTTTTAAACATCTTTATGACATAACACGTCGATAGGCCAGTTGAATTCTCCGTTCAAATTCCAATCTGAGTCTTTGCATAGCCGCCACTGTGAACTACCCCACTAACGATAACTCTATCAGCCAGGCCACTAACGATAACTCTATCAGCCAGGCTCGCCGTAACTCTTAAGTAGTTCATTTTCCCCTTTTAGAGTCTTTGGTTATGTGTGAAGTGTTGGTTGAAATTAGCGTCCTGCAAAATAAATCGGTTTATAGCGCGTGTTTATGAACGGATGGTGTTGAAATTTTGCACGACGATAGTCACTATCCCTGGTCACGCATGTTCCAAATCTCGTGTCAATGTCGGGTGTGGTTACGCCGCGGTTTGTGAAAACGTGAAGCGTCCTGTCGGCGCCCGTATCTCCGGCATTTCTGAATCGATTCGCTTCCACACAGATAGTCCCCGGCCCTGGTCATCTTCCTGCCAAATTCGAAGGCAATCGGCCCAGAAACGCCGGAGATATGGGCGCCGAGAGGCCGGCGGATGCACGTTTCGCGCATTTGCGAAACCGCGCAAATGATACGGCCGCCTCGGTTGCCGTTGCCATCGCCCCGTTAGGGCTCACAGCAAATTTGAAGCGATTCGGTCGAAAAACGGCGGAGTTATAAGGCCCATTTCGTGTTTCAGACACACAAACACACACAGGCTTTTTACTATATGATGACCTGAATGTTGCAGATCACACACTTCTATTCCCATGACCTGAACGTTGCAGATCACACACTTCTATTCTGTGACAATATGTCACGCGCAACCCCACTTTCTTTATCTACACCCCCCCCCCCCTCTCTAAACACCCCCCCCCTCCCCTTTCTTTATTCGGGCCGCCACTTTAATTACAATTCAACATCAAACAGGTCGCCGATTCCGAAGCGCTATCTGTTTGATCACGGGGTTTTCCTCTGGTGACACCCACATTGGCGGTCTCCCTTTGTTCCCCGTATCTCCTTTCCCGATCACGATAGGGAGAGGAATGTGACACGCCGCGTTAGGCAGGATTGGAATGTGACACGTGCCAGTGATGTAACCGGCGCGTGATCGTTCTGTACTAATATGCATAATATTATAGCGTCATCTTGTGACTTGTCGACTGCTATGAACCAATCACAGGCTCTCGGGTGTTTAAAATTGGAGGGGGAAATTTGACTAGTGAGGAAAGTCCCCACCTAAACATTCTCTCTCACAAGACCTCCAAAACCTGGCTGAGCAACATTGCAGAATCAACCTCTCTCCCAGCCAGTCCTAATAGCCCAACTAGTGAGTATTATTGATGGCTGGGAGGTAACCTAACTCCTAAGTGATTGAGATTTGTTTTTGTTTGATCCTATTTTTGATCTAGATCCTATGTTCAATGATGAATAAGGAGTAGATGTGTCAGTGAAAAGAATTGGTAAACATGCTGTTCTAATTATGTGCACTGATTATTTGTGTGTGTGTTTTTGACTTTAACTCTTTTGGTACAAGAACCGGATTTTATGCCTACTAACCCTTTTGTATATTTTTAGTAGGAAGCCTGTGGGTTGCAACCTTGCTAACTATGATAACATTCCTTTCCAGGTGTTGGATGGAGAGTGATGTTGGCTTGATCATAGACTTTGATCTAGCCGGGTACTGAATCATACCAGTTGATTCCCGTACTCAGTTTGGTAACTGAATTTCAGATTATGTGTTCTTAGTGCTATTGTACAAGGGCAGCCTTCTAGCCGGTTGGGATCCACTAATTCCCTGCCGGCTGAAGCCCCTTGTCTCTAAGCCATAGAGATCTACATCCACCTTCTCATGTGATTATCAGCAGGGCATCGTGGTCAGGAAGTTCAATCCCTGACTCACAAGGAAACAAGACGGGACCGCCGCAAAGACGCCCTGCACACAGAATCCGCGAGGAGACCACGCCTGAACCGTGCCATCCCGCGACGCCGCAACCGGAACGACTGGGAGCTACTCTCACCTGACGAGCAAGCCAAGTCACCACAGCACTCGCCGATCCCTACGGAGGAACTTCAGCACAGCTATGAGCTAAGTCCCTAAGACAGAGCCAAAGAACACTAACTGGAAACCAGGACACCTAAGAATATTAGTGACCCTTCCCGCTTGGGGCTAACCTTCTAGAAAAACAAGTCTTGTAAATCCTTTCGGATTTCATTGTTTTTTCATTCATATTTTATTTTGGCGCCATTGAGCTGCTTTATTATTATTGTTGCATAATCTTATGCAGATTTTGTGAGTAAATAAAATACAAGTGTCAAATAATTCTGAACCCTTTGGTCAGACTGATGAGAGTGGAAGTCTTGTAATTTCATGTAGAACCCTACTTCTCTCTGTCTGACAATTAGAGCAAACTACCACTTGTATTTCATTCAATCATACGAGCCAGAACCCGGGCACAAATATAAATTTATTAGATGAAAAGGGGCCGGGAAAGTTGCTCATCTCCCATACCCTAGAGAAGTGGGCTAAAGGCAAATTTTCTATTTGAAGATTTAACATACTAAAAGTCTTAATAATAATAATAATAATAACTCTTATATAGCGCCGTTCTCCTGGCGCAGCAGGACTCACAGCGCTTTACAAAAAACATACATACAATAATCATGAAGAAAAAGAACATCATTATACAAAAGTGGAAACACAACCATACAAAAATCCATGACAAAAACAATTAGCCCATTATCGCACTGCACTCACACATAGTCCAACTCAGCAAAACCTCACAGAGGGTGAACTGAAGGGGAGAAGACACAGTAGATCAACAGAGGTATTTTTTGAAGAGAACAGTTTTCAGGACAGTTTTGAAAGAAGACAAAGATGGAGAGCTGCGGAGAGAGGAAGGGAGGTTGTTCCAGATGTGTGGTGCTTGGAAACGGAAAGCTCTGTTTCCAACTGTTTTGTATTTGGTGACAGGTGTACAAAGAAGTTTGAGGCTACTTGATCCGAGGTTGCGTTCTGGTGTGTAGGCAGAGAGAAGAGAGGAAAGGTAGTCTGGAAGAGAGCCTTCGAAGTAGCGATAGGCAAGAGTGGCCACTTTGTACTCTACTCTAGCGTCAACAGGGAGCCAGTGCAGCTGTCTCAGCAGGGGTGTCGCTGAATCAGTCTTACGCTTTCTGAGCACAACCCTGGCAGCAGCATTTTGGACTCTGAAGACGCTTGACAGTAGAGAGAGGGAGACCTGCAAGGACTGCATTGCAGTAATCAAGCCTGGATAGTATGAGAGAAACAGCAAGTTGTGTAGCAGCTTCAAGTGATAAGTATGAACGAATGGAACAAAGTCGCCGAAGATGATAGAATGTTGAACGACAGACAGATGAAATGTGTTGATCGAATGAGAGAGATTCATCCAGACAGACACCTAGATACTTTACTGACTTTTGAAAAGGTACTGAATCATCTGACAAGGTCAAGGGATCACGCTTTATCACCGAGAGGCGGTTTCGGTTTCCAACAGCTAACAACTCAGTCTTGTCCTCATTCAACTTGTCTATTCTTATCCATCCATGATTTGACATCAGACACGCATTGCTCCGTTTGATGGGACACCACAGGAAAATCAGAAACAGGGGCGGGCTTATTGATCTGTGTCATCAGCGAACTTATGATAATCAAAATGATTACTTTCAATGACATCTGAAAGAGGTTGGGTGTACAGAGTGAAGAGAATGGGGCCTAACACCGACCCCTGAGGGACACCACAACATAGCTGAGAGGGCTTGGAGGACAGACCATTGACCACAACCGACTGAGAACGTCCAGACAGGTATGAGCTGAACCAGTTTAAAGCAGTAGAACTGATACCAAAGGAGGCGGACAAGCGTTCAAGGAGAATGGCATGATCGATTGTGTCGAAAGCAGACGACAGATCCAGGAAGGCAACAACAGACACAAGGTTCTGATCCATGCTTGAAAGGAGGGAATCTGTGACAGCCAACAGAGCAGTTTCAGTGCTATGACAAGCGCGATAAGCAGATTGTTTAGACTCAAGAAGATCATTTTCCTGAAGATGTTGCAGAAGTTGTGATAGGACAACTTTCTCAAGCAGTTTGGAAAGAAAAGGAAGGTTGGAAGTCTCTTCCCTAGAGACTTAGCCTTTTAACCCATTCCCTCATCACATATTCCCATGACCTGAACGTTGCAGATCACACACTTCTATTCCCATGACCTGAACGTTGCAGATCACACACTTCTATTCGCATGACCTGAACGTTGCAGATCACACACTTCTATTCGCATGACCTGAACGTTGCAGATCACACACTTCTATTCACATGACCTGAACGTTGCAGATCACACACTTTTATTCCCATGACCTGAACGTTGCAGATCACACACTTCTATTCACATGACCTGAACTTTGCAGATCACACACTTCTATTCCCATGACCTGAACGTTGCAGATCACACACTTCTATTCCCATTAAAACATAATTAAAACATAAAACATGCACACACAATCTAGATACTAATTACATTAGGAAATTAATCCAAGTCGCAAGTCTTCTGTTCTCCAGTTCTGATACATTCAGATTCTATCTTAATGCGCAGAGCATTCGTGTCTTGCTTTTCCCCTTGTCTGCCCTCTAGCTGAGACAAGCACGCCTCATGTACTGAACACTGTGTCTTACTTTTCCCCTTGTCTGCCCTCTAGCTGAGACAAGCACACCTCATGTACTGAACACTGTGTCTTACTTTTCCCCCTTGTCTGCCCTCTAGCTGAGACAAGCACACCTCATGTACTGAACACTGTGTCTTACTTTTCCCCTTGTCTGCCCTCTAGCTGAGACAAGCACACCTCATGTACTGAACACTGTGTCTTACTTTTCCCCCTTGTCTGCCCTCTAGCTGAGACAAGCACACCTCATGTACTGAACACTGAACACTGTCTTACTTTTCCCCCTTGTCTGCCCTCTAGCTGACACAAGCACGCCTCATGTACTGAACACTGTGTCTTACTTTTCCCCCTTGTCTGCCCTCTAGCTGAGACAAGCACGCCTCATGTACTGAACACTGAACACTGTCTTACTTTTTCCCCTTGTCTGCCCTCTAGCTGAGACAAGCACGCCTCATGTACTGAACACTGTGTCTTACTTTTTCCCCTTGTCTGCCCTCTAGCTGAGACAAGCACACCTCATGTACTGAACACTGAACACTGTCTTACTTTTTCCCCTTGTCTGCCCTCTAGCTGAGACAAGCACGCCTCATGTACTGAACACTGTGTCTTACTTTTTCCCCTTGTCTGCCCTCTAGCTGAGACAAGCACGCCTCATGTACTGAACACTGTGTCTTACTTTTCCCCCTTGTCTGCCCTCTAGCTGAGACAAGCACACCTCATGTACTGAACACTGTGTCTTACTTTTTCCCCTTGTCTGCCCTCTAGCTGACACAAGCACGCCTCATGTACTGAACACTGTGTCTTACTTTTCCCCCTTGTCTCCCCTCTAGCTGACACAAGCACGCCTCATGTACTGAACACTGTGTCTTACTTTTCCCCCTTGTCTCCCCTCTAGCTGAGACAAGCACGCCTCATGTACTGAACACTGAACACTGTCTTACTTTTTCCCCTTGTCTCCCCTCTAGCTGAGACAAGCACACCTCATGTACTGAACACTGTGTCTTACTTTTCGCCCTTGTCTCCCCTCTAGCTGAGACAAGCACACCTCATGTACTGAACACTGTGTCTTACTTTTCCCCCTTGTCTCCCCTCTAGCTGAGACAAGCACACCTCATGTACTGAACACTGTGTCTTACTTTTCGCCCTTGTCTCCCCTCTAGCTGAGACAAGCACACCTCATGTACTGAACACTGTGTCTTACTTTTTCCCCTTGTCTCCCCTCTAGCTGAGACAAGCACACCTCATGTACTGAACACTGAACACTGTGTCTTACTTTTCCCCCTTGTCTCCCCTCTAGCTGAGACAAGCACACCTCATGTACTGAACACTGTGTCTTACTTTTTCCCCTTGTCTCCCCTCTAGCTGAGACAAGCACACCTCATGTACTGAACACTGTGTCTTACTTTTTCCCCTTGTCTGCCCTCTAGCTGAGACAAGCACACCTCATGTACTGAACACTGTGTCTTACTTTTTCCCCTTGTCTCCCCTCTAGCTGAGACAAGCACACCTCATGTACTGAACACTGTGTCTTACTTTTTCCCCTTGTCTGCCCTCTAGCTGAGACAAGCACGCCTCATGTACTGAACACTGTGTCTTACTTTTTCCCCTTGTCTGCCCTCTAGCTGAGACAAGCACACCTCATGTACTGAACACTGAACACTGTCTTACTTTTTCCCCTTGTCTCCCCTCTAGCTGAGACAAGCACACCTCATGTACTGAACACTGAACACTGTCTTACTTTTCCCCCTTGTCTCCCCTCTAGCTGAGACAAGCACACCTCATGTACTGAACACTGTGTCTTACTTTTCGCCCTTGTCTCCCCTCTAGCTGAGACAAGCACACCTCATGTACTGAACACTGTGTCTTACTTTTCGCCCTTGTCTCCCCTCTAGCTGAGACAAGCACACCTCATGTACTGAACACTGTGTCTTACTTTTTCCCCTTGTCTGCCCTCTAGCTGAGACAAGCACACCTCATGTACTGAACACTGAACACTGTCTTACTTTTTCCCCTTGTCTCCCCTCTCTGTGGGGAAGATGCCGGCCTCGATCTGTTTCACCCTCTTGGCATGGTTCTTGCCGTTGTAGTGCTGCTCCGCCTGCTTCAGGGACGTGAACCCAGCACCGCAGATGGAGCAAAACTCCCACTTCTTAGACTCCTGTCGCACAAACACAACAAGGAAACAGAGTATTAGATCTAGCACATTTCAGGCTTTATCTTCCAGGCATCAGAATACTCCAGAGTCCAATCCACGGACGAACAACACTCGCCATGACTCGGAGTCGACATCGAGTCGGACCCCACAAAACTCAGCATCATTGCGATCATTCGCTACCCGATTTCTCGTGGAAAAGTTCAAAGTTCTCACATCATCGTAGTCTCCTGCGATCATATCCTCTAAATCGACTCATTTAAAACCCAAATCACAATCACTGTCATCAAAACAAACTCTGAAACAGTGAAAGCAAGAGTCTAGAGAGCTCTAAACTTGGAAGAAAAAACAAACATGGCCACGATCTTTCGTTTCCGAAAGAGCAGTATGACAACAAACTGTTTAAGAATACCATTTGAGAATAAGATCGTGCTGCTTCATGAAGTACAAACCGCGGCCGGCAGTGCCAAAACCGCGGCCAGTGGCTACCAAAACCGCGGAACCAGATCCGCGGACCGTTCTGATGCCTGATCTTCCCCCCCCCCCCCCCCCATCATACACTCACATCTAGCACAAACATTCCATGCTTCTCCTCCCTCTCCCCCCCCCCCCCTCATCCACTCACATCTAGCAGACATTTCAGGCTTCTTCTTCTCCTTCCCCCTGATGCCCCCCCCCCCCCTCTCCCCATCATCCACTCACATCCAGCACAGACATTTCAGGCTTCTTCTTCTCCTTCCCCTCCTCCTTGCCCCTGATGCCCCCCCCCCCCTCTCCCCATCATCCACTCACATCCAGCACAGACATTTCAGGCTTCTTCTTCTCCTTCCCCTCCTCCTTGCCCCTGATGCCCCCCCCCCCCTCTCCCCATCATCCACTCACATCCAGCACAGACATTTCAGGCTTCTTCTTCTCCTTCCCCTCCTCCTTGCCCCTGATGCCCCCCCCCCCCCCCCCCTCTCCCCATCATCCACTCACATCCAGCACAGACATTTCAGGCTTCTTCTTCTCCTTCCCCTCCTCCTTCCCCTCCTCCTTGCCCCTGATGCCCCCCCCCCCCCCCCTCTCCCCATCATCCACTCACATCCAGCACAGACATTTCAGGCTTCTTCTTCTCCTTCCCCTCCTCCTTGCCCCTGATGCCCCCCCCCCCCTCTCCCCATCATCCACTCACATCCAGCACAGACATTTCAGGCTTCTTCTTCTCCTTCCCCTCCTCCTTGCCCCTGATGCCCCTGATGCCCCCCCCCCCTCTCCCCATCATCCACTCACATCCAGCACAGACATTTCAGGCTTCTTCTTCTCCTTCCCCTCCTCCTTGCCCCTGATGTCCTCCCCCCCCCCCTCCCCCTATCATCCACCAGACATTTCAGGCTTCTTCTTCTCTTCCCCTCCCCCCCTCCCACTCCTCCGTGCCCCCGATGTCCTCCCCCCCCCCTCCTCCTTGCCCCCGATGTCCTCCCCCCCCCCTGCCCCTATCATCCACTCACATCCAGCACAGACATTTCAGGCTTCTTCTTCTCCTTCCCCTCCTCCTTGCCCCTGATGCCCCCCCCCCTCTCCCCATCATCCACTCACATCCAGCACAGACATTTCAGGCTTCTTCTTCTTCTCTCCATCTCCCCCCTCCCACCCCTCCTTGCCCCTGATGTCCTCCCCCCCCCCCTCCCCCTATCATCCACTCACATCCAGCAGACATTTCAGGTTTCTTCTTCTCCTCTCCATCTCCCCCCTCCCACTCCTAGCCCCCGATGTCCTCCCCCCCCCCTCCCCCTTGCCCCCAATGTCCCCCCCCCCTCCCCCTATCATCCACTCACATCCAGCACAGACATTATCTTCTTCTCCTCCCCATCTCCCCCCTCCCCCTCCTTTGCCCCCGATGTCCTCTCCCCCCCCCTCCCCCTATCATCCACTCACATCCAGCACAGACATTTCAGGCTTCTTCTTCTCCTCCCCATCTCCCCCCTCCCACCCCCTCCTTGCCCCCGATGTCCTCTCCCCCCCTCCCCCTATCATCCACTCACATCCAGCACAGGCATTATCTTCTTCTCCTCCCCATCTCCCCCCTCCCCCTCCTCCTTGCCCCCGATGTCCTCCCCCTCCCCCTATCATCCACTCACATCAAGCACAGGCATTTCAGGCTTTATCTTCTTCTCCTCCCCATCTCCCCCCTCCCCCTCCTCCTTGCCCCCGATGTCCTCCCCCTCCCCCTATCATCCACTCACATCAAGCACAGGCATTTCAGGCTTTATCTTCTTCTCCTCCCCATCTCCCCCCTCCCCCTCCTCCTTGCCCCCGATGTCCTCCCCCTCCCCCTATCATCCACTCACATCAAGCACAGGCATTTCAGGCTTTATCTTCTTCTCCTCCCCATCTCCCCCCTCCCCCTCCTCCTTGCCCCCGATGTCCTGCCCGGGCTCTGTCCCCGGGGGGACGGTGATGATTTGAGGAGGGGGGTTGCCGACGGCGATGTTCCCGTTGGCGGCGACAAACTGTCTGATCCTCTTGGTGTGGTTCTTCCCCTGGTAGTGCTGCACGGCCTGCAGGGGGGCGCTGAGGACCAGGGAGCACAGCTGGCAGTAGTGGGGGGTCAGCAGGGAGCTCAGCTGGTCACGCAGCTGCTTGGGAACCTGTGGACAGGGGACAGTCATCATCATCACCTTTACTACGCTGAGCACCACGGAGCACAGCTGGCAGTAGTGGGGGGTCAGCAGGGAGCTCAGCTGGTCACGCAGCTGCTTGGGAACCTGTGGACAGTCATCATCATCACCTTTACTACGCTGAGCACCACGGAGCACAGCTGGCAGTAGTGGGGGGTCAGCAGGGAGCTCAGCTGGTCACGCAGCTGCTTGGGAACCTGTGGACAGGGGACAGTCATCATCATCACCTTTACTACGCTGAGCACCACGGAGCACAGCTGGCAGTAGTGGGGGGTCAGCAGGGAGCTCAGCTGGTCACGCAGCTGTTTGGGAACCTGTGGACAGTCATCATCATCACCTTTACTATGCTGAGCATCACGGAGCACAGCTGGCAGTAGTGGGGGGTCAGCAGGGAGCTCAGCAGGTCACGCAGCATGTTTGGGAACCTGTGGACAGTCATCATCATCACCTTTACTACGCTGAGCACCACGGAGCACAGCTGGCAGTAGTGAGAGGTCAGCAGGGAGCTCAGCTGGTCACGCAGCTGCTTGGGAACCTGTGGACAGGGGGACTGTCATCATCATCACCTTTACTACAAACCTGTGGACAGGGGGACAGTCATCATCATCACCTTTACTACAAACCTGTGGACAGGGGACAGTCATCATCATCACCTTTACTACAAACCTGTGGACAGGGGGACAGTCATCATCATCACCTTTACTACAAACCTGTGGACAGGGGGACAGTCATCATCACCTTTATTACAAACCTGTGGACAGGGGGACAGTCATCATCATCACCTTTACTACAAACCTGTGGACAGGGGACAGTCATCATCATCACCTTTATTACAAACCTGTGGACAGGGGGACAGTCATCATCATCACCTTTACTACACTGACAGTCATCATCATCACCTTTACTACAAACCTGTGGACAGGGGGACAGTCATCATCATCACCTTTATTACAAACCTGTGGACAGGAGGACAGTCATCATCATCACCTTTACTACACTGACAGTCATCATCATCATCACCTTTACTACAAACCTGTGGACAGGGGGACAGTCATCATCATCACCTTTATTACAAACCTGTGGACAGGGGGACAGTCATCATCATCACCTTTACTACAAACCTGTCGACAGGGGACAGTCATCATCATCACCTTTATTACAAACCTGTGGACAGGGGGACAGTCATCATCATCACCTTTACTACACTGACAGTCATCATCATCACCTTTACTACACTGACAGTCATCATCATCACCTTTACTACACTGACAGTCATCATCGTCATCACCTTTACTACACTGAGTCATTATCATCACCTTTACTACACTGAGTCATCATCATCACCTTTACTATACTGACAGTCATCATCATCACCTTTACTACACTGACAGTCATCATCATCACCTTTACTATACTGACAGTCATCATCATCACCTTTACTACACTGACAGTCATCATCACCTTTACTACACTGACAGTCATCATCATCATCACCTTTACTACACTGACAGTCATCATCATCACCTTTACTACACTGACAGTCATCATCATCATCACCTTTACTACACTGACAGTCATCATCATCATCACCTTTACTACACTGACAGTCATCATCATCTTTACTATACTGACAGTCATCATCATCACCTTTACTACACTGACAGTCATCATCACCTTTACTACACTGACAGTCATCATCATCATCACCTTTACTACACTGACAGTCATCATCACCTTTACTACACTGACAGTCATCATCATCATCACCTTTACTACACTGACAGTCATCATCACCTTTACTACACTGACAGTCATCATCACCTTTACTACACTGACAGTCATCATCATCACCTTTACTACACTGACAGTCATCATCACCTTTACTACACTGACAGTCATCATCATCACCTTTACTACACTGAGTCATCATCACCTTTACTACACTGACAGTCATCATCATCACCTTTACTACACTGACAGTCATCATCATCATCACCTTTACTACACTGACAGTCATCATCATCACCTTTACTACACTGACAGTCATCATCACCTTTACTACACTGACAGTCATCATCATCATCACCTTTACTACACTGAGTCATCATCACCTTTACTACACTGACAGTCATCATCATCACCTTTACTACACTGACAGTCATCATCACCTTTACTACACTGACAGTCATCATCACCTTTACTACACCGACAGTCATCATCATCACCTTTACTACACTGACAGTCATCATTACCTTTACTACACTGACAGTCATCATCATCACCTTTACTACACTGACACTCATCATCATCACCTTTACTACACTGTCAGTCATCATCATCACCTTTACTATACTGACAGTCATATCATCACCTTTACTACACTGACAGTCATCATCATCATCACCTTTACTACACTGACAGTCATCATCATCATCACTTTACTACACTGACAGTCATCATCATCATCACCTTTACTACACTGACAGTCATCATCATCATCACCTTTACTACACTGACAGTCATCATCATCATCACCTTTACTACACTGTCAGTCATCATCATCACCTTTACTACACTGACAGTCATCATCATCATCACCTTTACTACACTGACAGTCATCATCATCACCTTTACTACACTGACAGTCATCATCATCACCTTTACTACACTGTCAGTCATCATCATCACCTTTACTATACTGACAGTCATCATCATCACCTTTACTACACTGACAGTCATCATCATCACCTTTACTACACTGACAGTCATCATCACCTTTACTACACTGACAGTCATCATCATCACCTTTACTACACTGACAGTCATCATCACCTTTACTACACTGACAGTCATCATCACCTTTACTACACTGACAGTCATCATCATCACCTTTACTACACTGACAGTCATCATCACCTTTACTACACTGACAGTCATCATCACCTTTACTACACTGACAGTCATCATCACCTTTACTACACTGACAGTCATCATCATCACCTTTACTACACTGACAGTCATCATCACCTTTACTGCACTGACAGTCATCATCATCACCTTTACTATACTGACAGTCATCATCACCTTTACTACACTGACAGTCATCATCATCATCACTTTACTACACTGACAGTCATCATCATCATCACCTTTACTACACTGACAGTCATCATCATCATCACCTTTACTACACTGTCAGTCATCATCATCACCTTTACTATACTGACAGTCATATCATCACCTTTACTACACTGACAGTCATCATCATCATCACCTTTACTACACTGACAGTCATCATCATCATCACCTTTACTACACTGACAGTCATCATCATCATCACCTTTACTACACTGACAGTCATCATCATCACCTTTACTACACTGACAGTCATCATCATCATCACCTTTACTACACTGACAGTCATCATCATCATCACCTTTACTACACTGACAGTCATCATCATCATCACCTTTACTACACTGACAGTCATCATCACCTTTACTATACTGACAGTCATCATCATCATCACCTTTACTACACTGACAGTCATCATCATCACCTTTACTACACTGACAGTCATCATCATCACCTTTACTACACTGACAGTCATCATCATCATCACCTTTACTACACTGACAGTCATCATCATCATCACATTTACTACACTGACAGTCATCATCATCTTTACTATACTGACAGTCATCATCATCATCACCTTTACTACACTGACAGTCATCATCATCATCACCTTTACTACACTGACAGTCATCATCATCATCACCTTTACTACACTGACAGTCATCATCATCATCACCTTTACTACACTGACAGTCATCATCACCTTTACTATACTGACAGTCATCATCATCATCACCTTTACTACACTGACAGTCATCATCATCACCTTTACTACACTGACAGTCATCATCATCATCACCTTTACTACACTGACAGTCATCATCATCACCTTTACTATACTGACAGTCATCATCATCACCTTTACTACACTGACAGTCATCATCATCATCACCTTTACTACACTGACAGTCATCATCATCACCTTTACTACACTGACAGTCATCATCATCACCTTTACTACACTGACAGTCATCATCATCACCTTTACTACACTGACAGTCATCATCATCACCTTTACTACACTGAGTCATCATCACCTTTACTACACAGACAGTCATCATCATCATCACCTTTACTACACTGACAGTCATCATCATCACCTTTACTACACTGAGTCATCATCACCTTTACTACACTGACAGTCATCATCATCACCTTTACTACACTGACAGTCATCATCATCATCACCTTTACTACACTGACAGTCATCATCATCATCACACATTTACTACACTGACAGTCATCATCATCTTTACTACACTGACAGTCATCATCATCACCTTTACTACACTGACAGTCATCATCATCATCACCTTTACTACACTGACAGTCATCATCATCACCTTTACTACACTGAGTCATCATCATCACCTTTACTACACTGAGTCATCATCATCACCTTTACTACACTGACAGTCATCATCATCACCTTTACTACACTGACATCATCATCACCTTTACTACACTGACAGTCATCATCATCACCTTTACTACACTGACAGTCATCATCATCACCTTTACTACACTGACAGTCATCATCATCACCTTTACTACACTGACAGTCATCATCATAATCACCTTTACTACACTGACAGTCATCATCATCATCACCTTTACTACACTGACAGTCATCATCATCACCTTTACTACACTGACAGTCATCATCATAATCACCTTTACTACACTGACAGTCATCATCACCTTTACTACACTGACAGTCATCATCATCACCTTTACTACACTGACAGTCATCATCATCACCTTTACTACACTGACAGTCATCATCATCACCTTTACTACACTGACAGTCATCATCATCATCACTTTACTACACTGACAGTCATCATCACCTTTACTACACTGACAGTCATCATCATCACCTTTACTACACTGACAGTCATCATCACCTTTACTACACTGACAGTCATCATCACCTTTACTATACTGACAGTCATCATCACCTTTACTACACTGACAGTCATCATCATCACCTTTACTACACTGACAGTCATCATCACCTTTACTATACTGACAGTCATCATCATCACCTTTACTACACTGACAGTCATCATCACCTTTACTACACTGACAGTCATCATCATCACCTTTACTACACTGACAGTCATCATCACCTTTACTACACTGACAGTCATCATCATCACCTTTACTACACTGACAGTCATCATCATCACCTTTACTACACTGACAGTCATCATCATCATCACCTTTACTACACTGACAGTCATCATCATCATCACCTTTACTACACTGACAGTCATCATCATCACCTTTACTACACTGACAGTCATCATCATCATCACCTTTACTACACTGACAGTCATCATCACCTTTACTACACTGACAGTCATCATCACCTTTACTGCACTGACAGTCATCATCACCTTTACTATACTGACAGTCATCATCACCTTTACTACACTGACAGTCATCATCATCACCTTTACTACACTGACAGTCATCATCACCTTTACTACACTGACAGTCATCATCACCTTTACTACACTGACAGTCATCATCACCTTTACTGCACTGACAGTCATCATCACCTTTACTATACTGACAGTCATCATCACCTTTACTACACTGACAGTCATCATCATCACCTTTACTACACTGACAGTCATCATCACCTTTACTACACTGACAGTAGTGGACAGCTGTTTGGGAAGCTGTGGAGGGAAAAGTCATCATCATCACCTTTACTACACTGACAGAGGAAGCAGGTGCTGTTTTCAAAATGAGGACTGAAATTAGTTTAGAACCTGACTAAGTAGCAGGGAAAGTCATGATCGTGAAATGCTTGTCAGACATGTCACACAACCAATTTAAGATTTTATATATTCAGGCATCAGAATTGTCTGAAGTCCAATCCTCTGAAAGCCGTCATACAGGGGCCACCAAAGGCTTCAGACTGACGGGACCACACTGAAATCAGTTCCCAACATGACTGAAAAGGCTTATATGCAATGAAAATTCACTTTAAAATGCTACTGAACAGAAAAGACAACACTCTTCTTCTTCTGCGTTCATGGGCCATAAGGCCACAATGGGTATGTATGTGTCCGTTTTCCAGTTTTCACTGTTCTCCTCGCTGCATTCAGCCGACATATCATATTCCGATTTCGGAGGAGCTCAAAGGAGAAAACTATACGGAAGATATTTTGGAGAAAAAAAGGCAGGAGAATGGGCCAAAAGTCAGAAAGATAGTAGATGACACAAAGCAAGGAAAAGGGCAGAGTCAAAGAGAGAGAGAGATTAGAGGAAGCCACAAGCACATAATTTCCAGAAGGTGGGGGAACTATTTGTATGGAAGACTCCCCGGTATCCCCCCAGGGGGGGTCAAATAAAAAGGCAAAACCTCTGACAGCAAAAGCCAATCCTACGTCAGAGATTCTTTATCCTCTGAAATTTGCAGATCCTCTGACAATTCTGATGCCTGTGTATTCAGTGTTTCCTATAACATTCTACTAAATACTAACATAGTACTAAATACTGATGCTCACCTCCATGGGGGGCTCAGCCTGGATGATCTTCTTGACGTCCTCCATGGTGGGGTTGCCGTCGATCTTGATGGTGACAACTGACATGTAACAATACTAACATAGTACTAAACAGTGAGGCTTACCTCCACAGGGGGCTCAGCCTGGATGATCTTCTTGACGTCCTCCACAGTGGGGTTGCCGTCGATCTTGATGGTGACCACCGACTCCTTGATCTTCCGCTGGATCTCCTCCTCCTTGGCCTTCTCCTCCGCAGTCAGCTCCTTCCCCTCTCCTTCCTTCCCCTCCACCGCTTTCTTCCCGTCAGCATCAGATTCCGAAGCTTTGGCCATTTCGGCGGTCTCCGTTTTAACGGCAGCGTTGTCAGTGGAAGGTGCTTTGAAGGAGGCTGCGCACTTCAAGGCGATCTCCGCTTGTTTCTCAATAGCCGATTTCTGTTTCTCATCCGCTTTGGCGGAAGAAGCGCCCCCTGTCTTGGTCGTCGCTTTGCTTAGGGAGACGGAGAAAGGTTTTCCTTGAGCGCCTCGTGTGAAAGGTTCGCGGTCGCCGCTGCCAAACATGGGCGACTTCTGACCTGGGCCGCTCTTGGCGCCAAAGCGTGCTCTGCCTTTGAACTCTACAGGGAAGTGGTCGCGCAGGCTGTCTTCCTGGGACCCTTTATCATCCTGGGGACGGCTCCAGATCTTCTGCCGAGTGTCTGGCTCCTTCTCTTTCTCCTGCTTGATGTTTTTGTCGGTGCTGCTGTTGCTTAAGGCGGAGGAGCTGCCGGCAAACCCTCCTCGGCCCCCAAAGCCGGAGTCCCTGCTCTGGTTGTTGAATCCCCCTCTGCCTTCGTTCATGTTGTTGAATCCCCCTCTGCCTTGGTTCATGTTGTTGAATCCCCCTCTGCCCTGGTTCATGTTGTTGAATCCCCCTCTGCCCTGGTTCATGTTGTTGAATCCCCCTCTGCCCTGGCTGGGTCTGCTGTCAAAGCCTCCTCTGTTCTGGCCAAAGGAGACCCGCCCCCTGGTCCCTGGCCCAAAGCTGCTGAAACCTCCTCTGCTCTGGTTGTTTCCCAACGCTCCGCCCCGACCTTGGCTAGCGAATGGAGCTTGATTTAAAGAGTTGTTGTTTGCGAAGGCGTCTCTTCCCTGGCTGTCGCCGTAAGCCCCCGAGGAATCCCTGCCTTTGCTGCCGAAGGCTCCGCGACCTCGGTTGTTATCGAAAGAACCCCTGCCTTGACCGGTTCCCCAGGACTCTCTGCCCTGGCTGTTGCTGAAAGACCCTCTTCCCCGGCCACTGGCGAAAGAGCCTCTGTCGGAGGTGCCTCCCCAGGAAGCTTTGTGCTGGTTGTTTGCTGAGCCCTGGTCCTGCTTGTCCCTGCTCTGGTCCCAGGACCCCGTGTCCTGCGCATTGCCCAATGATCCTTGCCCTTGGTTGGTGCTGCCGCCCGCATTATTCTTCTTCTGGTTGTTCCCATAGTTACCCCGATTTCCACCGAAAGAGCCTCCCTGATTCCCGCCGCTGACTGCGCTTTTCTGCTGACCCCCGGCGTAGGACCCCTGGTTCTGGTTGGTGGAGCCATACGAGCTTTGCTGCGTGCCGGAACTGCCGTAAGAGCTCGGACTGTTGAATGATTTCTGGTTCTGGTTCGTCCCATAAGAAGGTCCGCTTTGATTGCTGAAGGATCCCTGGCTTTGGTTTGCGCCGTAGTTGTTTCCTTGGTAGCTCTGACCGTAGGTCGACTGCTGCTGCTGCTGCCCCGACAGAGGCTTCTTGTAGGAGTCCACCTGGCTGCTTGTGTTCTGCGAGTAGGTACCGCCGCTGCTCCCTTGGTTGTACGTACCGCCATTAGTACCTTGGCTGTAGGCCTGGCCGGTACCTTGGCTGTAGGCCTGGCCGGTGCCTTGGCTGTAGACCTGGCCGGTACCTTGGCTGTAGGCCTGGCCGGTGCCTTGGCTGTAGACCTGGCCAGTACCTTGGCTGTAGGCCTGGCTGGTGCCTTGGCTGTAGGCCTGGCCGGTACCTTGGCTGTAGGCCTGGCCGGTGGTCACGGCAGTTTTGGGCTGGCTCCAGGAGGACGCGGCAGTGTACTGCCCCCCAGTGGCTCCCTGCCAGGTTCCCCCACTGGTGGTGGTGGTGGCTACGCTGGTGTAGTTGTAGGCCGCCGCCTGGCCGTAGTCAGTGTAGGAGGTGTTCTGGGCACTCTGGTAGCTGTCCCCGACCCCTGCGGTGGTGCTGCTGGCGTACTGGCTGTACTGGTCCGTGCTGGTGAACCTGTGAGGCACAACACTGAATCATAAACAGTAGTAAAACTTGAACAGAATAAAACAGGCGTACTGGTCTGACTGGTGAACCTGTGAGGCACAACACTGAATCATAAACAGTAGTAAAACTTGAACAGAATAAAACAGGCGTACTGGTCTGACTGGTGAACCTGTGAGGCACAACACTGAATCATAAACAGTAGTGAAACTTGAACAGAATAAAACAGGTGTACTGGTCTGACTGGTGAACCTGTGAGGCACAACACTGAATCAAAAACAGTGGTGAAACTTGAACAGAATAAAACAGCAAACAGTGTTGTTGCTTCAAAAGTGAATTTTTAGTTTATTGTAAAGCTTTGAATGAGAGTCAAGAAGATGGTGGTTGGTAAATAATATCACTCTTTGCTGTGCATCTGTACAGGTGAAAACACTTTTTTAGTTTAACTTAAAGATCATCTTACCACAAACAGAACTGACTATCAGTTTAAGAACTCCTATTAAAATTTATTCATCACTCTTTTATCCTTCTATTTGCATTCACAACGTCAATGGCTTTAGATAAATGCAAGTCCTCAAAGTCAAATCTAAATCCTAATTTCTCTTTCCCATGTGGGAATACCAAAGGGCGGGTCCTTCAGTACAAACAGTTCTCCCACCTTCTAGAAGTTCTGAGCTAGCAACTTTCTCTCATCTATCACTTTCTTTGACTGCCGTTTCCTTTCAATTCTATCTTCTACTATTTTTCTTCCAAACAATTTTCTTCTTTGAGCTCCTCTGAAATCGGAATGTGTCAGCTGAATGCAGCGGAAAAAACAGTGAAAACTGAAAACCAGACATGTACCTCACCCATTATGGCCATATCGCCTGAGAACGCAGAAGAATTTCTCTATTTGTTGTTCTTTTACTATTTCTGATTTCATGACTCTTCTGCTTAATTTGTCAAAGACTAAGTTTTTACTTTCTGCTGTCAGTCACATGCCATCTAAGTATTCTAACATCCAACCTTTTGCCCTGTCATTCAACAAACTACAAAGGCACCATCTAACATCCAACCTTTTGCCCTGCCATTCAACAAACTACAAAGGCACCATCTAACATCCAACCATTTGCCCTGTCATTCAACAAACTACAAACGCAAACACACTCTCTAATAATCAGGCATGAAAGTGGATGAAGATCAAAAAAGAGATTTTTTCAGCCGAGAAATCCTTCCACCCGGATTTTCACCTAACGTCGGAAGTTTTGTTGAGCGGGG
>CM065686.1:64362868-64389628 GCA_017654935.2 Phymorhynchus buccinoides | reverse complement strand
TGGAAGTTCTGTGCTTGTAACCTACTCTAATCTGTCTCTCTCTTTGACTCTGGCTTTTTTCCTGCTTTGTGTCGTCTATCTTTTTGACTTTTTTGCCCATATCTCCCTGCCTTTAAACAAAAGTCTTCATATATTTTCTACTTTTAGCTCCTCCGAATCGAATGTGTCGGTGAATGCAGCGAGGACAAACCAGTGAAACTGGAAAACGGACACATCGTACCCATTGTGTCCCTTATGGCCTCGGGAACTCAGAAGAAGAAGAGAACCATCCCTATGAAATACCCACTGTTGTTCACATTCTTTTCTATTTTTCGCTTTGAAATGTGATTGCTTTGATAAAACATTCATTTCATTCACACTGCAATTAGAATCACATGCAAGAATGTCTGGGGTAGTCACACATGAAACCTTGCTTAAAGACCTACTGACCCACCACCATTAGTCTTTGGGTTTTTTATGGTAGCTGTGACCCACATATAAATGCCCCAACTTCAAATTGAGGCTGCTCTTTAAAATATGTCGTTTTGAATTTGGGGGCATTTGTAATGGGAGTCAAACCTGGTCAAAACAAGATTTATTACCAGCTATAAGAGGAAAAACACGAAAAAACCCGTGACTTTGACACGTGATCTGGTGGGTCATCTGGTGTGCGGGTCTTAAAGGCTATGCACTACAGTCTCTGTTCATTGAATGTGTGTGAGGGCTGTTAGCAGGTAGTAACAGGCAAAACATAATTTCTGAAATGCACTTTTGAAAAGTATGTCCCTTTGAAGAACTTGTTGAGATTAGAAAATGTGCAAAATTTCAAGACTAGCTAAAAAAAAATTCCGAGTTGCAGCAGTTTAAAGTTTGGTAATTTTGCATCATTTTAAGCTTTTTGATACATTTCCAAAATTTAGAATTTTACCAAGCTCCAACAACTCACATTAACGATTTAGAATTTATGGTGTCTTCTTTTACTACATTAACTCTATCCACAACACAGAAATACAAAAAAAATAGAAGTACTGTCTTTGTGTGTATTGAATACAGTGTCTGCATGAAACTTGGGGAGATTAGGAAAATACAATAGCATCGAAAAAGTGGAAAAATGTACAGTTCTTGAAGAGTTGTAATTAAATAACTAAGACCCCAGCCACCCCCCACCGTTCTGGATTCCGGTTTTGGATGACTTAATGCACATGCATGTGTCAAACACAACAAGGCAAAGTAGATCATTGACCTCATAAGTACCAATACTTAATATGATTCCACCATGGTACACGGCAATCAGAGCAGTTTTGTAAAATTGGTAAACTTTATTTCATGAAAAATGATTCAATACATCACAAATCAGTCTACCTCTGCTTATAAATTTGAAATTTTGTTCAGACAGTGGACATTCTTGGTTTTAGACAAATCTCATTAACAGGTTTAAAAAAAAATAATCTATGTTATGTTATTTTGTGTCCTCTGCCAGGACTTATGTTTTGTTCATTTCTTCTGTTTGTTTCTGGCTTATATGTTTGTTTCAGATAATATCTTGTATAACTGCAGCAGAGTAATTGCTTCAAATTGTGTATAAGGTGCATTTATAGCTGAATATTTAGAGAGAGCTACTTATAAAGCTAAATTACATACCATTGTTGACTTTGACCTTGAAGGTTGACCTTGAACACATTTTTTTTAATTTGTGGTCAAATCTCTCGTGCACCTTTGGCTAATACTGACAGTCTCAAATTTTTGTTGAAGTGGGTATATTGGCTTACGGTGATTAGTGCATGTTTACTATGTATTACGGCCTCGAGCTTGACCTTTGACACTTGGGCATATTAATTTGTAGGTATAAGGCCATATCTTTACGTGGGGGGATTTTTCACATTTTCCCAAATTTGGGAAGTTGAGTAGCTCACGGTATTACCATACACAAAACTGTTCACACACGTAATGTTCTCATCCCTGAGCTGGTGCATTTGTACCATGGTGTTCAAGTGATTCGGCTGTTGGGATGATCCCTGGTAGTCTTTAAAGCACAGGGTTGAAGACAACAAAAACATACTAATCATTGTATAGGTATTAACAACCTTTGTGTGTCCTTGACCTTTGACCTTGTTTGCTTTTTTGTCTGTTGTTATATGCTCATAAACGGCTGCATACAATTACTTAAATTCTGGAATACAGTGGAGTACTCTTAACACGGAATTCAGGGAAGATCCACGAGATTGTGTGTGTGTTAACCATTATTTGTGTTAAGCATTTTTGACAAAATCACGGTCAAAAATGTGAAAACTGAAGTTCTGCTACTGAACGAGGCAGTAGGTGCTGCAGACGACACACTTGGTGCAGGACTGCCGCCAGTTCATGCTTTCTGACTTTCAACTTCCTGACTAGCACATGGCGCAGTAGATGAACATTTGATGGCTTTTGCAAAGTGTGTAAGGAAATACTTATTTGGTGGCTCCAGCTTCATTTAGTGCTATGAATGCGAACTGTAGTACGATAAATGACAATCAGACCAAGTTTTTGTTTGTGTGTTAACCATATGTTCATTTTGTGCTGAGAAGAAAATCTGTGTGTAAAAGAATCTTTTTGAATTAATAATAAAGATTAAGGGTTCTTTTTTCGTCCCGTTCAAACAGATCTTTGTGCGTTAACCAGTATTTTGTGATCCAGTTTTGTCTTAAGTGGGCACTCACACTGTATAACCGAAACCTGTACAGTGAAACAAGCTTTATTTCAAGTGCCTTGGGACCACCAAATGACTTGAAATTATCACAACTTGAAATCCGAGTGCTCGGTAATTTGAAGTTTTTGCCTAATCTAACACAAAATTAAACCAAGATTGAAATTAACCGAGCAAGATGGGGGAGAAAGGAATTTTTTATAGTATGGATATTTTCACATCGATTTATGTGTTTAGAAAGTAAGTAAGTATAGTAATAGTACATTTCCTAGAAAGTGTATCACTTGTATCTTTTATATATTTTACCAGAAATACAAACTGTTCTACTTTCGGCATGAAATGGTGTTTCACCGTCATCATCACTGATCTCTTAACTCAGGGGTGGGTTGTTGAGGCACCACAGATGATTTCCTGACAAATCTTCCGCCATCAGTCCCGGTCATGTGCTGCTCTTTGTGAATTCGCGGTAAAAACAACCAACAAACAAATACCAGCCCTGTCCTCTCCCGGATGACAGCCTCCCACCTCTTCCTAGAAAGTGTAGCACCCTAACCCTAACCCTAACCCTAACCCTGTGACCTCCTCTTCCCGGTATGACAGCCTTCACCTCTTCCTAGAAAGTGTACACCCTCTAACCCTAACCCTAACCCTGTTCCTCTCGCCGGATGACAGCCTCCCACCTCTTCCTAAAAAAGAAGTTACCACCCCTAACCCTAACCCTAAACCCTGTCCTTCTCCCGGATGACAGCCTCCCACCTCTTCCTAGAAAGTGTATCTTACCCTAACCCTAACACCCTAACCTGTCCTCTCCCGGATAACAGCGGCTCCCACCTACTTCCTAGAAGTGGACTGTGTACACCCTATGCTCCTTCTAAACAACCCCTTCAACCCTAACCCTGTCCTCTCCCGGATTGACAGCCTCCCACCTCTTCCTAGAAAGTGTACACCCTAACCCTAACCTTACCACTGTCCTCTTCCGGTGATGACAGCCTTCCCACACTCTTCACTAGAAAGTGTACACCGGCTAACCCTAAACCTAACCCTGTCCTCTCCGGATAACAGCCTCCCAACCTCTTCCTAGAAAGTTACACCCACTAACCCTAACCCTAACCCTGTCCTCTCCCGGATAACAGCCTCCCACCTCTTCCTAGAAAGTGTACACCCTAACCCTAACCCTAAACCCTAACCCTGTCCTCTCCGGATAACAGCCTCCCACCTCTTCCTAGAAAGTGTACGACCCTAACCCTAACCCTAACCCTGTCCTCTCCGGATAACAGCCTCCCTACCTCTTCCTAGAAAGTGTACACCCTAACCCTAACCCTGTCCTCTCCGGATAACAGCCTCCCACCCTCTTCCTCTGTCTGTCTCTTGGTCTTCCTTTAGCTATTGTGCCTTGCACAATGCTTTTTTGTGCAAGGCCATTGGATCTCGTCACATGTCCGTACCACTTCAGTTTCCTTTCTTGACGATGGTGAGCAGGTAGTCATGAGGTCCAATGATTCTGTCCCTGACTTCCTCATTTATGATACAGTATGGTCTTTGTATGAGATGTTTAGGATCTTGTGGTAAAAAATTGAAGTAAAATTGTGTTGACTTGAAATTAGGCGAGCAAAAAAATTGAATTTTGCCGATCTCCTCCTCTTGAAAAATGTTTTGACTTGAAATTAACCGAGCACTTGTAATTAATTAACCGGGTTTCGCTTCAGTTGGGACAGATTTTACCGAGAAATTAACCGAATTGATATTATCCAGGGTTTTGTAACAGATAGAAAGAAGGCCTCTGGCCGGGACCTTAGAATGACTTGAAATTATCCCGAAATTGAAAATAACCGAGTTGAAATTAAGCGGGTTTCACTGTATAACCTAAAGCTAAAGTGTACCATACAGTAACTGTACTTTCCTTTACGTTGAACTTTGACCTTGAAATTTTCATTTTGTTTGGGGTATAAATTATATCTCCTGAACCACTGCATGGACCTAGAGCTTAAGAGTCTGATGGTTTAGAACTTTGCTGACCTTATTCACTTTGCCATTGGTATTACAGTGTTTTTAATGGATATTGCTGACTCGGGTAAGTGTCGAGCGTCGTTGTTGGTTGGTTGGTTCGTCGTGTCCCAGGATCACTGGGGATTGAATCCCTGGCAGCACGCCCTCTGGTGGCAGTGAAGGCAGATCCTGGAGCTATGCACTTTCTTCCATGACAGAAAATAAGGGAAAAAACAACATAAAAAAACAAGTTTAGTGTAGAGTAGCTGTTTTCCCAGCTGTCCTCCTGCACCGTGCTGGGAAGGAAAACCCTCAGCCGGAGGACTCGGAGCAGCGTAGAAGGAAAACCCTCAGCCGGAGGACTCAGAGCCGTGTGGAAGGAAAACCCTCAGCCGGAGGACTCGGAGCAGCGTGGAAGGAAAACCCTCAGCTGGAAGACTCGGAGCAGCATGGAAGGAAAACCCTCAGCCGGAGGACTCGGAGCAGTGTGGAAGGAAAACCCTCAGCCAGAGGACTCTGAGCAGCATGGAAGGAAAACCCTCAGCCGGAGAACTCTGAGCAGCGTGGAAGGAAAACCCTCAGCCGGAGGACTGAGCAGCGTGGAAGGAAAACCTCAGCCGGAGGACTCTGAGCAGCGTGGAAGGAAAACCCTCAGCCGGAGGACTGAGCAGCGTGGAAGGAAAACCTCAGCCGGAGGACTCTGAGCAGCGTGGAAGGAAAACCCTCAGCCGGAGGACTCTGAGCAGCGTGGAAGGAAAACCCTCAGCCGGAGGACTCAGAGCAGCGTGGAAGGAAAACCCTCAGCCAGAGGAATAACGTGTTTTGTCATGAAATAAATATTTTTGAGCCTCAGTTTGCATCGTGCTTTACATGTTTGTATTGTATATTTTGTCGATTCAGTTTTCAATAAACACGTTTGTTCACATTTTGTTTTGTGTGATTAGCTGACTTGTCAATAAAACTGTTTCCCCCTAACACTTGCTTCATTTCCAATTGTTTAACAAGAGTGTGTGATGGTGTGTTTGTTTGTGTGCATGGATATGTGTGTGTTTCGTGCGTGTGTGTGCGCGTGACCAAGATCTCCAGATAGCAGATGAGGCTACTGCTATTCCGGAGTGATTGCCTGGAATTGGTTTATGGTAGAGATGCCTTGCCCGCAGAACATCCCCACTCTGAAATGGGACTCCAGATGGGGATGGTGCAGAGGCCAACTTAGCTCCATGGTGCAGAGGCCAACTTAGCTCCATGGTGCAGAGGCCAACTTAGCTCCATGGTGCAGAGGCCAACTTAGCTCCATGGTGCAGAGGCCAACTTAGCTCCATGGTGTAGAGGCCAACTTAACTCCATGGTGCAGAGGCCAACTTAGCTCCATGGTGCAGAGGCCAACTTAGCTCCATGGTGCAGAGGCCAACTTAGCTCCATGGTGCAGAGGCCAACTTAGCTCCATGGTGCAGAGGCCAACTTAGCTCCATGGTGCAGAGGCCAACTTAGCTCCATGGTGCAGAGGCCAACTTAGCTCCATGGTGCAGAGGCCAACTTAGCTCCATGGTGTAGAGGCCAACTTGGCTCCATGGTGCAGAGGCCAACTTAGCTCCATGGTGCAGAGGCCAACTTAGCTCCATGGTGCAGAGGCCAACATAGCTCCATGGTGCAGAGGCCAACTTAGCTCCATGGTGCAGAGGCCAACTTAGCTCCATGGTGCAGAGGCCAACTTAGCTCCAAGGATGCAGCACAATTAGCCAGTGTGCCAGCACATAAAACATGTGAAAGTCACGAGTCCTTCACTAAAGTCCACTGTTCCAGAGCATGCAAAACATGTGAAAGTCACGAGTCCTTCACTAAAGTCCACTTCCAGAGCATGCAAAACATGTGAAAGTCACGAGTCCTTCACTAAAGTCCACTGTACCAGAGCATGCAAAACATGTGAAAGTCACGAGTCCTTCACTAAAGTCCACTGTTCCAGAGCATGCAAAACATGTGAAAGTCACAAGTCCTTCACTAAAGTCCACTGTTCCAGAGCATGCAAAACATGTGAAAGTCACGAGTCCTTCACTAAAGTCCACTGTTCCAGAGCATGTTCCAGAGCATGCAAAACATGTGAAAGTCACGAGTCCTTCACTAAAGTCCACTGAGCATGCAAAACATGAGTCCTTCGTGAAAGTCACGAGTCCTTCACTAAAGTCCACTGTTCCAGAGCATGCAAAACATGTGAAAGTCACGAGTCCTTCACTAAAGTCCACTGTTCCAGAGCATGCAAAACATGTGAAAGTCATGAGTCCTTCACTAAAGTCCACTGTTCCAGAGCATGCAAAACATGTGAAAGTCACGAGTCCTTCACTAAAGTCCACTGTACCAGAGCATGTAAAAATTCAACGATGATAGATTTGCTTCTACAAACACAATGCAGTCATGTGGGAAACAATAACTGCATAGTAACACCACTGCGTTGGTTTTGGTATTTTGGTGTGTTTTTTCTCCCACCTGTTCTCTGACTCGCAGAACAGCCTGACTTGGACCAAAAAGAAAGAACTCAACACTTGTGGACTGGAGCCACGCTGAAGTTAGTGTGTGTGTGTGTGTGTGTACAGTCGAACCCGCTCATAAGAAAGCAATTTTTTTTCTCATTCTCGTTCTTTCTTATGTATTATCAAAACTCGGATATAAGAAAACCGCTTATAAGAAAACTCGGTTATAATGAAGCAAATTCGTTATCCCATCCACGATGTAAACTCGGATATAAGAAAATGATTTCATACAAGGGAGTTGGTTTGCAGTTAATTTTCTTATAAGCGAGTTTGATTTTCTTATAAGAGATTTTTAAAAAATTAGGGCATGAACTGAAAGGATGTTCCAAAAAGTGCAGTCGTTCAAACAAATCAAACAAAAGAGGAAAATTTACGTCAGAGCAGCTGGTCACAGACACTCTAACCGGCACAGGCACTTGATTGCAAGACTAACTGAGTTATTTATGTTCGTTACATTTCATGCTTTCCCACAAAAAGTTAAGGATCACTTGCAAACTAATTCATAACTTTCCAAATAAGAAAGCCAATGCGTTGAATTTTGGCCAACATTTAATTCAATGCTTTAGTGATAACGATGCACAATTGCCTTCAATTTCGAGCAATCGTTTGGTCTGTACATTTGATCAAAGTGGGTACGTATCGAAATTTGATTTCCCAAAGTCATTGAAATCACAAGACAGGGCATTCTGATGCTCCCAAAAGTTCAGTAATGCGTGTATCCGCCATGGCTGTTCTGGCACTCGACGCAGCGAGTCCTCATGGAGTTGACCAGGGTGGTGAAGATCCTCTGTGGAAGCGCCTGCCACTCAGCCTGCAGCATCTGGTAGAGGTGCTGGGCATCCCTGGGAGGGGGGTGGTTGCTCCTCACTTTGCGATCCAGCTCATCCCAGAGGTTCTCAATCGGGTTGAGATCGGGACTGCATGCTGGCCACTCCATTCTGTTGACTCCAGACTGCTGCAGGAAGTCGTTGACCACCCTTGCCCTGTGGGGGCGAGCGTTGTCATCCTGGTAGACAGCCGGCGGTCCCATCTGCTGCAGTGTAGGCACAGCCAGCGGTCGAAGGATCTCATCCCGGTATCGGAGGCCAGTCAGGTTACCCTGTACATGATACAAGGGTGTTCTGTGGTGAAGGCTGAAGGCCCCCCAGACCATTACAGAACCTCCACCAAAGGCCACCTTTTCTTGGACAGTGGCGTCAATAAAGCGTTCCCCTGGGCGCCTCCAGACCCTCAGTCGGCCGTCGTTGTGGTTCAGGGTGAAGCGTGATTCATCACTGAACAGGACCTGGGACCATTGCTGACGTGTCCACCTCACGTGACGTCTGCAGAAGGCGCGGCGTGCTGCCCTATGGGCTGGAGTTAAGCGTGGCCGTACAGCTGGGCGACGAGAACGGAGGTTAAACCCATGAAGGCGGTTCCGTATGGTCTGCTGGCTGATGTTGATGTTAGTAGCCACCCTCAGCTGCCTTCGAATGATGCTGGAAGAGGCTGTTCTTGTCTGCAGGGCTTGTCGTTCAATGAGACGATCTTCACGTGGAGTTGTCTTCTTCGGTCGACCAGATCTGCGTCTTTCATGGACCCTCCCAGTGGCTGTGAAGCGTTGAATCAGTCTGACAATGACCGAGATGGACACCTGAAGTCGCCTGGCCACTTCTCGCTTGGGAACACCATCTTGGAACCATGCAACAGCTCGTCCCCTATCCAACTCGCTCAATTTTCGTCGTGGAGGCATTGTCAAATCAGGCCTAATACTGGTGGTATGTCTTCTTATAAAGCCAAGCAAGAGACAGCATCTCACACACATAAAATGCAGTTGCTTGCACGTGCCAAATCCTTTTTTCCAAGTTTCCGCTTTCTTTTGCTGCCAAGCTCAGTAATAGAGAATCACGTGCAATGTTTCCACTAACACAACATCGCCCACTTACAGCTGAACAAGAATTCATAACAATTTGGCTTGACTGAGAAATAAATAACAGGAGCTAACGGAGTTTATTGCGCACCTGTTTTCTCATAGTGATCCTTAACTTTTTGTGAGTAGTGTATAATCAAAACTTGGATATAAGAAACTCGCTTATAAGAAAACTCAGTTATAAGCAAGCAAATTCCTTCTCCCATCCGCAATGGAAACTTGGACATAAGAAAAGTATGTCATACAAGAGAGTTGGTTTGCAGTTCGGTTTTTTTTTTATAAACGAGCTCTATTTTCTTATAAGCGAATTACCATTGACAACATTTTCTTAAAGACCCACCAGATCACATGTCAAAATTACGGGTTCCACATGTTATCCCTCATAGCTGGTACGAAATCTTGTTTTGACCAGGTTTGATTCCCATACAAATGCCCCAAAATTAAAAACGAAACATTTTAAAGAGCAGCCTCAATTTGAAGTTGAGGGAATTTGTATGTGGTCACAGCTACCCAGAAAAAACAAATGGTTGGCTTAATGTATAAAACGTGGAAGACAGGTCAGTGTGTTCCTTTTGTTGTCGCTCATGCTAGCAGGAGATGTTAAATCGAATCCGGGGCCTCATCGCCAGATCAGTACATACCCTTGTGGTATGTGCGACAGGAATGTTTCATGGACAGATTGTGTTACATTGATGTTTGGTAACATAGGTCCTGCCTCGAGCTGTGTACAGCAGACTTCAAGCACTTACAAAGTTCAACTGCAACTTGGATAATATGTCATAAATGTGATAGCATATTAACTGTGACACATTTACATTCCATAGCTACAGTCTTGAATCCTCAAATTACTACCAACCCCTGGCTGACCTTTCTGTTGATTCATTCAGTTCTTCAAACCCCTTTAGTCCACTGAAAACTAGTAGTCCCGTATCACAGAAAAATGGCACCTTTGAGAGTGAACACAGAGCAACTGAAAATAACACAGAAGAACAAGAACCCCGCGAGAGCATTACCCGGCAGTGTCGCACAAGAAACAACTCTTCCTTCCTTGGTGTTAAAGCAAGAGCATTACCCAGCAGTGTCGCACTAGAAACAACTCTTCCTTCCATGGTGTTAAACAGCCAAACAAGAGCATTACCCAGCAGTGTCGCACAAGAAACAACTCTTCCTTCCTTGGTGTTAAGCAAGAGCATTACCCAGCAGTGTCGCACAAGAAACAACTCTTCCTTCCATGGCGTTGAACAGCCAAACAAGAGCATTACCCAGCAGTGTCGCACAAGAAGCAACTCTTCCTTCCGTGGCGTTGAACAGCCAAACAAGAGCATTACCCAGCAGTGTCGCACAAGAAACAACTCTTCCTTCCGTGGCGTTGAACAGCCAAACAAGAGCATTACCCAGCAGTGTCGCACAAGAAACTCTTCCTTCCGTGGCGTTGAACAGCCAAGCAAGAGCATTACCCAGCAGTGTTGCACAAGAAACAACCCTTCCTTCCGTGGTGTTGAACAGCCAAACAAGAGCATTACCCAGCAGTGTAGCACTAGAAACAACTCTTCCTTCCTTGGTGTTAAACAGCCAAACAAGAGCATTACCCAGCAGTGTAGCACTAGAAACAACTCTTCCTTCCTTGGTGTTAAACAAGAGCATTACCCAGCAGAGTAGCACTAGAAACAACTCTTCCTTCCTTGGTGTTAAACAAGAGCATTGCCCAGCAGTGTAGCACTAGAAACAACTCTTCCTTCCTTGGTGTTAAACAAGAGCATTGCCCAGCAGTGTAGCACTAGAAACAACTCTTCCTTCCTTGGTGTTAAACAGCCAAACAAGAGCATTACCCAGCAGTGTAGCACTAGAAACAACTCTTCCTTCCTTGGTGTTAAACAAGAGCATTACCCAGCAGTGTAGCACTAGAAACAACTCTTCCTTCCTTGGTGTTAAACAAGAGCATTACCCAGCAGTGTAGCACTAGAAACAACTCTTCCTTCCGTGGTGTTAAACAAGAGCATTACCCAGCAGTGTAGCACTAGAAACAACTCTTCCTTCCTTGGTGTTAAACAAGAGCATTGCCCAGCAGTGTAGCACTAGAAACAACTCTTCCTTCCTTGGTGTTAAACAAGAGCATTACCCAGCAGTGTAGCACTAGAAACAACTCTTCCTTCCTTGGTGTTAAACAAGAGCATTACCCAGCAGTGTAGCACTAGAAACAACTCTTCCTTCCGTGGTGTTAAACAAGAGCATTACCCAGCAGTGTAGCACTAGAAACAACTCTTCCTTCCTTGGTGTTAAACAAGAGCATTGCCCAGCAGTGTAGCACTAGAAACAACTCTTCCTTCCTTGGTGTTAAACAAGAGCATTACCCAGCAGTGTAGCACTAGAAACAACTCTTCCTTCCTTGGTGTTAAACAAGAGCATTGCCCAGCAGTGTAGCACTAGAAACAACTCTTCCTTCCTTGGTGTTAAACAAGAGCATTGCCCAGCAGTGTAGCACTAGAAACAACTCTTCCTTCCTTGGTGTTAAACAAGAGCATTACCCATGTGACGAGGGAATGAGCTAAAGGAGAAGTCTCTAAGGATAGACTTTTAGAGTTAAATTTTCCGTTAGAAAATGTTCCTTTAGCCCACTTCTCTAGAGTGTGGGAGGTGAGCAACTTTCCCGGCCCCTTTTCATCTAATAAATTTATATTTTTGCCCGGGTTCTGGCTCGTATGATTGAATGAAATACAAGTGGTAGATTTGCTCTAAATGACAGACAGAGAGAAGTAGGTTTTTACATGAACATTACAAAACTTCCACTCTCATCAGTCTGACCAAAGGGTTCAGAATTATTTGTACACTTGTATTTTATTTACTCACAAATCTGCATAACAGATTATGCAGCAATAAGAAAAAGCAGCTCAATGGCGCCAAAACAAAATATGAATGGAAACAATGAAATCCGAAAGGATTATACAAGACTTTTGTCTGTCTGAAATGCTTAGCCCCAAGCCGGAAGGGTCACTAATATTATGAAGTGTCCTTGGTTCCTGTTATAGTTCTTTGCACTGTCTCGAGGACTTATCTTTATGAAGTTTCCTCCGTCGGGATCGGTGAGTGCTGGGGTGACTAGGCTTCCTCTTCAGAGGAGAGTAGTTCCCAGTATTTCTGGATGAGGCGTCGCGGGATGGCATGGCACAGGCGTGGTCTCCTCTCGGTTTCTGGGTGCGGTGGTGACTTGGCAGCGGCCCCGTCATCTTGCTTGTGAGTCAGAGATTAAACTTCCTGACCACGATGCCCTACTGTAAATCACAGGAGAATATGGGTGTAGATCTCTATGGATTAGAGATATGGGCTTCAGCTGGCAGGGAATTAGTGGATCTGAACCGGCTAGAAGGCCGCCCTTGTACAATAGCACTATGAGAAATAACATGAATTTCAGTTGTCAAACTGCAATAAAACATGACATGTGTACTGGAATCAACTGGTATGATTCAGTAACACAAGCCAGCAAATATCACTCTCAGTCCAACACTTGGAAAGGAATGTAAAGGGGGAACAAACCAAAAGCTGCAAGTTTGCAACCAAGTAGCTTCACACATACACATAAATAAATAAAAGTCGGCATAGAATCCGGTTCTTGTACCAAAAGAGTTAAGTCAAAATCAAACACAGGAATGAATAAGTGCACATAATTAGAACAGCATATTTACCAATTCTTGTCACTGACACCTCTTACTACTTATTCAATATGGAACATAGGATCTAGATTAAAAAAATCAAATAAAAAAAAATCAATCTCAATCAAGTATTTTACACCCCAGCCACATTCAATATTACTTACTAGTTGGGCTAATAGTATTACTGGCAGGTAACAGCAGAGGGTTTGTTCCTACAGTGTTGACTCAGCCAGGTTTTAGTTTGCTTGTGACAAGACTAAGAGAATGCTATAAGTTTTTGCCTCCCACTATGCATTTCCCCACTTGATTTCAAATACCTGAGGTAGTTTCATTGGTTAGTAGTTGTTGACGACAGGAGAGGACGCCACAGTCACATGCCTATTAAGCGACGCCACATTCCTACAGCGACAGATGCGACGTGTCAAGACAACTTCAAAAGAGCACTGATTGCGAGCGGGGAGTTCTGTGATGTCACAGGACCTTCGCCATGCCGACACGATCAAAGAGTGGTGGGCCGGAATAGTGGGGGGGGGGGGGGGGTGTGTAGAGGAGAAAGTGGGGCACGCGTGACACATCCCATCACAACCCAGCAGTGTAGCACTAGAAACAACTCTTCCTTCCTTGGTGCTAAACGGCCAAACAAGAGCATTACCCAGCAGAGTAGCACTAGAAACAACTCTTCCTTCCTTGGTGTTAAACAAGAGCATTGCCCAGCAGTGTAGCACTAGAAACAACTCTTCCTTCCTTGGTGTTAAACAAGAGCATTACCCAGCAGTGTAGCACTAGAAACAACTCTTCCTTCCTTGGTGTTAAACAAGAGCATTACCCAGCAGTGTCGCACTAGAAACAACTCTTCCTTCCTTGGTGTTAAACAAGAGCATTACCCAGCAGTGTAGCACTACAAACAACTCTTCCTTCCTTGGTGTTAAAAAGAGCATTGCCCAGCAGTGTAGCACTAGAAACAACTCTTCCTTCCTTGGTGTTAAACAAGAGCATTACCCAGCAGTGTAGCACTAGAAACAACTCTTCCTTCCTTGGTGTTAAACAAGAGCATTACCCAGCAGGGTCGCACTAGAAACAACTCTTCCTTCCTTGGTGTTAAACAAGAGCATTGCCCAGCAGTGTAGCACTAGAAACAACTCTTCCTTCCTTGGTGTTAAACAAGAGCATTACCCAGCAGAGTAGCACTAGAAACAACTCTTCCTTCCTTGGTGTTAAACAAGAGCATTACCCAGCAGTGTCGCACTAGAAACAACTCTTCCTTCCTTGGTGTTAAACAAGAGCATTACCCAGCAGGGTCGCACTAGAAACAACTCTTCCTTCCTTGGTGTTAAACAAGAGCATTACCCAGCAGTGTAGCACTAGAAACAACTCTTCCTTCCTTGGTGTTAAACAAGAGCATTGCCCAGCAGTGTAGCACTAGAAACAACTCTTCCTTCCTTGGTGTTAAACAAGAGCATTACCCAGCAGAGTAGCACTAGAAACAACTCTTCCTTCCTTGGTGTTAAACAAGAGCATTACCCAGCAGTGTCGCACTAGAAACAACTCTTCCTTCCTTGGTGTTAAACAAGAGCATTACCCAGCAGAGTAGCACTAGAAACAACTCTTCCTTCCTTGGTGTTAAACAAGAGCATTACCCAGCAGTGTAGCACTAGAAACAACTCTTCCTTCCTTGGTGTGAAACAAGAGCATTACCCAGCAGAGTAGCACTAGAAACAACTCTTCCTTCCTTGGTGTTAAACAAGAGCATTACCCAGCAGTGTAGCACTAGAAACAACTCTTCCTTCCTTGGTGTTAAACAAAACAAGAGCATTACCCAGCAGTGTAGCACTAGAAACAACTCTTCCTTCCTTGGTATTAAACAAGAGCATTACCCAGCAGTGTAGCACTAGAAACAACTCTTCCTTCCTTGGTGTTAAACAAGAGCATTACCCAGCAGTGTAGCACTACTTCCTTGGTGTTAAACAAGAGCATTACCCAGCAGTGTCGCACTAGAAACAACTCTTCCTTCCTTGGTGTGAAACAAGAGCATTACCCAGCAGTGTAGCACTAGAAACAACTCTTCCTTCCTTGGTGTTAAACAAGAGCATTACCCAGCAGTGTAGCACTAGAAACAACTCTTCCTTGGTGTTAAACAAGAGCATTACCCAGCAGAGTAGCACTAGAAACAACTCTTCCTTCCTTGGTGTTAAACAAGAGCATTACCCAACAGTGTAGCACTACAAACAATTCTTCCTTCCTTGGTGTGAAACAAGAGCATTACCCAGCAGTGTAGCACTAGAAACAACTCTTCCTTGGTGTTAAACAAGAGCATTACCCAGCAGAGTAGCACTAGAAACAACTCTTTCTTCCTTGGTGTTAAACAGCCAAACAAGCAATGCCTACGCCTCTTAAACGTCAACTGCCGCAGCATTATGCAAAACAGAACAGAGTTCCAAGCTATGATCCATTATCTAAAACCAGATGTCGTCTGTGGCACTGAGTCCTGGCTTGATCCAACAAACACTTCCAGTGAAGTCTTCCCAAAGGACTACATGGCATACAGGATGGACAGGAACACACTGGCAAGAGGAGTGTTTATCCTCGTACACAAGTCCCTAGTATCCTCAGCTGTCCCAGACCTCGATGGAGAATGTGAAATGGTCTGGGCAAAGATACACCTCACAGGGAAGAAGGATCTAATGCCAGGGTGCTACATGCCACACAGGTCTCACAGAGATGTAGCCAAGCCAAGCAAGACACTACAAAGGGCCACTGAAAGACAACTCCATCAGCAAATCCTACTGGCTGGTGGTTTTAATTGCCCAGATATAGACTGGGACATACCCTCAGTCATTCGAAACGCATCAGATCGTCCAGTCCAGCAAGAACTTTTAGATATATCCACTCAAGCCCAGCTCACCCAAATCCATGATAAGCCAACCAGAGAACATAACATCCTGGACCTTGTCTTCACATCGAACCTTTCCTTGGTAAAAAAACTCGACCTCCATCCCAGGAATCTCTGACCACGACGCTGTCGTCACGGATATGGACACTCATCATCAGAGAGTGAAGGAGAAGCCAAGGCGCTTTCACCAATACCACAAGGCCAACTGTGAGGAGCTGATTGCAGATATAGAGAAATCAGCTGAAAATGTCACACCCCTGAAGGATGGACTGAACTTACTCAGTAATAGCCATGCCAAAGCCAAGGCCCTACTGGACCAGTTTCGCTTGGTATTCACCAAAGACGATAACTTGCCACCCCCGGATATGCCTGGATGTCCATACCCAGACCATGACCACCTCCGTATTGATGTCAACGGAGTTGAAAAACTACTATGGAATCTAAACTCTTCTAAGGCCTTAGGACCAGACATGATACCAAGCAAGATTCTAAAAACCTGCTCTCAAACTATCGCCCCAATTCTAACCTGCATCTACAATCGCTCTATTCAACCAGGACAGCTTCCTAGGGACTGGCTTAATTATGGCAAACATTTCTGCGGTCTTCAAAAAGGGAGACACAAACAGAGTGGATAACTACACACCAGTCTCTTTGACTTCTGTAGCCTGCAAAGTCTCAGAACATATTATATCCCACCACCTCCGAAATCATCTAGAAAAAACACAACATCCTGACTAACAAAAGCCATGGGTTCAGGTCAGGCTTTTCCTGTGAAACCCAGCTTCTGACCACAGTAAACGACCTCCTCAAATCCTTTGACACCAAGAAACAAGTAGATGTAGCAATCCTTGACCTCAGCAAAGCGTTTGATATGGTGCTCCATGGCAAGTTGCTACACAAAGACAAACTGGACCACTATGGTGTTTGAGGACCGATTCACACCTGGATCACAAGTTTCCTAACCCAACGAAAGATGAAAGTGGTACTGGAAGGCGAAACCTCAGAGAAAGTGGTGGTGGAATCGGGCGTTCCTCAAGGCACAGTCCTGAGCCCGTTATTGTCCTGTGCCACCTGAATGACCTGCTGGACAGTGTAAAATCAACTGTGATGTTATTTGCTGATGACTGCCTCTTCTATCGCGAGATAACAAACTTTCAGGACCACATCACTCTATAGGAATTATACATACATATTACTAACGTCTTTCAATTATTTAACTATATTAAAACAAGGAATTCTGAATTTTTAATGGGACACAGCAATACTAACTTAAGAAAAAACTCACTTTCTAACCGAATTGCACAAGTTTGGAATGCTCTTCCAGTCCAAGTGAAAGAAGCACAAAACATTAACATATTTAAAAATCTTCTAGACAGTTGTCCAAATTTTAATAAATTGTTTTATGATTATAATGAATAAATTTGAAATCAAATTATGAGTGCGCAAACGCAACCCATATTTATGAAAAGTACGAAGGGGACGCTTGATAGGCCGCGAGGCCTAGGCTGATGAAGCCAGTCCCTCTACTATACTATACTATACTATACTATACTATACTATACTATACTATACTATACTATACTATACTATACTATACTATACTATACTATACTATACTATACTAGGAAGATCTAAAAAAACAACTTGAGAACTGGGCCAAAACATGGGGAATGCGTTTTAATGCATCCAAGTGTACCATCCTCCCCATCAGGCAGAAATCCAACTACCTGTACAGACTAGATGGCCTCCCCCTGCAACAGGTCCAACAGAGCCAGTATCTAGGAGTTCAACTGTCAGCGGACATGAAATGGACCACCCACATCAACCAAACCTGCAAGAAAGCTGGGTCTAAGGTGGGATTTCTGCGCAGAAATCTGAGAAACTGCCCCCTAGAGATCAGACGCCTTGCCTACATCTCACTAGTCAGACCCAGGCTAGAATATGCTGCAACAGTGTGGGATCCATACAACAAACAGGACGTGGACAGGTTGGAGCGAATTCAGAGACAGGCAGCCCGCTTCATCACCAAAGACTACAAGTCTAGGAATCCGGGCTGCGTGTCGAAGATGCTGGCAGACTTGGGCCTACCATCACTTGAAGAACGGCGGAGCAAGCAGCGTCTAAACCTGCTGTACAAGATAGCTGAAGGTCAAATTCCAGCATTGCCTCCTGATCGAGGCTTTCCTAACCCCAATTGCCTCCAACCGTCGTAGGATCAGACCGACACACTTCACGGATTGTACAAGTGATAACATCATGAAGAGACAAGCATTATGTGATTCCCACGGCTTTAACCCTTTCGCCACCAGCCAATTTTTCTCTCCGAAAAATGCCATTAAACTGAACAGGGTAGAAATAAAAATGTATCTGCAGTTATTGGGAATTTCTCAGTGAAATGCATAACATTAGGCCTATCCTTACCTCCCAAAATTAAGAAAATAAGGTCTTCAAATAACAGGGCCTGATTTGAAGCCTTTTAGTGACATGGGTGTTAAACCATTGTGGTGCATAAATGCGATATTGGCGGTGAAAGGGTTAAAGTATGCTCTTGCCACACAGAACAGTACAAGAACTCCTTCTTCGTAAGGACAGTAGTGGAGTGGAATCAGCAAACTGACGCCTCCATCGCAGCAGGCCCCGCCAGCGCAGCATCACCAGCGCCAGGCAGTACACCTTCGGGGCCTGCTCCAAAGAAAGATTAAATTAGGGACTAGGGACCATAGATCATAGTGGTAAATGAAGGGCAGGAGCTGTGCCGGTCAGGGCTTGTGAGTGGTCTTGCCTAGATGCTGCAAAAGAAATGTCTATGGCCCATTGTCTCACTGTCATACCATCAGGACAGTATTTTTTAACTCGCTGTCATACCACAAGGACAATATTTTAAACTCAATGTTATACCATCAGGACAGTACTTTTAAACTCACTGTCATACCATCAGGACAGTACTTTAAACTCACTGTCATACCATCAGGACAGTACTTTTAAACTCGAAGCGTTCTCCCCTTTCTGTTGAGTAATAGCCTTCATAGGCTCCTTCAACATAACCGATTCAGATACAGATACAGGACCGCGCCTTTCGTTGTATAGCCTTCATAGGCTCCTTCAACATAACCGATACAGATACAGATACAGGACCGCGCCTTTCGCTGTATAGCCTTCATAGGCTCCTTCAACATAACCGATACAGATACAGATCCGCGCCTTTCGATGTATAGCCTTCATAGGCTCCTTCAACATAACCGATTCAGATACAGATACAGGACCGCGCCTTTCGCTGCATAGCCTTCATAGGCTCCTTCAACATAACCGATACAGATACAGATCCGCGCCTTTCGCTGTATAGCCTTCATAGGCTCCTTCAACATAACCGATACAGATACAGATACAGGACCGCGCCTTTCGCTGTATAGCCTTCATAGGCTCCTTCAACATAACCGATACAGATACAGATACAGCCGCGCCTTTCGCTGTATAGCCTTCATAGGCTCCTTCAACATAACCGATACAGATACAGATCCGCGCCTTTCGCTGTATAGCCTTCATAGGCTCCTTCAACATAACCGATACAGATACAGATCCGCGCCTTTCGCTGTATAGCCTTCATAGGCTCCTTCAACATAACCGATTCAGATACAGATACAGGACCGCGCCTTTCGCTGCATAGCCTTCATAGGCTCCTTCAACATAACCGATACAGATACAGATACAGGACCGCGCCTTCGCTGATGGTCACCAGGGCGGAGGTGGGAAGTATGCCACTGGTGGTCCAAAATCACTGCGTGCCAGGAATAACATCACCATTGGTACATGGAATGTAAGAACATTGAGAGAAGCTGGGAAAATTGAAGAACTAGAACATGAAATATACAGGACCGCGCCTTTCGCTGTATAGCCTTCATAGGCTCCTTCAACATAACCGATACAGATACAGATACAGGACCGCGCCTTTCGCTGTATAGCCTTCATAGGCTCCTTCAACATAACCGATACAGATACAGATCCGCGCCTTTCGCTGTATAGCCTTCATAGGCTCCTTCAACATAACCGATTCAGATACAGATACAGGACCGCGCCTTTCGTTGTATAGCCTTCATAGGCTCCTTCAACATAACTGATACAGATACAGATACAGGACCGCGCCTTCGCTGATGGTCACCAGGGCGGAGGTGGGAAGTATGCCACTGGTGGTCCAAAATCACTGCGTGCCAGGAATAACATCACCATTGGTACATGGAATGTAAGAACATTGAGAGAAGCTGGGAAAATTGAAGAACTAGAACATCAAATGAAGAGATACTGTTGGAACATCTTGGGACCATGCGAGGTACGATGGAAGAACTTTGGAGAAACATCCACCTTTGAAGGCCACAAACTCTACCACGGTGACAGGGAGGATCGACATGAACATGGAGTAGGGATCCTCGTCCACAGAGACACAGTGAATGCTGTCATGGGATGTCGCCCAGTCTCCAGTCGACTCATGACCATACGTTTAAGAGCGTCACCATTTAACATCACAATCATCCAGGCATATGCACCATCAGAGCATGATGAGGAGGAGGTGGAAGACTTCTATAATCAAATGCAAGAAGTCCTGGACGAAACCCCAAGAAAGACATTATTGTGGTACAAGGCGATTGGAATGCAAAGATAGGAGAAAATTCATGTAAGAACTGGAAAGGAATATGTGGACCATATTGCAACACTGACACCAACGATAGTGGCTTCTGGAATTTGCCAGCTACACCGATTTGATGCTGATGAACACTTTTCGTCCACACGAGGCATTGAGGAAATGGACCTGGCACAGTCCAGGGGGAGATTACCACAACCAAATAGACTACATCATGGTTAAGCGTCGCTTCCAGTCCAGTGTCAACATCGCTGAGACCAGAAGCTTTCCTGGAGCAGACATTGGAAGCGACCGTGAGCTTGTGGTAATAACCTTCCCATTATGTCTAAAAAAGAACAAGAAACAGGACAACATAAGAATCAAGTTCAACCTAGAAAAACTAAAGGACCCAACTATAGCAGAATCCTTCCAAGCGACCATCGGAGGGAAATTTGCACCGCTACTAGTACTGGACAACGAGGACATGGAGACTGACACTCTGACCAACGCCTTCAACACAGCTACATAGTATTGGACAATGAGGACATGGAGACTGACACCCTGACCAACAACACCTTCAACACAGCTACATAGTATTGGACAACGAGGACATGGAGACTGACACTCTGACCAACGCCTTCAACACAGCTACATAGTATTGGACAACGAGGACATGGAGACTGACAATCTGACCAACGCCTTCAACACAGCTACATAGTATTGGACAACGAGGACATGGAGACTGACACCCTGACCAACGCCTCCAACACAGCTACATAGTATTGGACAACGAGGACATGGAGACTGACACCCTGACCAACACCTTCAACACAGCTACATAGTACTGGACAACGAGGACATGGAGACTGACACCCTGACCAACAACACCTTCAACACAGCTAGATAGTATTGGACAACGAGGACATGGAGACTGACACCCTGACCAACACCTTCAACACAGCTACATAGTACTGGACAACGAGGACATGGAGACTGACACCCTGACCAACAACACCTTCAACACAGCTACATAGTACTGGACAACGAGGACATGGAGACTGACACCCTGACCAACACCTTCAACACAGCTACATAGTACTGGACAACGAAGACATGGATACTGACACCCTGACCAACACCTTCAACACAGCTACATAATACTGGACAACGAGGACATGGAGACTGACACCCTGACCAACAACACCTTCAACACAGCTACATAGTAGAGAGGTTGCGGGGGGCCGAGGAGCTTTAATACGAGGACGTCAAAGTCCGAATGACGTCATACTTTCCATCCTTTATCTCGGTACGCGTACAAAGGCATTCGTTCCGAGGAGAAATGGCCGCTACTTCGCGTTGTGCAGACGAGTGAGTATAAACAGTCTTTTATGTGGTTTAGAAATTATGTTTTGATATGTTTTAATGAATAACAGCAAGAATAATGTATTTACAGATGGCATATGGAGATATAATTATGTTCGATTTTCTTTATCTGAACCGACAAAAATTGCACTAGAATGTGTTGACTAGAGGATCCAGATCTACACTTGACTTGAACATTACGCAGCGTTGTATCTTGATTCAACAACCTCATATTGAACCTAATTTGGCCTAATTACGTAAAATGCCACCAGAATTCTGTTTGGTTCTTTAGCATTTTATTATGACCGTGACGTTAATTTGTGGCAACACTTAAACAAAAATAAAGAATAGCTGTCTGTGTTGTGCGGGGTGCGTCCGCACGCGCGTGTGTGTTGTTGTTTGATGTGTGTGTGGTTATGTATGTGTGTGTGTTGTGTGCGTGGTGTGAGTCCGATGAGAGAAGCAAGAGAAGAGAGAGAGAGATGATGTGTGTGTGTGTGTGTGGTTGTAAAAAGTGTGTGTGTCAAAATGTTTTTGCCCATAAATACTTCTGTGTTAGTTCCCCTGTCGTTGTGTGCGTCCGCACACGATACTGACGCGTGTGTGAAGTGTGTGTGTGTGTGTGTGGTTATGTCTGTGTGTGTGTGTGGTGTATGTCTCCTGGGCCCCCCGTACGGTGGACAGTATAGTGTTTTTTTGTGACAACGAGGACATGCAGACATATAGTGTTTGTAAGACAGCTACATCTGTGTTTTTGGTTCGTGAGTGAAATGGAGAACACAGTGACACTGTATGAAGAGAGGCAACTCAAAATGTTTTTTTGCCCAATACATACTTCTGTGTTACTGTTGTCCCCTGTCGTTGGGCAGGGGGGGGGGGGGGGGGTTTGTCGTAGTCCAACGCAAAGATAACAGCACTCTGTACGACAACAAAGCTACGGATGACGTCAAACAGAATTTGACGTCCTCGTATTAAAGCTCCTCGGGCCCCCTGACCAACAACACAGCTACATAGTACTGGACAACGAGGACATGGAGACTGACACTCTGACCAACAACACCTTCAACACAGCTACATAGTATTGGACAATGAGGACATGGAGACTGACAATCTGACCAACACCACCTTCAACACAGCTACATAGTATTGGACAACGAGGACATGGAGACTGACAATCTGACCAACGCCTTCAACACAGCTACATAGTATTGGACAACGAGAACATGGAGACTGACACTCTGACCAACACCTTCAACACAGCTACATAATACTGGACAACGAGGACATGGAGACTGACACCCTGACCAACAACACAGCTACATAGTACTGGACAACGAGGACATGGAGACTGACACCCTGACCAACACCTTCAACACAGCTACATAGTATTGGACAATGAGGACATGGAGACTGACACCCTGACCAACACCTTCAACACAGCTACATAGTAGTGGACAACCAGGACATGGAGACTGACACCCTGACCAACAACACAGCTACATAGTATTGGACAACGAGGACATGGAGACTGACACTCTGACCAACAACACCTTCAACACAGCTACATAGTATTGGACAATGAGGACATGGAGACTGACACCCTGACCAACAACACCTTCAATACAGCTACATAGTAGTGGACAACCAGGACATGGAGACTGACACCCTGACCAACAACACGGCTACATAGTACTGGACAACGAGGACATGGACACTGACACTCTGACCAACAACACCTTCAACACAGCTACATAGTACTCTGGAAACAACTAGGACATGGAGACTGACACCCTGACCAACAACACCTTCAACACAGCTACATAGTAGTGGACAACGAGGACATGGAGACTGACACCCTGACCAACAACACCTTCAACACAGCTACATAGTATTGGACAACGAGGACATGGAGACTGACACCCTGACTAACGCCTTCCACACAGCTGTGACTAAAACAGCCAGTGAAATCTTTGGGAAACATTGACCAAAAAAGAAACCATGGATCACAGACAATGCTGCGACGAACGTAGAGAACTGAAGAGCAAGAAAAAAGAACCAGAAGGCAAAAAGCACTACACCGAGGTTAACCAACAAATAAAGGAAGCCAAGAAGGAAGCCAAGAATGAAGCTAAAGAAACATGGATTGAAGAACATTGCCAAGAATTGAAGAAAGCCCTGGCGGAGAAACACAGCAAGAAGCGTACCACACTATTAAGAACTGACAAGCGCAAAACAAAAGCTGAACAACTATGATCCAAGATAAAACAGGGACATGTTTTTAACAGAAGAACAAGACGTCCTTATTGTAGATGGTCAGATACTGCTCCGACTTGTACACCACAAAGCCACAGATACACAACAGTGCTGGAATGTCCCTCCATCAGACCAACAATGACAAAAATACTGTCTGTATAACTCGGAAAGAAATAAATAGCTGCAGTAAAATCTCTGAAGAAGTGGGGAGTCACCAGTGTGGACAATATCCCAAGCGGAGTGATCCAGGCAGGAGGAGATGAAGACGATAGACCTGCTAGTGGTCATCTGCAACAAGAATCTGGCAGACGGCAAATGGACTCATCCCCGATTATTACTCTGCACCAAAAGTCAACCTACGCTAATGCCAACTACGAACCATCGCCTAATTAGTCATCCTAGCAAAGTCACACTGAACAGACTGAAAAGAAGAAAAGAAGAAAGGAAAAAGAAGACTACAGTAAAGAGAGAAGATCATCGCAGAAGAACTAGCAGGATTTGGGTCAGGGACAAGTACAACAGAGCAAATATTCACCTCAGAATAATCTGCGAGAACACCTTCAACACCAACAGCACCCTATATCCACATATCGTGGATTTCAAGGCCTTTGCCAGTGTCTGGCGACGAAGCTTTGAGAAAGTACAAACATTATGCCGAACTGATCACAGTGATAGAGAGCCTTCTACACCAAAGCCACCAGCGCGTCCTTCTTACACCTCGAGAATGGTTCCGAACAGTCGGAGTACGCCAGGGATTCCATGCTCTCTCGCCCCACCCTCTTCCTAAGAGAATCTGAATGTGCACTGGAAGATCAATGAAGGTCATCCAGTATTGGGGGCAGGATAATCACAAATTTACGTTTTGCCGATGACATAGACGGACAAGAACAGGAACTAGTCGGCTTGGTGGACCACCTCGAGAAGACATCTTCAGCATATACGACATGGAGATAAGTGCAGAGAAAAACAAATTGATGACCAACAGCTCCAACGGCATCAATACCAACATAAGGGTCAATAATCAGAAGCTTGAGACCGTACGCAGCTTCAAATACCTAGGATCAATTGTATCAGACGAAGGATCCAAGCCTGAAGTACTCTCCAGGACAGCTCAGACCTCTGCTGCAATGACCAAGCTCAAAACCATCTGGAAAGACAAGAACATCGCTGTCGGCTCAGTGGTCATGTCAATATTTTTTATATGCCCCCCCCCCCCCCCCCCCGTGCGAATCACTGGAACCTTGACAGCAGAACATTCAAAGAAGAATCAGTGCAGTAGAGATGAGATGCTTTCGAAAAATCCTCGGCATCTCCTACAAAGATCACATCACCAATGAAGAAGTCAAAAAACGAACTGTAAATGCAATTGGACCATATGTTGACCTAGTGACCCCAGTCAAAAGACACAAGTTAAAATGGTATGGACATGTCACCCGTTCATTAGGCCTTGCCAAAGACAATCCTACAGGGCACGGTCCAAAGAGGAAGAAGAAGAGGCAGACATAAGAAGAGATGGGAAGACAACATCCGTGAGTGGACAGGATTAGAGCTGAAAGACCACACTAACAAAAGCCAAAAAACCTGGAAGAGTGGAAGAGACTAGTTGTGAAATCTTCAGAGGCGCCCCTAACGGTCATCCAGACTACGGGATTCGTGATTTGTGCGTGATTGTTTCCTGGGGCGTTTTCAGCTCCCTGTAGATCTCATCCCAGTCCAGAATTAGGAATTTTTATTTTCTTTGCTGCATCTGGTATTTTTCCCCTCTACTGGACCCAAGTAAATTCAATAGTATGGTGTGATAGCTAATTTTTGTCTTTTCTGTTCATCTTTTTTGTTCTTTTCCTCTCTTCTGCTTCTTTTTTCTTTGGTCACCCCTTAAAGTGTGTGCATTTACTTCTATTAAAAAGAAGCTGGCCACCACCACAGAAAAAGAAAAAGCTGATGCGTGCCTAGCAAAATTTTGGTAATGGAAGTTTTATTTGAAAGGTATACCAACTTGGCATTTAGATCCAACTATGGCATTGGGATTCTATCTAAAAAAAAACATGAGACCCTTGAAGGCTTTGGCCTCTTGTTATGTTTGAGTGTGTGTTTGCAATTGTTCAAAAAGTCATCCTGTTAGTCATGCCAACGGAGAAATGCAGTGTCTCCTCCAGTGGTTGACTTTGTGACAGCCAGAGGCCGACCACTCGTGGGTTGTTTCGAAGCCCATCAAATCAAATAAGAAGCAAATATGTCTAACTTACACGTACACATACACACACAGAGTCACACACACACACCACCTTTGTCCTGTCTCTGAACAAACTGTAATGTTGGGACTTGAAACAAGCAGGGCATTAATTATGCCACTCCACACAAAGAGTCACACACACACACACCACCTTTGTCCTGTCTCTGAACAAACTGTAATGTTGGGACTTGAAACAAGCAGGGCATTAATTATGCCACTCCAGACACAGAGTCACACACACCACCTTTGTCCTGTCTCTTAACAAACTGTAATGTTGGGACTTATGAAACAAGCAGGGCATTAATTATGCCACTCCACACACAGAGTCACACACACCACCTTTGTCCTGTCTCTTAACAAACTGTAATGTTGGGACTTGAAACAAGCAGGGCATTAATTATGCCACTCCAGACACAGAGTCACACACACCACCTTTGTCCTGTCTCTGAACAAACTGTAATGTTGGGACTTGAAACAAGCAGGGCATTAATTATGCCACTCCACACACAGAGTCACACACAGAGTCACACACACCACCTTTGTCCTGTCTCTGAACAAACTGTAATGTTGGGACTTGAAACAAGCAGGGCATTAATTATGCCACTCCACACAAAGAGTCACACACACACACCACCTTTGTCCTGTCTCTGAACAAACTGTACTGTTGGGCTTTTGAAAACA